>JAWWEE010000105.1:107168121-107370179 GCA_035221455.1 Xenops minutus
CGACTCCTAGGCGCCACAGACTAAATCCTCCTTCAGTCTGGAAAACTTCAAGGTGTCAGAAAGGTGATTTACTTGTAGATAAGGGTGTCTCTAACAAGGGAGTATTACATTCCTTACAAACACTAAACCTTTTGTCTATTGGGGTCTGGGATTTGAAAAAAAAGAAATTCCTATATTCTTAAAAACTTCTGTTTTACAATTAAACAGAATTTAATAAAATACCTTATCTCGGTTTGATTTTAGCAAATTATAAAATCTATCTATCACAGTACTTTTTTAATGTGGGTGTCAAAATCGACTTTCAATTACCGCCCATGACATTAGAAAAATACTTGGCATCCAACATCTGAAGTTCACGCAACTCAGCCTTGTAACTGAAGCAAGCGCAGTAAATATTCAGGGATGAATAGCGAGAATTTCCCTATCCTACTGTGTAAATCACCCTGGTATATATGCTTTGTGATAAATGCTTTCTTCTGTTACCAGTGCTGTCGGGCTCGGTCCACAGCCGTGTCCTTGCTAGCACCTGATGGATGTTACAGTATTCCAGATTTTTTCATGTCAGAGGAACCAGTTCAAGGATTAGATGTCAGTGAAGGAATAAAGGCAGCAACTAGCCTTGTTTTGCAGTGCTGCATGGAGATTAGGTGATTTGACTGACTTCCTTCATTCATCAGTGCTGCCTGTAACCGGGAATCATGCAGCCCTCAGGTTGTGAGGTGAAAGTCTTCGTGTAGCAAGTCTAAAAACCAAAGTGATGGAATAGATCTAGGAGATCCCAGCCATTTCACCAGGTGACAGGATTATCACTTCTGGGTATGGATGCTCATCCTCTTATCTTTACAATAAAAGCTCTTTCTCACCACACATAAACTCAGATCACTTAGGCAGTGCTAAAGTATTTGTGAAATGCTTCTTACTCTGCTCCTTAAGTGGTTCCTGCCCTTTCTGCCTCCTGTTGGAGTTCATTGTCCTCAAGTGAAGCGGTGCTCTTACAGCAGTGTGGGAGCGGAGGGAATTTATACCTTCCTGGGTGCCCCTGGCATGCCATGCACATGTGGGATTTGTCAACCCCATTGCTGTTGTCTCCGGTGTTCCTGGAAACTTTCCTGGCCACCTCTTCAGGTTGACAAGGCAGACACCACAGTCAGGATATAATGGATTAATCATATTGAATAAATGTTTTAGCCGTTGAGCTGACACATAGTGACAGACCCGAGAAATAACTCTTCATTTCATCAGGTAGACAGACACTTTGATGGATGGGGACTACAAGGTAATTCACTGAGGTTAATGGACAGTGATGGCAGAGACTGGCAAAATGAAGACTTCACCATTTAAACTGGGTCCCAGGGATACTTAGCTTTGGTGCCAAGTGGAAACAGGAATTAGCTTTGGGCAGAGTAATTGGGAGATGTCTCTTAGCTCAGAATGGTTGTGCTTTACAGCAGACCGGCCTTCCCACCGTGCTTGGTAGCTCCCAGAAGGTGAAAGTGTGAGCAGTCTGTAGTTTAACAGGGGAATATCCCTTTCTTTGTGCTCCCTGGGCGTTGCTGATTGCTCTTCTGAGATTCTGGGTAAAATAGGCATCCCTAGCAGATATAGTCAGATGCAGCGACATAATTGCAGATGAATAAAAGCTGAGAGTAGCAGACAGCCTTGTCCTATTGTCTGGGGTACAACAGGCAAAGGCTGTTCCAGATCCATGAGGAAAGGAAGTGTTATTCTGAGCCAGATGTTTATCTGGTTATTAACAAGTGATCAGATTTGAGGCTGGCACCATTGAAATTTTTAAAATATTTCTGTCAGGGCACTTAAAATCACTAAGCAGTCAACATGAGTGTCCCGGCTACCTGTCCCATCCAAACCCTTCCCTGGAGACACTAACGGGACCTCAGATAGCAGTCAGCCTCAGTCAGCCCCACCAAGATGGGCTTCTATTATGCAAAAGAGGTGTCACGCCGGACCCTCACACCCCATCATTAACATTCCTCCCGAGCTTCAGCCCAGTCGGGGGCAGATTCCGAGTCCTGAGGGTGAGGTCATGTCTGCAATGAGCCCATGACAATAATTGCCATTATATGGCCCTATTTATTCCCTGAAGGCGCAGTAATGTTGCTGCAAAATGAGGCCACAGGCAAAAGAGAAGGCCATCTATATGTGATTTTATGGATTTATTAACTTTAAGTTGTTAATCTGTTGTTTCTAATTGCCTTGGTCCATCGCAATGGTAATAGGTCGTGAATTACTGAGTTCTAGGTAATAAGTACTAAAATATAAAAAAGTATATTTTTACATAAATATAAAGAAGAGCTGAAGAGACTGAATACTTGCATCCAGCTTGTCCTGAGAGTGTGTGTTGATATCGTTTTCAGCTGGCTTTTGCAGTGTTGTTGCCCTTCCACATTTTGTTTCCAGGAGACTTGTAAAATGTTGTCTTCAATAGCACGAGGGCTTGAAAAGTACCTGGCCAGCATTTTACTGAGGTCAGTTGTGTATCAGTGTGTTTGGGGTCAGAGGCAGAACAGGCTTCAGGCCTGGACATAAGCATTTTCTTTGTTTTTCTACTTCTGCCGTCTCCCAGGTCAATTTACTTTTCCTCTTCATTGTTTTTAACATTCTACAAGAACTGTTATTCTGCCTACATAACCTATGTGCCCCTGTTTAACCTGAGTAATGAGAGTTTAACAGTGGGGCACATCCTGAAAATGTGCTGGCTTTTCAGCATTCATGCACTTGCTACTGAAGTTTGGAGTTCCCACATCACTCATGTGTGGACCTCTGGAGTGCTCTACCCTCTGAGCTGGGTTTTCTTTATTTACTGTCTCTTCTGTACTGTAGGGAAGGAATGGAATTTTAAAGATTACTCTTTTACAGTTTCTGTAGGTACAACATCCTTGCTGTTTTCCTGTGTGCTTCCTTTCTACTAGCAAACAACATTCTGTAAAGGGAGTGGTTGACTGTCTGTATGTGGCCGTGCATCTGTTGTCAGTGACAATTCTTCATTTTTTTACACTAATATTTACAAAAGTTTGTTTTCAGAAAGCCTTTTTAATACACTACTGAAGCACAGGGGGAAGAAATCTGGGGCAAGAGTGAATTAGTAAGAACTTATCGTTAGGAGATGAGACCTAAATAGAAAATATAATTCAAGCAGCATTATGTAGCCTAGATTTTTATCCGGCCATTGCAGCCAGTTTGTCTGTGTTCTTCAGTGTAAAAAAAAAATTGAAATTTACTTCTTTCAGCACCTCTCCGTTGCCAGTATCCACACTGGACATTTAAAACAATTTGCCAAGTTTGATCACCTTCATGCCAGCAGAAAACAGAATTAGCCCCAGATATTCTGTGCACTGAGCCTGGTTAAAAGGAGAGCATCTGTTTCCACAGATCTTCTTTGTTTTTTAGGGGACTGAGTGAGGAAGTGACTTAAAACAGTAGATGACTTAAAAATCAACATTATTAAACACTTGCCCCATCCCACTTGCCCTGCCCCCAACCAATAAGGAATTATCAAGGAATGCCAATAGGAATTTAGAGAAGGTTTTAAACATAGATCATATCATAGCACTCATCCTGATGTGCTCCACTCAGTTCTTGGCTTCGCATGGTTACTCAGTGTCCAGCTTTTTGTACTGAAAGAGAAATTTATGGCTTTCTTGCTTTATTCATTCCCTTTTCACATAATACTCCTTGAGCTGGTTCTGGAGATAAATCCTTCTTAAGCTTTCAGACATAAATCAGAGTTCAGGATGGTGTGTGCTCAGAAGATGTCAGCTGTCCATAGCTTGTGTTTGCAGCCTTAGCAGCAGCGAACTGCTTGCTGCACATTCAGAACAAGCCTCTTTGCTTTCCACTGCAAATTCTTTCCCTGGGCCATTACAGATCCATGGAAACACTGCGTATGATACACCAAGAGTTAAAGTTTTTAATCTAATTTTATGTGAGTCTCTGCCTCGTTGCCATCCTTTGTCTGACAATTACTGTGCAATGCACAGGCAGTACTTGCAATGCCATTTGTGTCACTGCATTCATTAGTGTGTGCCATTCTGATCTGATAAAACATGTCTTGTGCAAAACATTTAGCAATAGACATGGCCTGAGCTTTGGGTCTTATGTCTTCTCTGCACTTCAAATTCCTGAAGCTTTGTTGCATTTAGCTCAGGGCTTGGATTCCCAGCACCTTTACCCATGAGAGAAAAGAGGGTTTAGTTTGATCAGTCTCGTAGCTTGGGTGTGTGCCTGGCAGTAGCACCCACAGGCATAAATGTGCCCAGATATCAACAGGACTGAGGGTAAAGCAGGAATGGGGCAATGGGCATTTCAGACATCTGGGTGAGGAGCTCTGTAAATGAGGTGTGACCTCACCACAGACCACGCAGCCATTTCAAAATAGTTTATTAAAAAAGTGAGCGCTTCATGGCTCTTGCAAGCAAGCCCACCCACACAAGAGAGGAGGCAAACACGAAAGGTTTGGGTGCCTGTTCCTCGTCATCACTACTGCCTGTTTCCACACTGCCAGAAGTTGTTATCTTATGCTGTCCCTTCCATAGATTATTGCCCCAGATTTTCACATTGGAAATTTTCATATAGCAAGACACCAAAAGTGTTTGCGCTTTTTGAGAACAGGGACAAGGTTCCCTAAAAGTTCTCTGGAAATCACATCATGGAACACTGCCCAGGTTCTACTCTTCCAAGGAGATCTCCCCCTTCCACATACTACATCCCTCTGAAGTCTGTGTGTCAACTCTGGTAACTTCTCAACTCTGGAGGTCAGTTTGCCCAGATTCAGTCAGAGCCATTCCTAGTTTATATTTATTTAACATTGCTGTAACTAATCACTGTAGCTTTCTTTCCATTAGTCACTGAGTTTAAAAGTAGACATTTGGTGCATCTGGATTTGTTCCAAAACACATATTTCTGGCTTTTTAGATAGAATCATTTGCTCCATTTGTATAATATTTCAAAGGAGTTGTATAATTAATTATTTCTTATCTTGATCAATATGTTACCAAACTGGAAATCATACCCCTCCTTCTGCTCACTCTTAAGAGATATTTTTTTTCCATTTAAGAACCTACAATAAAATAATTATTTTTTCAACTAAAATAAGTATTGCCTAGCTCAGGATCCTCTTCTGAGAGAAAGATTATCTGAAGTTTTTCCAGTATAGTTCTCCAGAGAAAAAGGTCTCAGACTTTGCTGGTCAGGGGAATGGATGATTTGACAAAACCAGTAGCAGTCACTGGCTCCTGTGTGGTTTGCATGAAAATCACAAATTTGCCACTTGATTTATGTGCTCCTACAGCAAATTTTGTTCCAACTGGCTTTAGATATGGATGCTGGACAAATTTGTAATGGATCAAAGGAGCGTGGCTCCGTGAAACAATCAACTGATCTAAAGTGGAGGAGTGGCTGGAGAAGAGACTGGAAAGTTGATCAAAATATTGTCAAGACATGGAACTGGAAAAGCAGATGGGAGTCTGATCACTACAAAATTTTTATTGTTGTGAAAAACTGTGTTTCTCTTTTGAACATTTGAACAGTGGTAGTAATTCAGCTCCTCCATCATGCATGGGGAGCTCCATGCTGCAAGACACCCTTGAGATATGTCACTGGTCTAAAATATTGCTCCAAACCTCCTAACTTCAAATCTTTTGCAGATCTCTTCTTTTACAACATGTGTTGTAGGAAAGAGCTGGAGAATCACTCTGTGCACTTCCACTCCTGTGTCTCTGCACTGTTGTGCAAGGGGGAGCTTTGGTGCACCTTGGCAATTCTTGTCTGGAGGACAAGACCTGTGAAATGGTAACAACTATAGTAAAGTGGGTACAACAGCTGCAAAAAAGCTTCCTTTGTCACCTACACCAGAAAAAAAAAAAAAAAAAGAAAAAGAGAGAATGTAGGTTCAGTGTGCATCTGTGATGGATTGTGTGCAGCCATATGCTGGTGAAGATCACAGGACCCGGGGTCTATCAGCAGCTCCAAGGGGACACCAGGACAGGGAAATGAGCTTGGGTTGGGGCGCCTTTGGCTCAGACAGTACATTTTCCATTGCCACTGAATGTGTGCCCCAAGGTTACTGTAGAAATCTTTGCTGGAGTGTCCTGGCTTTCCTGCTGCGGGATCCTGGTTGAGGCTGATGGGCTGTGGTGGCAGAGCACACTGTGTCAGACAGCTGACAGCCTGGCCCTTGGGGTCTGCCATCCTACTTGTGCTGGGTTTTGAAAAGATTTTATAATGTGTGCCTTCCAGCAGGTCTTTGAACCTTGTGGCTGGAAGCGATGAATGGGTGGTCAGTGAAAAGACATAGAAATAAACCGCTGATTCAATTATGAATGAAGTTGGCCCAGCCAGCGCTATTAAAACAAACATTTTGCCTTACATTGACTATGGAAGGGCATGATTTTACAGCTGTGTCCACAGCCAGGGTGATGTAAGAGCCCAGGGATGTTTCTGATGCAAGAGAATTCAGTTAAAGTTGAGCAAAAGCTGTTGCTGAATGTGGGAACATGTTCTTGGTGATGAAACACCCAGAGTCAGAAGAAGACTTTTAGTTCTGTGTTATTTAATGAAGTAGTGGAGAACACATCCCATACAAATCTGACACAATTCTTCAGATTTCAGTCAATTGCTTCCCTCTTTTCCCTTCCTGGCCCAATTATTGCATGTTATTTTAATTTAGTAATAATAATAATAGTAATAGTAGTTGTTGTTGTTGTTGTACATCTACAGCTTTCTGCACTGTCATTAATTATTTGTTCCCTTTAGGCAGTGGTAGTTTAACTCTGCATAGCACACACTTCATCTCCTTTGATCAGTAAAATGGTTTACTGGGGTGGCGTTTGAACTGCCAGACTGATCTTCAGGTGACCACAGAGATGTGAGTAAGGGTGTTTGTGTCTTTTCAAACAAACCCTGAGGGTCTTAGCAGAGATAAGAATATGACACTGCACAGATTCTGCTCAGTTTGTTTGGAAGTAGCTCAGGGAGCTGAAGAGGTTTCAAATATGAAAGCAACACTGTCAGAGACAGTGGAGATGCCTGTTGTCACCTCCTGAAAGGGAACATGTATCATCCTGTGAAGCACTGGTATGGAAGAGTCTGTCCTGCACTCGCAGGAAGACCTTGGAGGACACATTCATCTCAAAGCTGAATGCTCGGTCACGTAAGTCACTGGAGCTCCACAGTCACTGAATGTACTCCAGGGACAGTGGGTGAAGGTCTGGGTGTGAGCTAGGGGGGAAGCACAGTCCCACACTGCACATCCATGGAGCACTTCCTGCAGAGTTATGGGACTACTGCTGGTGAGGAAGAGTGTTCACTGTGCTTCACAGGCATTAAGGTTCATAACAGTGAGTAGGAACTGTCATGAAACTGCACCTGAATACTATCTGAGTGGATGACTGGGGTGGTAGGTCTCAAGTGTGGCACATTTCTAAGATCATTCACGCTATCTCTGTTCTTTTCCTCTCTCCTTTGAGTATTACGGGAGAAAAATCTGTCCTTGTTCTTGCAGGTTAAATGAAAGTACTGTAGCTGATTCAGGTGAGCCTCAAGAGTCTGTCATAGTTTATTAGTCATAAAATTATATTCTGAAGACAGTGATATCTTCCCTCTGTGTGCAACATAAAATAACTTTTTTAAGAACAGCAAGAATGTCCAGCAAAGGACACAGACCAAGGATCATCAGTCATTTTGAGATGCACAATTTCTCATAAAAGTATTTAAAAAAAAATGCTAATAGAGTTTACTTTACAATAGCTTACTCCTTTCCAAAGCACTTGCAAGCTCATGGGGAACCTGGTATCTAATAAATGCTCCTGGTCAAGGATTGCAGATTTTGACACCATCATACCAGGAATCCTTGGCCCAATGGAGATGAGTGGTGGTGACTGACGTATCTCAATATTAAAAAAAGAATGTTCCAGAAACTCTCACATAGATCATGGTGGCCTGCTCGGTAGGGTAATGGCATGCATGATGGCTGTAAGTGGAGAAGTGGTATAAATATTAGATGTTGAATCAGGCTAGATGTTCTGAGCTGTTGGTGACCCCTTGTGTGACTATGGTCGAAGTATTTAAAAAACCTACTTGTTCCCTTTCCTGTCAGTATGGTCAGTGATATCCACCTCAGTAAAACTAGGAAGGATGAGAAGTGCAAAGTAAGACTCACTGAACAGGATTATGAAGGAATCACATAATCAGAATTCACCATCTTTATATTGCAAAACAATTCTCAAAATCATTCAAGAGCCCAAAATGAGGGTCAAGAGAACTAAATTTCATACTGAACTCTGAGGGTCATGTTTCCACCTTTACAGTCTCCTCTCTGCACTACAGCATCAGTGTGTGTGCAAATCCAGGGAAGTAAATACTCTTCTGTTTGTTTGTTTCTGTTTGTTTGTTTCTATTTGTTTATCTGAGCTCCATGCTGCTCTGAAGTTGAGGGAGTGCTGCAAGACTGGCCTCATAACTCACGGTGTGCTTGGTAATTGAAGGGTAAAGGGTAAAGCTAATAACGTTGTCTATTTGAACAAGACGCAGACTGGATTTGGGTGGATGATGGATAATATGAAAACCACTGCTTGTTTCTCTGTGTGTATTTGTGTGCATGTGCACAATCTGTCCTCCATCTAGTGACTATTCTAAAGCTGACAGTGGGAGTAATAGCGAGGTTTGTTTTTTTTTTTTTTTAAAAAAGGCATCAACCAGAAAAAAAAAAAAAAAGTCATTCTTCTTTGTGCTGATTATACTCCAGCTACAAGATCTTCTCCAAAAACATTTAGGAAAATTCTGTGGTAAGACATACAGTAAAATATTAAAGTTCAAACCTAAATAGCAAGAATCATTTTACATCTGCTGCAGCTGCTATACCTGCTGTACCTTGCGCCACATGTTATCAGGAGTTTCTTTTCAGGGATGTCCTTTTCACCATTTGAAAAGGATCTTTTTTAATCTCTTGCTGCCTGAAGAGTGCCTGGGAGAAACAGAGCATTTAAGGGAATTAAAGAGTGAGGCTCCCTTCATCCCCTAAAGAAATGATTTTTTTCCCCACTGGCATTTTACTCTGCAGTGACTATTTTGGCATTATGTGATCCCCCTTGATCCCACTCACAGGAACTCTCCTGCCTTTGGGCAGGTGCGCTAAAATGCAGGGGAGACATAAAAGGGAAATTCCATTTTCTAATTTTTTTTTTCTTTTTAATTTTTTGGTTGTTGTCTACTCATCTAACTTTATATATCTCTGCAAAGTGTCTAGCCCAAGATTTTCTGAAAAGGATGAAAGTCCAATACCAACCCATATTTGAGGATTTTAGAACTAAACCCAACCAAAACAGTATTCTCAGCAGTTCCCATTACTATGGAGTTCCTTGGGGTTGTCATCACTTGGCTAAGTTGTGGTTCTTCTATCTCATTCTGAGTCTACCCACCTAAACATGTTAGCCACTGATGCAAACTGCTTCTGAAAGCTCAAAAACCAAAGCCAAGCCTTTATATAAATGCATTCACAGACTAATCAGATGTGGGATTCAGGGGGTGAAGGTCAAGGGTGCAGCTGCTCAGCTCAGAAGTACCCAGAACATGTGCTCATGAAAAGGTCCTGCTGGTCCCAGGAGGTAGAAATCTCATCCACACAGTACACCCAGAGTATCTTCCTTTTTAGCCACCTTCTCTGAGTTATCTGAGATATAAATTATTTTTTTGCTTTAAACAGAATATCAAATTTAACAAGGCAATAACACATTTAAAACCAGACAGCAGTGAGTTTGAAAAGAAAATACAATAAATAAGACACTGAAAATTGTTTTGCAATAAGCACCTGGGGCCATCATGGAGTCAAGGGAGGATCTATGCAGGCTATATGTTGTAACTTTCTGGATTACTTACTGTATGTTGTAACTCATCCTGAAGATATTCCTGGAAAACTGAACAAGAAATGCTGACTTCTTTAGTAGCAGACATCTAAAATCATGCACTGTTAAATTTCATTCATTAGGTCATCACCTCAATAACATACATTTGCAACTGTGTCCCTGGCCATCCTGTCATCAGCCCTACTCTAGAGCAGCTCCAGGAGAAGTTGAGGAATACTTTAACCCCCGACTGCAGTACCCCTTTTGAGGAGCCTGGGGCACAGAATGTGGTACATTATGGGGGCTGAGCTCCCCACAGCAGGGCTGGTCCCTGTAGTGGGCTGTGTACATGCAAACTTCCTGACATGAAATGATTTTGACTTTGACAAATAAAGTGAAAAAATATAAATGGAGAAAATTTTTTCTTTTCCATTTTTTCTAGTGCCTTTCTCTCCTTTCCAGAGTAACAACGCAAGTCAAAGTACTTCTAAGCAGGAGTTTTCCATTCATGTTTTGCCTCTCCTGCACTCTCAATTTGCTTATTTGTTTAGTAGAGAAGAACATATGCATAGAACAAACAGGGATAAAAAAACAAATGCTGAAATGTGGCATTTTATTCCTGTGAACTGGGCTCACGCTGGAGAATTTGTGTGATAATTAATTTCCTGTGACGTACAGGTGACTGGGTGAGATCCCCTCCTGGCCTGGCTTTCCATTACACCAGCAGTCTATTTAAAAACATAAGAAATCTTTTAAGTAAGGGCAGTTTCTGGAGCTGGAGAAGCCTGAAGGTCTTCCTTTTGCCCTGTGAGTGTGATATAGGTCAGTGAGCATGATACAGGCGTGCCAGGAGCAGGTGAAAAGGAAGTAAGGAGGATTATTTTTGTCCCCACTGACAGACAGTGCTGGGTGTAGGGAGAAAGTCACAGGGTTTTCTTTCTCAGACTACACTGAACCCAACTTAGGTCACCCTTTCTTCCACTCCCATGAGTTTTTCCACAACAATGCCATGGTTTGTTTATGAAGGACAGAGACCATCTCTATTTTAGCCCGGTTTCTAGCCTGAATGATAGATCCTGTCCCTCTAATGGCAGATGTGGGTGAGGGTGTAGGGTTAATACACTGTGCAAAAGGAGTCACCCATGTTCAGGTTTCTGATCTGGTGGAGCAGGGACCTGCTGCTTGCACCTCAGGGACCTGTGACACAGCCAGCACCCTGTTCCTCTGGCATGGCTCTTGGCACATCCCCACTCAGGAAATGCTCCTTCAGCGTTGCCCAGGGTGGGCAGACAGAGGCAGCTGCTGGCATGGGCACACCAGACAGACACAGGAACAGCAGGTCTGCCCAGGAGCCCTGCCAGGAGTCAAGATGGGAAATTTGGGTGAGCTGAATCACTCTTACGATGCCTTACCCATCTAACTGGTACTTGCCATGCCTAACTAGTTTTGGGTGCCCAGAGCAGATGGTTTTGGCATCAGCCTCCCATGGATGTTCATTCAGTTCAAGTCCCTGATCTGGTGGACAGTTAATTTATCTATACAAAACTGAAAATCTTCAATGGAGAAGGCTGAAAAGGCAAGCAGCCTAATGAGCACTTGGTGACTGAGAGCCCAGTGCCCCAGTCCCCTCTACAAACCACAGCAAACACAGCTAATCTGATCCTAAATCCCTTTCATCCTAGGTGAGAGCCCTAACCACAGCCCTGTGGGCTCTCTGCCTGTCTCTCTGCTCTTTCATTTAAAGAAAAACTGTAAAATAGCTCTCTTTTTCTACATATGGAAATGGGAGTAATTTCTGAAATCCCAGGAATATTTGCAAGGCAGGAAAAGCGTTTCCTCCCCAGCCACAGCCACAACTTGCAATCACAGCCTTATGAGACAGAGTACAGGCTCTCTATAATTGGTTCACTGTTATTAATGTATTGTAATTTTTTTTTAACTTCTAAAGGGTTATTTCAGTGTGAGAGCAGTCCCAGACCTGATGAATATACCTTTGTGTGCAGTTCTCTCAGTACAGTATTTCTAGGTTAACAGTCAGGGACTTAAAAGCCAGCTGAGATCTTGAAGGGAACTTTATTAAAAATAGTCTATCTGTTTGGAATAAGAGCCCAGAGTTTGCAATGTAAAATAGTTGCTTATGAAAAATGCATTCTTCTTAAGTGAAACAACATAATCCTTCTGGCAAGAAGACAGAAGTTGGGTTACTTTTCCAAAAGCTGTCAAAAAGCAGACAACAAAAAAATGCCTGTCACATTTTTAATTCCATATTCTCTGCAACTTTTTGAGCAGATTAACCACAGATCAGGAAAAGAAAACTTCCAGCACAGTTCAAAGAAAGCAGCCAGAGTGGTACATAGGGGATAGCCCACCTTAACATTTTTCTTTCCTGCTTCAGGCACCCAAGGACTTGGGACTGTATTTGAGGGCCTTGGGTGTCCCCAGCTGTAGGCAGCAGCAAAGATACCAGTGTGCAGACACATTCATGGAGCGTTGTCATTTGGAATTGGCTTACTTGTCCCTTTTGTTGTTATACAACATTGCTGGGAGTGAGCATCAAGAAGGTGGGTCCTGGTGAGACTGGTGTGAGAACCAGACTTCACCTGGATGACCACAGGCTGCCAAAGCATCCTTCCCACTGGGAAACCTCCGCAGCCTCTCTGCTGGTCCTTGGCTCAGGGCTGCTGCACATGGCCAGACCCCTCATTAGCTCCTGTTTTCACCATGGACCACATTCTGATGGTTGTTTCATGACCACTTCTTTTAGCAGCTATTGCTGGTTGTTTTTCATACACCCCTAGCATTTTACCCAAGAGGCGGAGGGGTTTTAGAGGTGTATAAAATTATTCCTTGAATAGCAAGTCACTGGGTAATTTTCATGGGACAGAGGAAGGAAACATTTCCTTTTTACTCAGAATAGATTTTTATTCTGGCCAAAATTTGGTGTTCCTTTTCCCCGTTGTTTTCTTCTTAGTTGAAAAAAACTCCAACCAGAACTGGAAAAGCTGTTTTGTAGTTTAGATGCTCTGCATCTTCCTTTTTCACCCTGCAGGAAAAAATACAACCCCAAAACTAACCCTCTGATGTGCAGACATTTCCTTAGGCCAGGGAATGATGTGAACTCCCACTTCCTGCATCCTGGGGTTGTGTATTATGGGAAAAAGACACTCCAGTGGAGGGTGGGAATGGGGCTCTCCACCCCACAGGGCTGTGAGCACCATCCAACTGCGGCATCCTTGACACCACTTGAAGATTTCTCAGTGACTAATTCACATGGCTCTTTGCCCACTGGGCTGGTTTATGGCTCCTGTTTTCAGGAAGCTCAGTTTAGGGAGCTGAAATGCCTCACTAAGCTCTGTTGTTGGAGACAGTGAGTGCCTGGGAACCAACTGCTGTGCACCTCAGTGCTGTGGCACATGTTGTGGATCCTATCCCAGGTTCCTGTGCCTTCTTAGAAAAGTGGATTTATGCTGCAGAAGTGCTTAATGTTACTTGGCTCTTCACCAGAACTCCTGGCAATGTCAGCTCCCACTATGTATGACCAGGCATGCATGATGTAGAAAATGGGGAACTCAGTACAAACCCCCTTCATCTTCCTGACATCTTAAACCAAAGGCAAAATTCTGCTCATTTTGCTCTGACTTGGAGGCACAGTGAAGGGTACATGAAGGGTCTACTGCAGCTGCCTAATTGTGAATAACTCATGAAAAAAAATATGTTGGTTTCCAACACCTTGTGTTTCCTGCATATGTTCTCCATCTGCAATTTAATGTTCCCTCCTAGCCATTGCAATTCTATTGAATCTATTGGGTTATAATAGTCCTATTAATCCTAATTAATATTTTCCTTTGTTTTATCAGTGTATAGCGTACAATTCTTTAGGAAGTGAGAGTGGATAAATGAATGAAGATTATAAATAAATAAGGGCATTGAGAAAGTCAGCATGATGGGTCACAGGGGGGAAATGCTTACACAGCTGGAGAGTGACCCTTGTGAGGAACATTGGAGCAAACCATCTCTCCAGCCACAAAGGCTGTAGCTGATATGTATGACATTGAGTTGTTTCTTCACCAAGGTATTACAAAACCAGGGTCAGATAGGGAGGAAGCCCTTCAAGACAGATATACTGACCCTGAGAAGTGACCTGCAGGCTGTTACTCTGCTATGGAGTAGACCACTGTGTGGAGGGAGGGTTGCTTGTCTTTCAGGGAACATCCTTTTTGTTGCGTGTAACAACAGCTGCACAGGTTTCGGAAGGTCTGGGTTTTAGTATGTGAGTGTGAACTCAAGTGACTGTGGTAATAAAAAAACAAACCAATGATTTATTTTTCTGAAAGCAGGACTGCAGTAGTGTGCCAGAACCTAAGTGTGTGTTATTTTGCAGCAGGTTTACAAGTTAGACCCTCCAGAAAACAATTCTGCATTTCAGAAAGACTGTTCTGTAACAAGTGCCACATAATTTTGTTTATTCTCCCCTAAGAAGTGCTTTGCTCCTTGCCAATGACAACTGTATCAAAAGAGTAGTAAAAAAATTCCTTAAATTAACTATATTTGGTATTTCCTAAAATCAAAGTATTGCATTGATTCACTTCCTTTTGTTTTGAGGTATAATTACATGTGCTAAATTGTGCTCAGGAAAGTGATTAAAAGGAATTTGCCCTCTAGAGAAACAAGTAAGAGAGATTAAAAGACTTGCCTTTTTTTTTTTTTTTTTTTAATCTGTAAAACAATATTCTTTTAATTTAAAGAGGTTGGCATTAAATTGCAGTGCTGGAGACATGAAGCAAAATTAAATAGAAAACCTACTTTAAAGGGGAGCTGAACCTGATGATGAGAAAAGTTGTTGAGAAAAAATTGCAGAGGAGGAAAATGGAATCACGTTCCAGCCTGACTTGTTTGAAAGCTTTGAGCCCTTTCCTCTGAGATTAAAGCATGTCATCATGGGGGAGAGGGCCTGTGAGGCAAGGGTCAACCTTATGGTAATGAATTACATTTCAAAAGAAGGTTTGAAATACCCCAGTGTCTCTTTGGATGTTAATTGCAAAGCAAGATTAGTGCTATTAAAGTATTAGCAACCTAGAAAATTCCCAGAATAATGCTGTTCAGACAATTCAGAATACCTGAATATTTTTTGTCGCTGTTGTGCCAGCACAACTGGCACGGTCTTGTTTCTCCAGCAGTAAGTGTCAAACTGAACTCTAATTATATGCTAAAGTTTCATTTTAACAAAGGAAGAGAGGATTAGCAAAATGACAGTCCCTTGCCTTATATACACATGCTGGTGTGGTAGGAATTTAGTTAGTCAGTCCTCTGAATAAAGTGACTGTCTGCTCAAATGTGTAGCATGTGAAATCTGGTGTGCCTCTGAAGAGCAAAGAGAATAATCTTGCTCATACTCAGGATTCAGGTTCCCACCATAAGGATTGAAACTCAATATTTTCACAAGGTAAAAGCATTAGTTTCCTGCCGGGCTTTGGTGAAACCTGGTGCAGTACACAAGCATGAGTGTTGTGTTTCTCTGAAGGTGCTCAGTGCTCAACAGAGAATCCTCCATAGACTTCTCATGTGCATTTGGAACTTCTGCTATGAGCAGTTCCTGGTGAGCTTCAGATGCTACCCTTTTTACTTGCACCTTGTCTGAACCTGTGGGGATACTCTAGAGAGTTTGAAAGCAGAGTTTTATTTATGGAGTAAAAGCTCTCTGTGGTAATATTGCTCCAAGTCTTCTGCTTTGAAAAGTCCTCTCACCAGTTTTCACTCATTCCTACCTCAGTGTATCAGAATGTGATTTACATCTCATGCAGTGAGTGCTACTAGTGTCAATGCTATAGAAAATGAAATCTCTGCAGAGTAAATTGAGTCATAAGATTTGGCAAGGTGGATGTGTAAAATGAAAGATTAACATTTGGGAAGATGTATTATTTCCTACAGTGTATGCCTGGAAGTCTAAGGAGTGGTATGAACTTGAAAATCAAGATTTAAAAGGGGGTTAACTTTTTCAGTAGCTATCATCACTGTATAATCCCTACAAAACAAATTGAATGCATGCTTATTTTTTGGTTTTCATCATTTCATTCAACCAGAAGATCATGCTTCAACATCAATCTTATACAACAGAATGATCTGGGGATGTGAGAAAAAATACACCTGAAATCCTGATCTAACATGAAATGCTGAGTATTTCCACTGCCAAATCAATAGAACTATATTGGTGTATTTTTTCTTCCTTTTGCAATATGTATCTTGTAAGAAGATCTGCTGTTTCACATTGGAAGGTGTGAAGTATAAAGATCACTCCTCATCTTCTACAACAAATCCAAGAAAATTGGTGGAACGAGATAATGATATGCATATGGACAAATTAGTGCCATTCTCGTGCTCAGAAAGAGCTCGTCTCCATGGAAAAATTTCTCAAAGCATATAGTGCTGAATAAGCTGTTTATATTCCTTAGCACTCTTTGAACTCAGACTAACATTTTTGGACTAAAATCCACTTTTATTTTGGAGCACAGTTTGCACATAAGGGGATATTCTGGGATGCTAATTGTGAAATCGTTTATTTGGCCTGGAGACAGGCCAAAAGTTTCCCTGTAACATTTTCACAATGTCAAAAACTAAAGAAAGAAGGAATATTATTTATGTCCATCAAGGTGTGTTTTATGCCGTCAAAAAGGACTCCTTTTTGAAAGGAAAATCATGCCTCAACATACTTAATGTAATTATTTGTGTTTTGAAAGCATGTCACTGCAGGAGAGATTTCAGGAACTCAGTTGATTTAGTGTACAAAGGAGAAGGTTAAGGAGTGGTTTCACCACAGTTTACTCAGAGAAAGTATCTGGTAATGTTTTTTTGCCAGCTAATGGACAAGGCATTCACAGGAACTGAAAAGCTGAAATTGAAGCTAGGGATACTCAGGCAGAAAGCACAGCAAACCTTTTGAACAGTTATTAAAACTATTACCCCCTGGAAGATTTTGCCAAGACATGATAGATTTATTATCACTTAAATGTAAGTGTGGTATTAATAACACTAAAATGAGCTGTGGAACTGCTTGCCAAAGGATGTGCAGGATGCTAAAGCTTCCCACAGGCATTTGGACAAATTCAAGTAGATAAATTAATTGAGAACAGTCAAACTCCCCAAAAGACTCCAGCTCTGACTCAGGAAATCCCTAAACCACAGGGACTGTTGGCCATGAGGGCAAGAAATACATGGCCTGATTTGCATCCATCTGGCTACACTCCATCCCCTTTCCTTCCCAAAACAGGGAAGCCTTGTCCATAATCACCACCTGGGAATGCTCGCTGGCTGGGCTGGCTCCCAAACTGTGCCTCAGCATTATTTGGAATAGCTGGCCAGGGCCAAAATGTAGCCAAGGGAAGTGCTTAAAGTCAAGCAGTGTGAGTGATTTGGTGCAGCATTGGAGCCACCATCCCAGCTCTCATCACCTCACTGGCACCGGTACAGCCAAGGAGTCCACAGGCTGCTTCTAGTGGGGTTTGTGGAGGATAACTGGGAAAAGCAATTATCTGGCCTGGAAACTTAAATTCACTAGAGCGAGTCTGTAATTCTTCTGGAAAACCAGCAACTGTGTGCAGGCTGGGTGAGATTCTGATGACCACTTTGGTTCAGCCAGGGACTGGCCATGGGAGCTCGGGGTACATTTCCATGTCCTTTGTACCAGGCAAATGTCCACAGGCATCCCTTCTATCCTTTAAAAAACCCCTGGCTATAGGGACTTAATGTATTATTGCTGTTATTGCTCTGCTGGTTTTGGAGGGACTTCACTGGCCAAGTACACCAGGAAAAAAGCTGCATTCATGAGGACCTCACTAACCAAAAGACACTCAGCAAGGACTGTGCATTATTTATATTATGATTTTTCACATAGAATGAAGAAATGGCCTTAACTAACAGTGTGTAGACAATTGCAGAAGTCAGGAGTATGAAAACTTGGTCAACAGGTAGCTTGTTTTTTGATAAGTCTTATGCTATTATATGATTTTAAGGGTTTAAGTCCTTTTGTGTTATCTGAGTCTGTGCTTCAGGGATAGATAAAAAAAAAAAAAAGAAAAAGAAAATAAAGCATTGATAGTAAAGAACAGCAAAATACATTAAAATTATGCTCTTTGTTAAATTTTGGGCTAAGAAATCGTAATGAAAGGACAAGGATACATGATTACCTCACTGTTGGAGGAAGATCTAAAGAAGTTATCAGTCTTCTTTGAAATGACAGTTATAATACTCTCCTTTGCAGTTTGGGGGTCTCTCCCTCATCAGCATTTTCCAACAAATAAATGCAGGAAAAAAAGAGACTCCTTAAATGTAATCCTCTAAACAGAGAGTCTTTTGTTTTATGGCTGTGCAAAAAGACTTCAAACAAGCAATTTCAAAGAGAATTCTTGTCTAATGCTTAGAAGAAGTCATTGTTCTCAGATATTCTAGATTATCTGAATGCCTCTTTGGATTAAATATTGCTTAAGTGATACCCTTTATTATTTGAATTTATAGGATTTCCATTTTTACATACACTGTTTCACATCTTAGAAGTTTCTAGTTGTGGAAGGAACAAACCAGTCAATGAATATATATATTTTTTTAAATTATACCTCACAACAGCAGTAATGATGGCTAAGGCATCATCTCACTTTGCTTTGCAACTCCTTGCCTTTGCTTTTAGGTCATGGCTATTATACTGTCAATTTTGTTTCAATTTCACTGATAAGACTAGACTCTAATAATTAGTCCTGTGACTGCATATCAACATTGTTTCTCATCTTGGCATTAGTAAGGATTGAAGAAAGCAAGGACAAACGGTGTGGAAATAAGAGTATCTGTTGGTATTGACATTGGCCTCTAAGACTGAGATTTGTTCAGAGGAATGAATTTAAAATGTCATTTCCAGCAGTTCACAGAAAGATATAGACCCTTTTCTAATATTCTCTCTATCACAGGCTGATAAAATTCAGTACAATTAAAAGTCTCAATTAGAAACCATCTACTTTCAGAAGCAAAGACAGCACTCTGCCCTTTATTCCAAATCTTTTCCAATTTCATCATGACACATTACAAGGCTTACTCTAATCTTTTAAGAAGAACCACCAACTGTTTAAGGTTCTCATGGGAACTACTAAAGACTAATAATGACTAATCTAATTTTTCTGACAACTAACTTTGATCCTTCTGAAATATTTGTCATCAAATATGTCCAACAGTCACATGTTTAGTTAAAAGGATGTTTTCCTGCAGATCTGTCATAGGTGATAGTCAAAAGATTGAGCACAAGTAATTCTGCTTCACTGACAATATGCATTCAACCAACATTTTCTTCCACAAAGAATAAAAAATGTATTTACAAAGTATGCAACCCATTGCTTAGATGCATCAGCTTGTGGTTTGGATGCAGGCAGACCATACCAGTGGACCTTAATGCCAAACTGTAACTTAGCTGTGATGTTTTGTTCACTTACACTGCCATAATAATTTTTTTTGACCAAAACCTTACCCAGAAAGTCTTGGTCATTTTCTGTGTTTGTCCGGGGTTTCCAGATGTTAAGTAACCAGCTTGGAGTAAAAATACAATAGATCTATCTTGGCTGCTATGTGTGCAGAAACCTTCTTCACGTGGTGTGTGCACAAGTCTGGTGCTTTTGGAAAGCACTGTGCTTTACTGTGTCAGCACAGCCCAGTTGCTGTGGGCCTGAGCAATAGATCTCACTCCACTGGGCTGAGCGGATTTACTGCACAGCTGTGCATTGGCTGAACACTGGAAGTACAGTAAAGTTACAATTCTGGGGAGTTCTGGACTTGCATGATGTGCCTGTAGCTGTTTGATGTGTAGAGTCATCATTAAATGTGTTCAGACCAGCTGAAGGGAGCAGGTTGGCATTCCCACCATGGTAGCTGCAGGCTTCCAGGATGTGTGGACATACATTTTATCTTGAGAAATCTGAGATGCAAATGCGTCAACCCAGGCTTAAGGGGTGACCTGAAGAATCATGAATTTATTTGTTGCTGCATAACATAAGCCAAGTGAAGTGTGAATAGGAAAAGAATTGTTTCTCTATACTCTATAAAGGACCTGAGAAAAAAAAATGGTAACAAACACCTGTGGGATTCATTTTTAAAATTATAAAATTTCAGAAAATCCTCAGTTGAGATTCTAATTCTGTGGTTCAACACCCCCAAAATTCATCACACATCAACTGAAATCCCTTTCTACCCACCTTCTTTCTTCGCATTCCCGGACAGCCAATGTATGTTACTGAATTTCATCAGCTGCATTTCATAGTCTTTATGTAAACAACTTCCTTAGTTATGGCTGCAGAAATAGAGTGGGGAGTCTGAGAAAACAGACTGGCAAATGAAGACCAATGTTTCCTCTGAGAACTTCATCTGCAGCCCTAAAATCATGCCAACACCTGCCTTTTTTGGCGAAGTTCTCTGTAATAACCAAAACGTGTTGTTCAGGCTCTTCAGGTCCAAGTGGCAGTCAGTGTAGGAAGGTAGTATGGGAAGCCTCAGTGCTTTCAAGTCTTTATAGCTTTTACCTTTAAGACATGATTTGAAATGGAGTTCCAGATGACACGGGAAAGCAAAAAAGCTCTTTTTTTTTAACCTATTTTCTGATAAATTACCCACTCTGTCTCTTGCAGACAAAGACTGAAGTTATGCCATTGCGGTTCATGTCTGCAAGTTCCAATTGAATATTTAGTGATGATAAATATGTTTAGGTGATGATGAATATGTCAAGGGGATGATTAAAAAAAAAAAAAGCCATTTTTCTTATCTTTCAGCAAGAAAAATTGCATAGAACAGTACAGATATTAACTATAAGCCAGCTCATATAAAGGTATATGAGAGCTTCTTTGAGCAGAATCCATAAATGCAGAAAGGAAGGGTTGAGTTTCTCTGGGAAGAGGTCCTGGCATTTTAGTGAGATATCCTGGCTTAGCTAAGGAGTTAATTCAGTCAGGGCATACAAACATTTGCATTAATTCCTGCAAGAAGATAAATAGGTGTTATATTCTAAAGGAGCAGATGTGTCTCCCAGCATCTTAATAAGCTGCATGTTCTTTTGTGTTGTCCATAAGTAAAATAATTAATTGTGTGGTGATAAACATGGAGCAAACCTTCTATTTCTCATAATTTGTTAGGTGTGGTGACAAAGTGTAATCTACAAAGATTCCACCTTTGAGGAGCTTCCTGGAGGGTGCCTTGCAGACCACCCGAGGAGCTGGTGGGCTGCTGTGGGAGCACGGATGGCTTGTTCATCATTCTCCATCTGTTTATCTGTCATTCTCCTGCCCTTTGGGTCAAATAGAGTTGTCTGAGTTTTACAAACCGTGTCCAAAAGTCTTGGTTAAGACATGCTATAAGGGTTCAAAATCTCTTACCATCAAATTATTTCTGAAATTATCATGGTTCTAAATTATTCTTTTGCCTGTACCAGAAAGGGGTTGGGGTCGGTCACTATTTTTGAATGGGAAGGGTATGTTTGGCACAACTTGATCCCAAGTCCAGCATGCATTTTTACTTCTTCCCTGTAGTTCTAGTAGTCGCTAAAATCTGCTTCAATGAAAAGTTTTGGGAAAAAATCTGATTTTCTGATTTTCACATGCTCAGTAGAGACTCACTTGAACTTTTCAATTTGCATCCCAAATGATGTATCTGCACAGAGCATGATCCAGTGCAGGGAGATTCAGGACCGTCCCAGCAACAGCAGGGCTCTGCCAGGTCTGAGACCACAGGGCTTGGCCTCACAGTGTCCCTGAATCTGGCTGAGCCCAGGCAGTAGAGATGTTGCTGCCTGAACTGAATTGAAAGAGAAGAGAAAAGAAATTAGGAGAGGAAGATGAATGGGGTGAAGCTGAGACATGAGGGATGGAAAGGGTGGAAAATAAGGGAGGACTGGAACTGCATAACAAAGAGACTGGACATGGGAAACTGAGAACAGCTGAGCAATGAGATAAGGACTGAAAAGGAGAGAAATAGGGATACGGCTGGCAGGATGGGGAAACTGGGACTCCAGTGAGTGGAGAAATGATATGACAGGCCTGGAGCAGGGACAGTTTTGAGGGGAAAGGACAGAAGAGTTCAGGTGTGGAATAGGTGTGAAGGAGAGTACCTGTGAGGTTTGTCACCCAAGTGAAGTGTCTCCTCCTTCAGGCTGTTCTTAGAGGAAGGCAACAGCCTGAACCACTGCCAGTGACTCAGATACCACCAGTGGTGAGGGAACCACCCTGGCACGGTGTTCATCTTCCTTTTCTAAAAAAGAACTGGCAAATCTTCCCCTGGAATTTAAGTATGTAAATGTCTTCTTGTCACAGAGGTTGCAGACATAGTCGCTCAAAAGCCAGGACTGGCTGTGCAACCTTGGTTCACTTTATTTGGAGATGGGTACATGAGTAAATCAAAAGCATCTCCATGTTTGAGCAGCCCTAACTCTGACTTTTCATAAGCTCTGTGTTTTTGCTTTTGTTTTTTTTCCAGAGGAAACTCTCCAGAAACTTTTACAAATAAAGACTTGGGTTTTGTTTCTTGTTTTTTCCCTCCCACCTCACCCCCCAATAAAAACAAAAAATAAGATATTTTTAATACAAGACAAGGTTTTTTCTCAGAAGGAATAGAGCAGGAATTGTTAGTGTAACACTGAAGACAATAGTATTCTTGCTTAACTTTAATCCTTAAAACTCTATCAAAATGAACAGGCAGTCTTAATTCTGCCATTCCCTATTCAGGGGACTTGACTGCTGCCTTTACAAAATATATTTAGCACAGTTTTGTGTAGGTGACTGCGTGTGTGTAAGAGAAAGATATGTCATCTTTTTTCATTAGCCCACTCATCCATACGCTGGGATGAAAAACCAGCGTGTTTGTCTGTGTACAAGTATGTCTGTCTGCATAAATTAGAGGTTTTGCATCTGAATCAAGCGATGTGTTCCTTCAGCAGACAGAGCTGCCTTTCTCCCCAGGGCTGTTGAGCCTGTTCCTTGTTCTGAACTGTGTGGCTGAGAGGCAGTGGTGCTTCTAGCCCTCTTATACCATGAAATGGATTTGTTAGCATCCCAGAACAAAGCTATGGAGCCAAAGATATGGAGCCAAACCCAACTTCAGCCCTGTTTACCTGAAATCTGTCCATTGACCTTAACAGGATTGTGATTAGACCCAGCTATAAACAGTTCAAAAAGAGATAATGTAGACACTTATTTTGTTTTCCTTTAGACTGTTTCATGTGTTACACTTAGCCACATTTTCTTAGCATCACATTCACCCTCCAGTTGGCAGGTACCTTTATTTAGCTTTTACCTGCCAGCTTTGCAGTCATCCTGTCTTTGTGTTGGCCTGTGGAAAGCTGAAACAAGACTCTGGGTGCTTGCAGGAGAGATCTTTTCCTCTTGCTTTCCAATCTCCTTTCCCTCTTTACCAATCATTTGTGACCTGAGCTGCCTGTGAGAGCTGAGCTTTGCTTCAGAGCTGCAGCTTTTCACAGAGGTTGGAGGAGCATTGTTTTGTGAAGGGGCTAGAACAAGGCACAGTTAAGGATGAAACATGCCTGTTTGTAGGGATTGAAATATGAGAAAAAGCCCTCAAGAAGCCAGGATGGAGGAGTGTGTTTTCAGCATGCAGTTTTTTGGCATCTGTGCAGCCGTAAGGACACATGAACGAGAGGAAACGCTGCAGAGTGCCAGGGCTCAGCTCTATAAGGATGCTACAACTCAGGAGCTTTGATGGTTTCAGAAACAGCAGTTCTCTCCCTGGGGATGTGGGGACAGCAGCACCGGGAAGCCCCAACACTAAACCCCTGTGCCCAGCTCTGACCTCCAACCTGGCGGAGCTGCAGCTCTCACCCTTGGGCGAGGGTGAGTTGAGCAAAGGAGGTTGGAGGTTCCTGTTTAAAGGGGCTCTTCCTTTCTTTTTGCCACCCACATGCAAAAAGGGCCTTTGACAGGCATCAGCAGACTGTTTTCCTGGGGTTTGGCCATGCTTTTTCCAGCAGCTGGGGCTTCCAGTCAAGCTCCCATCCCAGTGCTCAGCAGCCTGCCCTAGGGACAATCTTTGGAGCTGCCTTCAGTAGAGTTGAAGAGTACACCTCTGCCCCAGAAATAAATGCTCCAAAAGAGTCCTTGCTTCCTTGTTTTTTTTTTTTTTTTTTTTTTTTTCTTCACTGGGAAGGCAGTGAGTTACTCTAGCTTTGGAAAAGTGAAGTTCTAAACTTCTTGGGCTGCAGCTGCAAACTGTGTCAGCCAGCCAAACTTTATAGCATTAGACTTCTTGGCTCGGTATCTGCCTTTATAAAATATATGTTTTCTTGATAGGTCCAGCACTAGCAATTCTCTTGGTTCCATAAAAGACATGAAAGAAGGGGTTTTGATGCCCCAGGGAGCCTGCAGTGTGCAGTGTTTTAAGGGAAAGGTCCTCACTTCATGCAGTGCTTTGTATTATTGTTCTTGAAAATCCTGTTTCATATTATTTACGGCCGCAGATTTTTTTTTAATTGTCTCTTTCCCAGGCAATAAAACACATTGCTGTAACACAGACACAAATCAAAAGAAGAAGGATCACTTCACGTTAGGGATGCTTTGGCATCCCTATTGTGCTGATAGACTTCTTGGTGGCCTCTGGCTCTCCTAGCATGGTGAAAATTGGGACTCGAGACTTGGACACCACTGGGAGCACGGCTCTGGCCCCATGCGCCATGTCTCATTCCTGTTTCTGGTTAGCCTGTCATCGACTCCAATGCAGAGGCAGGTACACTGTTATTTTCTGAGCAAGATTTCAAGGTAGGCATGTGTGAATTGGATTGAAAATAAGAGAGACTGTGGGGTCTGTCTTTCTGGTGCAGTTATATCAACTTCAAGAGCCCTCATCCTGATCTTTGCCTGTGCACAAACAGATTTTGCCCCCAACTGCAGGCTCTTGACTTGCACAATACAAGGAAAAGTCATTCCAGAACATAAATTAAGAAGCATGAATGGGTGAAACACAAAGAAGCTTGTTTTGTGCTAATAGTTTAGCAAAGGCATTCAGACACTTCTAAAGTTAGGACATTGTGCTGCCAAAAGAAACAGTGAAGCAGGGGAAAAATACCTCCCTGGATAGCTGTCTAGCAGCAGATATGTCCTGTTTTTCATCCCAGACAAATACAGTGTTTCTCTGCCAAGTATACTCTGGTTCTCTTTGCCTTACGGGGATAAATACTTCCTCCCCTTTTCCAAAGTTAGTAGAGTAATTAACAAAAAATCAAAGCTGCACCTGATAATAATGTGGTGCTTTATCTCTAGTATAGACTTTCAATCACAGAAATTACTTTATCTCATCAATTAGCTGGAACCTTTCTCAGCCTGTAATAGGGACTGACAAATTCACATGTGGCTTCTGATGGCTCTTCCCAGCAGTGCTAATAGCTTTGGTTACCGTTATATCAGCTAAGGGACTGCAAAGCAGAACTGTGTGAGAAACACAACACATTTGGCAAATGTGCATTTTATGAACAAAAATGCTTCTCTATAATTTATTCCTCACACTAAGAACCAGGAAGTCAGCAAAAACCGTGCTTGAAGTTGTTGTACAGCTTGATTTGGGCTTCCCTGTGTTTGTTTTATAATACAACTGCAAACATTAGATCATGTCATTAAAGACCTTATCAAGTACACGTGCAAACGTAGACTAAATAAAGGACATATTAGCAATCTTATTTCTGGCATTTCTCAACTTGTGAGTGCCTGACACTGCAGTTTCAATGTTCATTCATGCAATCAAATTTTTGCATGTGACAGACAATATTAGATGTCCCTCAAGTAACACCACCAGCTGCTGAAATAGAAAGGTCTCAGCTGTGCACTGCATATTTATCAGTACCTACAGTAAATAACAAGTCTTTGCTATTTTCCTATCACAAAGGCCAAAGGTTGGCTGAGTCCCTTTCAATATTCACCCTTCATAGCCATCCCCAGGGTTCCTTGTCTTTCTGGTGTGGAGCTCCTCGCTGCAGGAGCTGGTGGTGCTGTGCCTTGCACATCTGGCTCTGAGCCCCTTTGCAGAGGGGTCACTGCCACGAGTGAAATAGGCAGGAGAGTCTGATGGGCGGCTGAGGGAGTCATTGCAGGGACAGGTTGGTGGTTAACGATTTTACTGCTAATAATCATCATACTGCCCCAGATCAAGGCTGGGATCCCACGGTGATGTGAGCAGGACCACAGTCACTGCAGTGAGGCTGGAGATGAGCCCTGGGGCTGGAGGTGGACGCTGTGGCTGGGACTTGCCAGTGCTGTGGTGGTGGTGCTGGGACTAACTGGGTCTCCGTGACAGCCCTCCCTTCCTGCATAAGCTGCTGGCATTGAGAGCAAGGCTGAGCTTGGATCTAGGGCTGCCGGGTGTGGAGGAGATGCTATCACTCTCTAAACTCCTGTTTGTAGCTGCCGGGGCTGGGCATCCTGCTGAGCAGCTTTTGCTTCGCTGGCTTTGTGCAGGCACCCACAGCCTTGGAGGTGCATCAGCACCTCTGAGGTGGTGGGGGATTAAGAAGCTCTTCCTCCAAGCAGCCTAGGAGCACGCAGAGAGTTAGGCACATGCAAAGTCTCTGCAGAAACAGGGTGTGTGTTGGCAATGTGCCCCTTTTACCTTTAGTCTAGGGTTGCCATTTCAGCATAAATCAGAGAAAGTTTTGGCAGCGGATTAGCTTGATATAAACCACATAGCATTCCTCCTCTGCCGACATGTCCAGTCTGTAATTTATATTCCTTTTTTTTGATAGATTTCTTTTCTGAGAACAATTTGCATCATCATTCATTTTAAAGATAGATTGTTTTGCAGTGTTTGATAGATCAACCCCAGCACTTGGAAAGCTGGCATCCAGATGTACAGATTGCAAAAAAAGAAAAAACAGTCTTGTTAAGGGAGCAGTGGTAGTATGAGATCACCTTATATGGCCCTTGCTATCTTCCCATGTGAGCTGAGAATTGATTTCTTTTGCAATGAAAATTCCTCAAAGCAATCCTTTATCGCTTGTAGAAGAAGCACAAAATGGGAAAGTACAAGCCAGTGCAATGCATTCAGAGAGAGGAATTATTAACCGTAATGTAACTTAATGGCACGACAGCAGGGATAAATCTAGCTTGTGGACTCTGAAATTAAGGTTCAGGAAATAATAATCTTCTCTTAAAGATACAACCCAGAAATTAATCAGGATGAATAATATGGTAATATATAAACAGCAGCATTTAGAAGCTCCTAGGGGTTTCAAGGCTCTGTTGAACCAAGCACACATCCTAATAGACTGCCCTGCCACAGAGAGTTTACAATCTTGTGAGTCAAAGCTGATAAACAGTGGGATAAAGGAAGGATTAATATGCTCATTTTGCAAACAGGGAACCAAGCCACAGCATGATTAGAAGCTAAATTTACCAAAAGTGTGCAGGCTTTGCTCTCAGATGTTGTGCTTGCTGGAGGCCAGAACAGAGCCAGCAAACTCATGGCCTAAATGGCTGTACAGAAGAAGTGCCAAAGGATGGGATCTGCTGAAAAGAGTCGTGGTGCATGGGAGGTGTGATTTGTTCTCAGTGAAGCAGTAAGAGGAGGGATGGAGGGAAGAAGGGATGGAAGGATGGAGCAATGGAGGAATGGGGACATGTCTGAGGACACCTCAGTGCTTCTCACTGTGTTTCAGGACTCTTATTCAGCCTCTTTGCTCTCAAGAAGTTATTTGTTTTCACACTCAAGGTGTCAAATACCTGAGAATATTTGCTCTGGGGAGCTGAATACGGCCCAGTAGCTAGGTTTCGTGTTTACTGTGTTCCTCAACAAGTCTCAGAAAACAGCAGAAATAGTTTGGGGAGCAAATGGTTTGTGGGTGTTCCTGGGGCAGCTGAGAGGTAGGCAAGCCACAGCTCCCACCTGTTCCACCTGGTACATTTGCATCAGCAGACATAAGAGCATAGGGGGTTCAGGTTCACCTGTACAATGCAGAAGAAAATATTTCCAACCTTTTGTGTAGCATCTTATCCTCTCACATGTTCCTTTCCAGAACACCACCTCTAATATTGCAGTGTACTGCTGGGCATTAGCATTCAGGGATGCGTTTAGCAGAGGAGGTTAAGGATGCCATAGGCAACCCCACCCCTGCATCCCCATCGGAAGAGATGGGATCTGCTGTGTAACAGCATATCCCCATTGGCACTGTGCCCACACTGCTGGGGAAGCTGCCACAGTGCCAGTCTTTTTACATTCTCCCTCGGGAAATGGCTGAGGGGGGGTTGCTGGTGCTGTTCCCAGCAGCTGATTATCAGATATCAGCTCCAAGAAGAGCTGCTGAAGTTGTAATGCCATATGCACATGGTAAAATCCTAGCCTGAGGAGATCTGTGAGCAGGTGAATCCTGCAGGAGGAAACCTGCTTCAGTTTTATCCTTGCAATCTGCCAGCGTGGGCTGGGGCTGCCCAGCACTGCTGCACACTCCTCCCAGGAAAACCCTGCCATGCCACTACTTGCTTTGAAATTCAGTGCCTAACGCATGTAAAACACACGGAAACCAGGCAGAGAAAGAGGACTAAATGTCACAGGAAAGTGAAAATGGATCTCAACTCTAATGTAAATCTAACTGTTCTCAGATGGTGAAGGAGATCTCTGTTTTTTCTGGTGGTGCCCATAGTACTGCAGGGAAAGGCAGTAAAAACTGAGGTCTCATGGAAGACAAAAGTTGCTCAGAGCAGGATCCATAAGCTGGGTCAGTTGTATATTTTTTTCTGACATAAAAAAAAAAAAAAAAAAAAAAAAAAAAAAAACAAACCCACACCTGGCAGGAGAATCCAGTAGCCCAAATTCCTCTCTCCTCATTGGACTGAATTACTTAAGCACGTTACACTGCAAAGCACTAAACCGTCCCAAAGCCCACTTTTATACATAAACAATGCTTAATATTGTGTTCTGTTGCTCTCAGACCTTCCTCTACATTTCTGCCTAGCACTTAATTTTCTTAGATTCTGCCATGTTTTATTTATGTTTATAGGGCACAAACCCCACATCTTCTTGGGAAAGAATGTTGCAAGTTCACAGACTTCTGCATTCACCTTTTAATGTGCTTTTCTGCTCAGAAAAGATGATATACTTGAAAAGTGTAAATTGAAATTTTTTTATGCTTACAGGAGGAAATGTATTTTCAAAATAGATTTGTGTCTCTTTCAAAACCTTTGAGGTGAATTATTCAGCTGAGATTGAAGTGCATTATATCTTACCATCAATAAATATGTCTGTTTAAATGAGAAGAAGTGCCAGGTTTTCTTAAAGCTGTGTTTTCACATTGCTTTGTTTTATTGTTGGAAGTTACCTCTGAGACTGCTCCAGGTTTAAAATTTGCTAGTTTCTAAAGCAGAATTGAATAATATAATTTTGGCTTTTCAGCTTGTAGAGAAAGCATTTATATACATGTTGCATATTTTCACTGATCTGGAAACAGAGGAGCTCTAATTAAGCTCTGTAGAGCAGACACTCATGAATGAAAATGAAAATTAAAGGAAAAAGCCTCTTGTTTTACATGTTGAGTTCTGACACCAAATGGAAGAACAACAAAGTTATGAGCCTCCCCTAAGGTTGCTTCTTAGGGTTTGCTCTTGTGCTGTGTCTGTGTGCACACATTTTTGTGTGTGATCAACCCTTTCATTTTCCCCACCATCCTTTTTCTAGGTTGCAATGCCAGCTGTGATGAGCAGAGCCGCTCCCATTGTCTGGGGAAGTGCAGGAGATGGGAAGATATCTAACTGCATCTCTTTCCCCTTTGATTAGAGCAGCTAATCAGGCAAAGGGAAGGAATTCAGATGAAGAAAGTAATTGAAGCCCAGTTCCTCCAAGGCATGTAAGCATGTTTTTCAAACCTTTGAGGATCTCAGCACTTCTCTGCTTGCAGCAAAGGGAAAGGAAGGAACTGTGATTGTAGATACATCTAAGGATGGTGGTCCCTTGTTGATGCCCTCCCTCTAATTCCTGCAGGTGTTGCATTATGGTTGGTGTGCCAGCAGTGTCTGTGACACACTGGAGGGGTCTGCAAGGTGTTTTGAATGTAGGTGCCGTTCAAGGAGGGTGCGATTTGTTTGCAATAAAATACAAATGTTACGGTAGACCAGATGATTGGGCTGTTGCAGATGTCATTGGCAGTGAGCAGAGAGGCTGGGTAGTGAAGTAACAGAGAAAAACATTTTCCCTTTTCAGCCTCATATTTTTAAAAGAGCCCAAGAGAAACCAAATCCTGGTATCCAGGGGACTTTGGCTGCATCAGCACTAGTGAATCAAGTCCTGCCAGGGCCTGGCCTCTGCCTTGAGTCAGGCTGGCTTGGCTGCCCTGGTCGATGCCATGGACACCTCCTCACCTCCAGAGCTTTGTGTCTCTTTTCAGACTGCTTTTGGGAACGTTCCGTGCTTTTTGCTATCTCATGAGCAGTGTGTGGGAGAGCACTAGCACATCCAGGCCAAAAGCCTGCTAAAAGAAAATTGAATTCCCATGCCCAGTCTGCTACCCTGGCATTTTTAATTTATCGGAATGCTGCACCTCATACCTGCAAGTGTTCACACTGAGGCTAACACATCCTTTAAAAAGAATATGCTTTATTTTGAATGCACTTCAAACAAGTGTGTTGACAGGGACTAGCAACCTTTCTATAGCACACTTTGGGTTTTAGAACTGAGGATGTAGGTCTGGCTCTTAGCACATACTTTTCAAGAGCTCCTGAGAGTGTGCTTGCCAAAGGTATCCATGCTTACTACCTACGGTATGTTTATTTGCATGTATGGAGTGTGTACACTGTGAGCAGCATGTCTGTTAAGAGACACAAGTCCTTTCTTTTAGCCTGGCCTTTGATTTCCAGTAAAGGACACCAAGGGTACCCAGCCAGACTGACTGATTTATCTCAGCCTGAACTCTTAAAGTTTGACACAACTGCAGGCCCCTTGACAAGAGGACAGAGCTCTCACCAGTGTCCTGCAACAATCCTCATGGCTCCTTGTCCTGTAACCTGAGACACTGAGATGGAGCAGAGGAGCTAAGAGCTTCCTGGGCTTTCGTGGTGGTGGGACCTGGAATCCCACAACACGACTAGGAGCCTTCTCTGCAGACAGCAGAGACAGGATACCTTAAAATGAGCTGTTCCCCTCTCTTCCCACTGCATTTAGATTTCTGGGGTTTGGTAGTTAATAGGAGGAACTGTGATGGCTCCTTCTGCACTTGGTGCAAGGCTAGACCGTGAGCTGATGTAACATTTGTATGAGAGTCCCGTGTTGCTGTCTCTCCCTGTTCTGGAGCCTGTGCTTTTGGCATCACCCCAACTGGACAATTTTAGCAAGAGCCTTTAGCCATCTTCCTAGTAGTATGCCTGGTCTCTGGGTAGTTTGGCTCTCAGACCCTGCTAGGTGACCTAGCAGGAGGTGTGCTCCACAATGTGCAGTGATATTACTTACATAGGGAAAGAGAAGGAAACCTGATGTACTGTACCACCTCCACTCCAACAGAAAAAAAAAAAAAAAAAGGAAAAAAACAGGAAAAAAAAAAAGAGAAAAATGAAAAGGGTACATGGCAAATTTCTGTTTCTTTTCTGTTAGTGCTATTTAAGCATAACTGAGCTGATTGACAGTTATAGGAGGGATATTTATTCATTTGGATATACTTGAAGCTTCATTACTGTCTAGGATGTCCTTTGTGAGAGATTTCTAAGATCAGTTTCTGGTGATGGTGTTTGTTCACTGAGAGGCTGATGGAGAAAATGAATGTTATCTCTTGCTAGCAGGAAGGATATTTGCTCCTTGCCAGTGACTTGATGCTCTATGTGTTGGTCAAAAGCTGGGTTAATATCATGGTGTTGCTTTTCAGTTCCCACAGGTGGATGGCATTTGAGAGGCAACAATAGAAAGTGTTAGACAGCCTCAAAAGGGATGGGCCAGCCAGGACAGGGTGTGATGAACAGGCTGGGAAATTAACAATCTGCTAAATAATTTTGTCAGTTCTGCTTTTTTTTTTAGTAACAAAACAGAACAAACTGTGCTCCTTGCCCCAGAGGAAGTGGGAACTTTTAAAGCAAAACTTTTTCCTTCCATATGGCATCCAGTTGCCTGTTAAAGCCAGGCAGTAGCCTCTACAGTTCTTATTTTTTTCCCCAGGCATCTGCCTCATAGTAACCAGTGCTGGGCGAAGGTTCCTTGGCAGAATCTCAGGGACTTCAGGCTTGGGTCAAGACCATCAAGAGGACATTTCCCTGGGATTGCCTGGAGGCAGCTACACAGTCTGGGAGGTCAGGAGAGTTTGATAATGTGGTTGAGGCCAGATTATGCCATTTAGTCCAGGACAGGGCACAGATGCACCTGGGGCTCGGGGAGTGTGTGTGGGTACACAGCATCACAGGACAGGATATATTAGACAAAATGGTTGAGACAGAAACAGATTAGTCAAAGCTGTGCTTGGAGTCCAGATGGTTAGGACCCTTGCATCTACAATGTTATTCACTTACTTATAGTGAAACCAGAACAGAAAAAATTCCCTTGAGGAATCCTGAGCCATGGCCTTGGCTGACATCACTTAATGTGCATCAACAGAACATGACTGGGTTCAGCCTCAGCAGTTATGGCCAAAAAACCCTGTAGAAATGGAAACTCAGCACTGCAAACCACTAAGTAACCTTGCAAAATGGTGACACAGGCACAAGTCTGGCTCTGCTCCAGGAAAACCCTCTCTTACCTTTCTAATTAGTGGGGGTCTCATCTGGGAGCGCAGGAGATTCATGGCCATTTTACTCGATGTGCTTTCTGTAATGCACTGTTCTCATTACAGAACATGAGATGATTTTTCATAGCAAGTCTGGAGGGAACTGGAACTGTGCAAGCATTGTCCAGCCTCTTGTGTCAGAGCCTATTTAATGCCTAAGCTGATTAAATGCCTACCTTCTTACAAATCACGTCTCATAAAGAGCCTGAGGGCGCTATGAGGAAGAAAGGGAAAGTTTCATAAAGGCAGTGAATCTGAAGCATAAAATCTGAATATTGACTTCTAAAGGTTTGAAATCTATATGAAACAGGATCTGGAAAAGATCTTTAGCTCCCCCACCCATAAATAAACTTCAGTTTTTCTTGGTGCTGTAAAATCCTGGGTAATAAAAATGAGGAAAGGTGTTACTAAATGCATTGACATCCAGAACATTTAGGTACTGAAATGGGATAGGGACCTCTTAGTATCTTTTTGAGTTGTCTCTCCATTATCTGATACAGACTCTAAGTGATGGGAGACAGCTAAGGCTGGGAGGTGATGGTGCTCTTTGGCCTCTCTCCATGTGTTTCCAAGTGCTGCCCTTTACTCCTAGCAAAGTCACAGAACGTCTCCAGCTGCCAGCCCTCTTCCCTCCCTCGTCCTTTGCAAATAGGAATTGGCTTTATCTTCCCTTTCAGCCACAGCTAATGCCACATATTTGGAATAAAGCTCCAGAAATGTCCTCTTAAAATGACCTGGCTACCTTCCCCACCCTTGGGAACACTGGGGTAAGTGATGTTGCTGAAGATAATGCTGTAAAAATAAATTGAAAAGCTACATGTATGAACTGCGCACCCAGTTTGAATTTCTACCTCTTCCAGCAAGGAACAGAAATACACCATGCAAACTGTGTCCTTAGACCAAGGTGCTCATACTTTGAATTTCAAATACAAGCACTTGTAAGGAATTGACCTTGCAAGACTTGGCAATGCCCTGAAACAAAAGGGTTTATATTGCTTTTAAAACCATATTCTCAGATTCGTTTTTCCCATTATCCATATAAATGTCTAATCCTCTTTTGAATTGTGCTAAGCTCTTGGCCCTGGTACTGTCTTGTGAAGTAGATTCCAATGTTGTAATATTTTTTGAGATTTTTTTTTTTTTTTTGCCAGTATGTAGTTTCTGGCTTCCAATTTCATTGAATACCCTCTGTTTCTTGTATTATGAGAGGAATATTAACTGCTCTTTTCAACATTTTACTCTTGTATTATTTTGTTTACTTCAACTGTTTTCCTTCTAATCAGCCTTTCTGTGAGATAAAGAGTCCCCATCTTCATGTCTTTTCTTTTCTGGCGATTACTGTGCCTCTGAACACATCCTGTGTCTTGCTCCAGTGGGATCAAGGCAGGAGCCACAAGCAGATAATAATATGATGAGCATATTTTATGAACACATTTAAGGAAGGCATAAATGGAATATTAAATCTCCCTATGAGCAATAAGAAAACAGAAAAATGGCTGAATTAATTGAGTAAATTATTCCCTATTAAATTACTTGTCCAGTTCTGTCACTAGTACATTAGTATAATGGTGACCAGCTAATTAAAAACTATAGAACCAAATTTATCATCATGAATAGAAAGAAACATTGTGCTCAGGTTATTTGAAGGCTGAACTTGCACATTTGCCTTGGTTTATCGACACTGATGTGATGTATTTGATCACTGATAGTTGCAACAAAGATTTAAGTAAGAAATAGTCTCTGTTAATAACCCCACCAACTTTATCCCAGATGTTCTTTACTTGATGTGTTTTGTGTAAGGACGAAGAAAGGATAATCCCTGAAAGTGGGGGATTATTCAGTTTTTCATCATAAAGTTTCAAAGAGCATTTAAAATCCCAGAATTATTTATGTAATGTTTCTGAAAATTAAAATCTTTGAAATGCTTGCAATCACTTAAAAGCATACTGTGGAAGGGCTGCAATGACAGGGGCTGCTCTCTGTGTGGGATGAGAGCCAGCCCTGTTGATCTGATTTTGTATTGTAAGAGACAGGATTATTGATCCTGCCTTTTTGTGGTGGATGCCTGTTCCATGCACAGCTCTCCCTGCCTCCCTCAGCCTCTCTTTTGCATTGGTGACCTTCCGTGGGCTTTTTCCTTTGCAAAGAATGTACAACCAGTGACGGTGCTGGCAAGTGGCCCAGACATCAACTTTTACTTTGTGGCCACCTGAAACCTCTTGTGTCATGCCTGGGAAATTGCAATAACCTCTCAGACCACTTTCTTCCTTTTCAGGACTGTCCTGAATGAGTTTCTTAAATACACTGAGGTTTCTTACATCTTAGAGAAATACCTATATAACTAATCTTCCATGCACAATAAAAGCTGATGGCTTTTTATAGTGAAAAATGTTTCATGGACTGAAATTTTCTGTGTCTTCACAGAAATTTAATTGAATTAAATTTTCCCAGTTAACTTATAACTCCCCCAAAAGTCAAAGAGAGGCTTTCTAAAGCTTCACAAATCATTGTAGCTTGTGTCTGCATAAAGAACACCATCTGCTGGGACTGCTCCGGCTGGTGTGTAGGAGCTGACAAACCTCAGGGGGCTTTGGCAGGATGGGAAGGTCAAGGAGAGGTTTCCAAATATGGATTCCCACTCCAGTGGCTATCCAGGCACAGACAGCAGGTTGGAGGGTAGTCTGACACAGGTCTCTTCCCCCTGCCTCATGTCCTGATCCTCTCCAGAGGCTGGAGAGAGACTTCACGTGAGCAGATCTTGCTGTCCATGAGCAGTGGGTGCAGCTGCTGAATCAGTAGCTCCTAATGGGACCTGTTGAGGTATTTTCCATCTCCTGAGGCATGAAGCAATTCAGCATCCTTCTCACCTCCCCAGATCTGACATGTGGAGTGAGAGGATCAACAAGTTTGTAGAGACAGCTTCACATGAAGTGGCGGGGTCTGGAAGCAGCAGTGCTGCTGCACATCTTCCTCATTCAGCTCCACACAGAGTTTATACAAAATACCTGAATATTAGCTAATTTCTACATGCAGAAAAAGAAATGGCAGTCTCCTGTTTCTGAGTATAAGCCAGAACACTGTGCCTGGAAGCTGCATTGTCTCCATTTACAGTACATTTTGACCATTCCAAAAGGAAAAATTATTGCAGTCATAGGGCTGGGTCTATTTGAGGGCAAATTCATGGTGTAAAAAGGGCACCAAAGAGGTGAAATTTGGTCTATGGTGCCCCAACCTGAGAATAACTGCTAATACTAGGAGTCAGAAATTTGTGTAGCAGCAGATTATCATTTTAGATTAAGTATTATAATAAGTCTAAAAACTGGCAAGCTGATTTCTCACAGTATTTAATAATTCAATTCCTGGTTTCATCCCATAATGTCCAAGAGGAAGAGTAATCACCCATTTGAGGCAAATGTCAATGAACAAGCCTGGATTTGTGCTGGATTTGTAGCTTCACTCTTTTGCAGCTCTGGCTCTTGCTATCACCCAGAGCTGATTACAAAACACATAAAATCTGAAAACAGTAAAACATAAACCTGTAAATCATCTATCCGAAAAGTCCTCAAGGTGGATGTTTTAAAAGAGAAATTATACGTTATTCATATGAGACCAGAGTAAGCAGAAAACCTCACAATTAGCAGCCTGAACAAGTATCTGAGGACTGGTGGGGCTGGCTGGGGCTTACAGTCTGCTCCATGAGGAGGTACAGGGAGTGGGTCTTGGACAAGTGGCAGTGACGTTCCTGGAGAGGCACAGGGCCAGAGCAGAGTGACTGAGCTAGGCAGGATGTGAAATATGCCTGGTGAAACACATTGCCAGCAGTGTCATATTACGTGGAGAACTGGAATGTATACATAAGCCATGGAAAATGATTAATTTACAAGGAGTTAGAGGTGCAGAGGTTGCGTCACTGACAGCCCATCCAAATCCCCTGATCTTATCCAAGCTCTTAAGTTATTTCCTAATAATCCATATAATTAGAATTTTCAAAGAGCTGTAATTATGCCCATTAAAGTTTTAGCAGCAGCATGTTTATACATTATAAAAGAACATCAGCTCTGTATGAAGCAGATAAACATTTTGACACAAGTTGAAACTCAGAAACTTTTCTCTCCCTGTTCCAGCTGGCTGCTGAGCTCCAGCTTGCCAGGGCTCTGCTCAACACAGTTGCAAACAGCCAGCAGCAGAAGGGAGCTTCAGAGGAGCCTGAAGATGCTTATATTATCCATCTGGATAGCAAAGCCAGAGAGGCCATTAATTTTCTGACAAGTAATAGTGCTAGAACAGCCCAAATGCTAAAGTAGTTCCCTGGTAAGGCTGCCTTAGTTATCATAATTTATAAGAATCTAATTTTGGGGAGGAAACCATGCCACCAGTAAGAATAGTGGTTCTGTGTTGTTCATATGCTGTGGGGTCCTGACTGGCAGAAGAGTTACATGACCTGGTAGCAGTTGCAGACACAGGAGCATGCCATCAGCCTGCACCCCTGGGCAGAGGTGGCTGCATGGCTGGTGCTCCTGGTGTTGGTGCTCCATGCTGAGTGGGACAGCAGACAGTGCCTGGGAGTGGGTGGTGTAGCAACGTGACAATCTTCATTTCTCCCCAAAAACGATGGATTAAGGGCTTCATGCGTGACTCTGAGTCATGCAGGGAGCCAGCAAGGCATCTGTGGGTTTTGGGAAGCTGCTCTGCCTCTTCCCTTATTGCTTCCCTGTTGTTTCCTCTCTGCCAGCTCTGTGACTCCCATGGTTTCACAGCAGGGGTGGGGTTGAATATAGTTATGATTCACATAATCAGCATTAAATTCTTCACTTATGCTCTTTTATTGCAGTGATATCTTTTCTCTCCCCAAACCCAGGATCCTGCAAGGGCCCCTGTGTAGTCCTGGTTTTGTCTATGGTGCTTCACAGTCTGCTTTCCCCACGCTCATGTCTTTTTTATTCATAGAACAAGCTCACTGATGATGATATCTTTGTTCCTTTTTGTCACTGTTTGAGTCTCTACTAAGAAACTTTTCACAAAGATAAAATTTTGCCTGCCTGAATAGCTTGACTGGATAGCTTTGGAGATACTGAATAACCTACGAACAATCCCAGTCTCTTGTGATATGCCATTTTTTTAAATTCTACCTGTAGCTTCATTTCTTGCCTGTGCTTTGGTATAAAATCACTGTTTATTTAATAGCACTTATAAAATTCTGTGTGAACTTGCAATTGTTAAATTTCATTATAATTCACACAAAAGTAGTGCCTCTGTGTAAAAGTCATCAGACTGCTCCTTGCAGCTTCCTCTCTCGCTGCTTATCTTCTACAATTTATCACAGTAGCACAGAGAGCTCTGGAGTAAAAGCAGAGGAACCATTTTGCAAAACCATTGCAAAATATAGACACTTCCACCAAGGGTGAGCAGTCTGAATGATCAAGGGGGTAAAGGAAGTCTGATCATTTCACATTGAAAAAAAATATCTTGTGGAGAAAATAATTGACATATAGGTCTGACAGTGCTGAGAAGTTATTTCTGAAGCTCAGGGGAAGGAAGTGTTGCCCACGGCATCTGGGAAGGACAATACCTGACACCTTCTTAGCGGATCCAAGGAAAACATTCAAACACTTTAAATTAATAGTCCTATCAAAGTAGTTATCAGCATATACAATGAGCAAGGAATGAAATGTGCATAGTACAACCAATTAAATGTATAATCTGCCCATGGGAACAAGGTGGACCACAGCAGATGAACACTCTCTCAGGGCACATACAGAGCCCCACCACGCAGTGCATGGAAGATGCACTCATCACTGTGCTGGTGGCAGGATTGGAGCTGATTTTTCCACTGAAAACCATTTCCATGTAAATCATATGGAGTTATTTACCATATTCCCTCTGGGGCTGGGAATTGTTTGCTTAATTCCCCACACTGGCTGCGGAGGACGATTCACACCATATGTAGCAGACACCAAAATTCACAGGGCTGAGACATTGCTGCAAAAATAGAAGCAGGAACCTGCTTTAAAATGTTTTGAAATTGCTATATTGCTCCAGCTTTGTGGTGCCACAGGGAGAATCACCAAAGGGAAAGCAGTCTTTTATCATAAATCCTGGGTTCTCATCCAGCACGGCTGGGAGGGGATGGGTCATGGGCTGGAGCATGGCCTCAGCTGCTGAGGATGAAAAGGCATTTCTGTTCAGCAAGTGTTCATTGATCTGTGTGAAAAGAGTTGGTGGAGACCAAGCTGCCTGCTCCCTCCCAAGGCCTGTCCTTTTGGAGCTGTGTGGGTGGATGCTCTGAGCACATCTGCTCGTGGGAAGCCTCTTTGTGGCCAAACAGAGGGCTCTGGCTTCCTCCAGCAGTGGAAACACAAGAAGTTTTCTAAAAAAAAAAAAAAAAAAGGGTCAGGGATTGCTCTGGCTTGCAGGAAATGTTTCTGTCTCTCAGCCGCAGTAGTAAGACCACGTCCTTGCTGGTTCAGAGGTGGGAGATGGACAGACTGGAGGCTGAGGAGGTGGCCTTGGTCTCCAGAGAGTAGCAGGCAGACCGTGGCTGTGCCAAATGACTCTGCCCTAGGAGCACCTCTTCATCAGAGGTGTCATGGTACTGGCACATGCCATCATCAGCCCCAGCCTCCCAGGACACAAAAGTACCAATTATTGTCGTAGGCAACTCTGCTCCTTCTGTATTTGGTTCATTTGGTTGTAGCACTTTGCATTCTACCCTCTGCCCTCTGCCCTGGACTCCAGGACCCATCTGCCAGGAATTGCCCTGGCCACTGGCAAGGTAGGGATATCCACAGTGAACCCACAACCCCCACAGGAGTCTTGCATCTATGAGTCTGTAAATGCTACTCTTCTCTCTCCTTGTGCACTTCTGGGATTTAGCTGCTCCAGGGTAAATTATATTTAGAAAACCAAATAAGAAAGCCTGTGGGGCACCCAGCCACTGTGGCAGTGTGGGAACAGTGAAAATAAAGCATCCCAGTTGTTTCCAGACCTTTCACTTGGATTTGCTCTTATTTTTCCACATAATTTTGATCTCTGATCTATGTGTCTTTCTCAAAAGCTGCAGTCTAGTTTTAAGTTATCCAAAGAAAAATGCAGCTGGTCTGAACATTATAAACAATGGTTCTCCAGCTAAACTGGTTTTAAGGTGTTCCAAAGCACCGAGTAGTACATTAATTTCCAAATGCTTTGTGTAACATCTTTTGCTCATCACTGTCCCCCATCCTGGGACAAAAAGTGGATTTTCTTGCTTGCTTCTGGAACCATTAGAGCATTTGGTATTTTCACAGTTGTGATTTGCAAAGCTTCGCAGTCCATATTATTTCAGAGGGTTCATAGGAAACCAATTTTAGCTGTGACAAAATGTTCTGAACTTGCTACAACATTTTTATTGCTCTTTGGCTCTGGATTGATTTTTCTTATTAGCTAGAGCTGACTGTGGCTTTTTTTATCAGACAATTCTGGAAAGCAGCAAATCAGTCTGGAGCTCAGCTACACAAAGTGAAGTTGCTTTGCTTATTGATGCATGCTTTTAGATCACTTAAAGTGTAACAAGAGTCAGCAATTTAGCTGAATTGGTTTGGTTTTTCAGCTTTGATTGAAATTCACAGTTTAGAACATTAGCAGAATTAATTTGCTGAAGATTCTTATCTTTCCCACTTAATTTGAATGAAGTGAGGTATGTAAATGTATGTACTTTGCAAGCTGTTATCTTTACTATTTCAAAACAGGATTGATTCAGGCAAAAATCTTTAAAATCCAAACACAGGATAATTGCTGGAGGCCTTGACTGGGGAAGAGGGTTGTGATTTTGCCTAGAGTTTGTAGAGACAGCTTGATACCGTGTTTTTGCGGATCTGAGAAGGGAGATGAAGGCTATTTTGACAGCAGTGAATGTCACTTAAAGGCAGAGAGAGCAAAGATGCCTGGCTGTGGGAGGCAGATAATCCTGGCTAATATTTATAATGGAAACTCCTTAGGTGGGAAATGGCATCTGAGAAACCTGTGGGAGACAAGACACAGCTGGGAGACAAAGCTGAAGAAGATCCTGCAGTTCAGACCAGGCTTTGAGGAGTCTGTGGAGGGGATATTATGCAGCTGAATATTTTGAGGTGTATATTGAATTAGGCGATTGATCCATAGGAAGAAAAATTACCTGGGAAGGAGCCTGTGATCATGAAGGCAGGGGAAGCAGCTGAACCAGACTTGAAGCATGTACTGACTGAGCTAGAGAAGGGAAAAAAGAAACACAGGGAGAAGGCATCAGAGAGCAGCCAGTTCTACATGAATAGAAGTGAAGAAGCAGAGGCAGGTGAGAGATACAAGAGTTGGATGAGAACAAGGTACCTCATCACCCCATCACGTGGACAGAGCTGAAATACCTTTACCCTTGTCTTGATGCTCCCAGAGCCCCACTCTCCTGCTGGACCTTGGTTTCATGTCTATAGGAGTGCAAGTGTTTGGTTCCAAGCAGGCAACAGAGAGATCAGGTGTGAATATGATAGCTGTGAAAGGAGTGAAACCCATGGGAGAGAGCTGAGCTTTGCTCACAGCTCTGTCTGAGCTGCCAGCACGGGGGAGACTCCTTATGACCCTCTGGAAAAGAGGGACCACCAGACATCAGCAGGCTGCTGCATCTAGTGACCATTCTTAAATTCATACAAATGTGGTATGCTGTTGCAGAGACCCTGCAGAGCAGGAGTCTACATGGACTGAGGGGTTACAGCCCATATAGAACAGTAGTTTGCACTGATAACATTTGCCATAATAACCTTGTAGAATCACAGAATGTTTGGGTTTGAAGGGACCTTTAAATATCATCTAGTTCCAACCTCCCTGCCCTGGACAGGAACACCTTCCACTACATCAGGTTGCTCTGGGTCCCATCCAACCTAACCTTGACCACTCCCAGGAACTGGGAATCCATAACTTCTCTGGGAAACCTGTTCTCATGCCTTGCCACCCTCACAGTAAAAAATGTCTTCCTTATATCCAATCTAAATCTACCCTACTTCAGTTTAAAGCCCTTGCCTCTTCTCCTGTCACTGTATATCTTTGTAAAAACTCTTCACCTCTCTCCTTACCCCTTTTCTCTCCCATACAGCTCTTTGTGTTTTTGTTTGGGTATTTTTCACCCCCTTCAGAAAATGTGATTATTGTTTATTGTTAAATACTGATTTATTTTTAGTGTTGCAGGATATATATTTATTTCGTGGCCTGAAAATGATAACATGGCAAAGTTTGCTTTTACAGTGGAGGCTCATGTCAGCATGATTAATTTTCAGCCTTGAATAGTCTAGCACTCAAGGCATGTGCTTTTGAGGTAGTTTGTCCGTCCTTTCTTATTAGCAAGTATTTCCTTGTTCAGCATTTATGCCTGTGAAAAGAATTTTCCTACAATACAAAGTCACTAAAAATTTTTCCAGCAAGAAGGAGATAAGCATCTAAATATGCCCTCTTTCAGATGCAGTTTCAAATATTCCCTGTTTGAAAAGGGGGAATCTCTAAATAAGTAAGACATGGCAGTGATCCCACTAGGGAATAGGCTATGGCAAGCAGCACTGGGAAAAACTTTGCTTTCTCAGGCACATGGATCTGTGATGCTGCCAGCAGTATTTATCCCCCAGCGTAGCCTGGATTTGCAGCCTGGGAGCAGCTGCAGTGAGATGGTCAGCTCTGCTCTGCAGGGGAGATGCTGAGGAAGAGCCACAGACAGCTGCAGGGCAGAGCACAGCCCCTGCCTCTCAGAGCCCTGGCAGTGCCTGTCTACCACCTGCATGTCCAATAACTGTGGGAACTCCAGCACAGGTCACCATTGCCTGGTCCACAGCACCAGCTTCCCTCTCATCTGGTAAGAGTTAAGGATGAAAGCAGGATGCCTCCCTCAGCTCATCCTTAAAAGGAAAGGAAACATTGCTGAGCAACTTTAGTGGCCTTCGGGGTCTTCCCTTAAGAGAAACAAAGAGCATTTTGCCACCAGTTCCCTGGAACAGGCTGCAACATCAATGCCTCCAAGGGCTGCAAAATATGAAAGATAATAAAACTTTCAAAGAAAGCTTTAAAGTCCAATGCGTGGGAGTAATACAAAGGGCACCAAGCAAGACAAATAAATACATGGCTGCAAAGGCTTTTTTGCTGTACCACAAATTATGTAGGATGCTGTGGGCTTGGGGAGATGCCTTATTGCTTTGCCCTCAGTGGTGGTTTCTGCTGCAGGTGATAAGCATGTCACATCAATTGTCATCTGGATCTTGTTTCCTCAAAGCATTTAAAAAATATTCCAAGTTACACTTCCAATTTATTCCACTGAACACCTCCAAAACCACACTATAATATGGGAATTAACAGCAGCACTTTACACTTAGAAGCTCTAAGGATTACAGATCTCTTATGCAGTATGAGCAAATCCTCCTTTTCTGAACATTAAAATTAGTCTTTTATCCAAAGTTGGGCACAAGAGAAAATGAGACTCATTTTTAAAGCCTGAGGACTCCACAGCATTGATTTCTGAAAGAACCATAGGCTGTTGAACACATTTGAAGATCCAGTTATTTATTGCAGTGCTTACATTTTCACTTAGAAGACCAATACTAAGCATTCATTTCCAAAAACGATTGACATAAATGATAGCCTTAAATGACTTGCCAGGAATACAAAACACCACATGATAAATGTAAATCAGAAGAAACATGGAGTATGATTTCTGATTTTGGTGCCAATCATAGTAAGTTTGTCCCTGTTCTCCCAATATTTATTATGAGTCTTAAAACTTCTACCACTGGTACTACGCCATCAGGCATGAATCCCAGGTTTTTTTGGACACCCTGAGGATGTACCTCAATGACACCATATTCAGAAGGATGGTAAAGAGATTCTGTAGTGAAAATTGGTCTGGAATAGTTGATTTCTTGATTGTACAGTCAGACAGAAAAGTAGGGAGGAAAATTAGCTGTCAGTCAAACCCAATGTGTTCTGCAGCTTTGTAGGCATTTCTCTCTGGATTCAAAGACCTTCTGAAAAGTAGTGTTTGATTTCAGCCAAACTATCAAACTTAGGCCTGCTGTGAAATGCCTCATTTTTGGTCCTGTAGGAAAAGGAAAGAGCAGAGGAGGAGCGCAGCAGGACTGTGTTGTCCCTTTTTATAATGCAGTACAGGTTTTCCAGTCTTTTCTCAAGGTAAAGACAAATCAAGTTGAAAATGCCTTTATTTTCCTTGATTGTGTGTGTTCAGGAAAAGGCTGTAATTCAGGAATTTATCTGTCGTTATAGTGGGGCAGTCCTTGCTGCTGCAGCTGCCTCAGCAAATCCTTTGGGAAGAGCAGACCCAGGCATCCCAGGAGCTCTGGGTTGCAGCTACATGCAGCTTCCTTGGCACCATGCCCAAGGAGAGGCGTGAGCTGCCATTGCTTCCCAATATCCAAACTCCATGCCCTGAGATGGGACCCCAGTAACTGGTTAGTGCTGTGGAAATCTACCTGCATCATGTCAGGTGAGCACAGGATTGCTACTATATATGCTTGAGCTCCAAAAATAGAATGGAAGGGAAGAGGAGAGAAGAAATAATAGTTTGAATTGGAAGGGACATTTAAAGGCCATCTAGTCCAGCCCCTGTGCAATGAGCAGGGACATCTTCAACCAGATCGGGTTGCTCAGAGCCCAGTCCAATCTCACCTTGAATATTTTCAGGGATGAAGCATCTATCACCTCTCTGGGCAACCTGTTCGGTGGATCACCACCCTTGTTGTAAAAAACTTCTTCCTCTTTTGAAGCAGCCTAGGTTACCTGCCATGTTTCCACTTAAAAGAGCTGTTGGGTGGGAAATAAACTCAAAATGAAAATTATATCTTCCCGCAAAAGAGAAATATTGTAAAAGTAATATTTTTCCAGAATGAACATGTTCAAGTGCTTTACTGGCTACTTGTAGCAGAAGCATTCTCATTCATTAAAATGAAGTTAAGGAGTGTTTAAATACAATTGTATTATCATGCATACTATGTGCTCATGATAATTTTATCAGCCAACATGTAACTTCTTCAGGGACCAAGTCTGGCAAGTAATTAGTTCTGATTAGCGTGTATGCATTGCTGCTCTCTGTTGGGTGCTGTGGGAACTGCCCAGTTATGAATAATTTGAATGGGACTGGTTAAGTGCAGGTAGGATAGATTGAAAAATAAAGGCTTAATTCTGTCAAAGTTTTATGCCTTAAGAAGTTGTGTGTTTAGAATGGATATTCCTTTATTTAAAAACCCCCGAAGTGTGAGTAGTGCCTGAGTTTGTCAACATCCTTCTGGGCACATTTCCAGTAAAATTTTTTAGAAATGTGATTGCCTAAATGAAGATTTGGGGATCTTGGGAGGAGATGAGTAGCTGGAATGGGAAGAGCTGGACTTGTAGCCCAGTGGCAAGAAAAAAAGAAACAAATCCCCCAAGTCCCACATGGCATTGGCGGGGTTGTGCATGGGAACCAAACCTTCAGAGGAGACTTTTGCTCTGTCTTTGAGACATATCTTCACTGCTTTTTGAAGTCTGGACACATACCTCAGACAAAAACCCCTTTTATCTTGGAAGAATCATGGTCTGGAAAGGAAAGATGACTATTAGGGAATGGCTGAAACAATTTCTCATGTGCGAAGACAGCCTCAGATGTATTTCAGATTGCATGTTCCAAAAGGCTTGTGTTGGCCCCTTGTTTCCAGCTAACAGCCTGAAGTCTCAGGCCTGTGTTGAAGTGACGTCTGTACATCTTAATACAATCACAGAGTGACCACATCTACTGCAAATGTTGCCCAACCATGATTTGCAAAAGGTCAATAATATATTTTTACATACTTAATAGAAAGTATAAAGGTAAAGTGCAGCCTTCCATGGAGAACTAATTTTACAGAAGAGCTTTTCTGAGAGCTGGGCCATTACTACATAAGTGGCTTTTTTCCCAAAGAGTTTTCTAATTTGCATGGGTAGGCTGTTTATTCTGGGCAGCTTAATGAGCAGGCATCCCTGGGCAATACACTACAGTCACAATCCTGTTCTTTCAGACATCACCCGTTCAATACTAAATCTTTACTAACCAGATCCATCCAGAGATTACACATCCCTTACAGTAAAATGAATGAGATTCTCCTGAAAATGTTGGAGATTGCTAAGGCTGAAACAATGAATGTTGGAACTTTCTTTTCTCTCCTCCCTCTCTGGAACGTGTTTTTCTTTTTTTTCCTCTTAGATATTTATTTTTAAGCCCAAAAATCTAAAATTGGATCCATACAGTGAGAAGGAGGCTTTATTAAATAACCTTGTGGGCTAAAGTAATTCCAGTCAGATGGGGAGAGAGGCAAAGAAGGAGTAGAACAATCCTAAAATAGCAAGCATCAAAGAGGGGAGTGAGAGAGGCTATGAGCAACTTCCTCCCTAAGAACAAATTCAGGATAGAGTTTTCTGGGAAAAAACACGTCACTGTTTGTCTGTTGATTATTTTAGTGTAAATACAGCAGCATGTTTTACAACTGAGTAGGAGACTTGCATTAGAATTTATACTCCTCCTTGATTCTCTTGAAGTAATGATGTCATGATTCCTACAAACCGTCTGTTTATGTATTAAATATTTCTGCCTTGTTTTTGCCTTAGGGTTTGTGTTTTGTTGTTTTTTTTTTTTTTCCTTCTATTTATAGTGCCCAGTTTCGCTAAAGATATTGAAACAGTGTAATGTAAATGGAATAAAGTTCAAGAGACAAGGTAGTGAGGAAAGCAGAAAGAGGAAGAAAGAGAAGCGGGGATTTGAAGGAGGTAGGAACAGTGTGTGGGATTCACTCACACATATGAATGCAGAAAAAGATCCAGATGCAAAGTGTGAGTCAAGAGGATCCTTTGGTCTGAGTGCACCCAGGGGTCTGTGGGAGGTTAGCAATAACACTGTGCAAGCCCACTTAACAATGGTTGTAGCGTCTGCAGATATGGGGAAACACTGGAGAGCGTGGCAGCTGCAGGAACCAGCTGTCTGTTGGAGTTCTTCTGCAGCTGTCCCACCTCACCTCAGGCTGCAGTGGTTTCTTTGTGTTGTGGTGCCCTGTAGATCAGTGAGCTCCAGACACCTCGTTCAAGATCTACAAGACCATAAAAACATTGAGGGATCCAGATGTCTTTGAATTCCCAGATGGCACAGTGTGTACTGTGCAGCTGACTTGAACAAGAGGCATCTTTTGATGTTCACACAGAACTGAGCTTGACTATAAAGGGGGCCGTGATGGGTCTGTCAGGAGCGAGGGGCAAATGCAAGGTAAAGGCAGTATCCCTTCACTTTCAGTTTTAAATCCCACATTTTCCCTATTTTTCTCACCACGTGGAGACCTTGGTTCTTGCCCTGGGTCTTGTTTGGATAAGAATTCTTTTCCCATTCTGCTCTGCATTTCTCAGTGTTTGTGTTTCCTAATCTGCTTATGGAGAGCTGCATATTTTTCCATGTGAAATGCAGCTTGGTGCCAGTATGCAGCTTTAGTACCCAAACCATGTGTTTCCAAGAGCAGACAGGAGGAAAGAAGATGCTATAGATTCCGTAAATGCACGTGGAGGAGAACATTTAGATGATGAATGACCTTCCAAGGGCTCTTTGCTACCCAGAACATTCAAAGCAAGCCTAGACAACTTTCCAAGGGATGTCAAACAACCTTACACCCATGATGAGCATGTATTTTTGTCATGCCCTAGTAAATAAAATCTTAGGCCTGAGGCTATGAGGAATGCAAGAAGTGTTGTTCTTTCCAGAGCCTGACTAGCTGTTGTTGTAGCCCAGGAACAAGGGAATCTGGGGATCACTGCCATGGCTCACTAGCGGGTTTGGGGTGTGATGTGTTGAATTGCTGTTGTTCATGGGAGATTTAGAAAAGATCAGTAGTCTGCCTCAGCTTTGAAATCTATGGGTAAATAACTGAGTCCATTGAAACCAATGGAATTTTTGCTCTGGATTTGGCAGCAGCCAGCATTTCTCCCTTTTACATCTGCCCCTCTGGCTCTCCTGTGAACTTCCGAGGAGCATGAAGAGTCTGTGCTCCCTTTTGTTAGACAAAATGACCAGTGAGTGCTGATACCTATGAGACACACGGGTTCTGTCTGGCTTGAAGCCCTTCATGCTGCACAAACATCTTCACCAGTGAGCACAGGGCAGGTGCAAATGCTCTCTGTGGAGTGGAAACAAGCAGGTCTCTGCTGGCCTGGCTCCACATTTTGCAGAGCAGAAGTACTTGCACAATGCCAGACTTTCCACAGGCATGAAATATTGACTAGTCTTTTATCTTTTTTAATGACAGGAGGATTTATATGTACTTTTTATTCTCTTATCCAGGCATTGTCACGCCTTTGACCTTCCTGTTTTGTAGACTCGTTACCTATAAAGAGAGCTTGGTGGCTTTGTTTCAACATTTGTCAAATAGGGAATTGCCTTTCATAAGGATGAGTGGTGTTGCTTTCTGTTTACAAATATGGCCCTTTCTTCTTGGAAGCTGTGTACTGCACAGCCCCGGCCGTGCTTCCTGGCAAGCCATCTGGATTGTCCATTACTCACTTGCAAGGAAATCGACTCAGCTTGAGCTCGTGGTTCTCAGAGCCAGGACACAGTGCTCCTAATGAGACAGAAATTAAAGAAAGCTTGCATTTTTCCCTATGCAGAATGTGACATTTGTTATTTCCCAGTGCAGTTCTACCCTTCCCTGGAACATATGCAAGCCACTGCAGTTATTTATTTCAATATAAGGGTGTTTGGTAGCGTAGGCGGGAAGGAAAGCAAATGTGTTACTGTTAAAGATGGGAAAGAGAAAGTCTGCAGGTTAGATGAGATTGGTGTAAGTCCAATGCCAACAGCTATTAATGCCAAGGAAAGTGCAATTCTTGAGAAGACAAATAAAAAAGTAAACCAAGAATCTGGGATGCAAACACTTGCCAAGAGAAGATGATGAAGTATTTAGACTCCTCAAACTGATACCACTTGTCTAATCAGGTCTTAATTTCTAACTGTCCCAGTTCTCTCCTTTGAAAAACAAGACTTATTTGGATGTGGATTTGCAATCAAATCCTATTTCAGAAAACTAAGGGATGTGAAAACTGAGGTTCTTGCCCCATCTAACAGCACAGCCTGGGGGCAGAGTCACCTACCCAGTGTGGGAAGGGTGGCATCCCTCCCTGGCTGTTGAGAGGTCAGTTCTCTCTGTCTTGATGAACCCACATTTATTGCATCTAGATATGAAAAAGTAAGTATTACCACTTATTATGTTATTAATAGAAATTGCTAATAATAAATCGACTGTATGTGCCACATTAGAAAGCACTCTAGCCAACAAATAAACATTAAGAATGAACCCTTAAATTAGGAGCTGTGAAGATGTACCTTGCAGGGCTATTCCCCTGTGGGAATGAGGGAGGGGAAAGGTGTAGCTCTGTGCACAACCATGAGCTGCTGCTTGGCTGTTCTTGCAAAGCTTGTGAGAGTCCTCTTTTGAGATCAAAGACTCAGCTCATCTAAGGGTCAAGCCATGGGCCCTGGGAGTGTTTGCAGCTGTGCCCCTCTCCCACAGGCACAGCCTGCCCCTCCCTCTCATTTTTCTGTCCTGTTTACAGCAGTTAGGATTTTCTAAGTGATGTCTACCCTTTGTGACTTCTCAAGACTCATGATTTTCATATGATTTACACACATCTGTGCATATTTATCTGGGTTGAAAATTATGTTACTGGGGAAAAAAAAAAACCAAAACAACAAACCAACAACAACAAAAAATCAAACAACAACAATGACAACAAAAAAACCCAACTAACCAACACAGCCATGTGTCTGCCTGAGGGACACATACTTGAGTCCTTCAGTCATGGTCCAGTCAGAGATGACATGCAGTTCAGTCTAGCATGTGGCCAGCTTCATTCTGTCTGGACTAAATTCCTCAGTACATGAAGCAAGGAGTTCATATTACTAGTTTAGCTAGTAGTATATCACAAGAAAAATGATCCTGTGTCCCTGTGCAATGATGTAATAGGACACTAATGCTGCTACAGATTTTTGAACTTCTTTGGGATGTGCATGGCACAAAGAAAGCTGTTCTGCCTCAACCTGGGTGACATCGAGTCTGGTCTAAGGAGACAAGCAAGGTCTTCTGCACATGGGTGAAATGTGAGTCCATACTGCCAGAGTAAGGAAGCACTGATGGCATGTTCTTGTAGGGTTAGGGTTAGGGTCATTATCTAAGGGGTGAAGGAGATGGAGGCAGGTCTCTCAGGCAGCCCTGGAGAGAATCCTAGGTATCATACTGTCTGATGCTGGAGCAGGGTTTTCTAGATGCTGGGGTTTTGTAATTCTTTTACTTTACATAAAGCAATCGATTCTTCTTTGGGCCAGGAATAGCTATAATGTGCTAGGGGTTATGAGTGTAAGGGTTGGTGGATGAGATATCCAGTGTCTGTTTCAATAAACATGCCCTATTTTTGTAACACTAGAACTCCTTCAGCAGCAGAGACAAAGTGAACCCTATCTCTCCACACAATATAGCTTACATCCTCCATAGTGATGGAAGACTTGAACCTGGAGGAATTTAAACCAGATCTCCAGTGTTTGATGTTGTTCCTGTACTAAAGAGTAAATAAAGCAGCAACCCCCCCACCCCGTTTTCTCATTATCATGCATACATTATGGCTCAGTTTACTTCCATGAGAATAATGTCTCTTCCTTACCAAAGGAAGAGACTGCTCTCTGAGGAGACTGCTCTTTGGGCTAAAACTATTATGGAGTCTGTGCTAACAGTCCTGCAGGACAGACAAGGGGTGTGAGGAGCACCAGAGCCATGACTCACCGTACTGCTCACCTTACTGGTACAGGAACAGTCTGGCTGCTCACTGCTCCTCAGCGCATCTTCCTTTTGCAAAAAAAAAGTACCGACCAGGATAAGATGTGTAATTCTGGCTGAAGGAAAGTGACTCTGCTTAGCCTTAGTGGGTAATTTGGACAGTTCTCCTGTATCTTCTGTAAATCTCTTTTTAATGGCCTCTCTTACCATGAATCACAACCTGGGGCAGTGAACTGTAAAATCTGAGCCTTACCACAAAGACTACAGGCAGTACCTAGATAAATCCCAGTTGTGAATCAAAGTCCCTGCTGTTTTACATTTGCTCTGAAGTGCCAGACTCTGTGCACTTTCCATGGAAGGCAGCAGGAATATAAATACAGGGATGTCTGACTGTCAGCAGCCACCCTCAATCCCAGTCATTACAGCTTCTCCCTTGCATCTTTTCTGGCAGTTTGAGGGTCAGTCCAGGCATTTTTCTCTCCTGCTCTCTAGTCCTGGTGGTCCAGAGGAGAGCCCTCCCTGCTTTCCCTTTCATTCCACATGCCATGTGCACTGACTCAGAGGGCTCCATCACCACACTCTTCATTGTCCAGTGACAGGTTGCTGGCAGTGGTATGTACACTTGATGCATAACAGCACCCTGCACTCCTTCCCCCCTTCCTATCTCCTTTAAACAGATGATGTGCTAAGATTGGAGTTATGACAGCAATCCCAGCAGGCCAGAGCTAAGCTCCTGAGTTCACAGCCCCTGTCATTTTGCATGATTTCTAGCTCCTCTGAGTGGCTTCCCACACTTGTTGCAAGAGTTTTAGGAGCTCGTTGCTTTCCTTATGGTATCAATCCTTATCATCTGTCTCTGAGCAGGACCATATTTGCACATAGACTTCATCTATTAGGGTTGAAAGCTGTTCCAAGGGATGGAGTATCCTAAATTTCTACTGAGGCTTTTCATCTGTTTGCTTCACACTCCTGCCTTCCCTTTTCACTTGGGAGCAGGCCAGAGAAACCTGTCTTTACTCTTTTGCTGGTGGCATTTGAGGACCTCTTGGAGTTGGACAGTCCATCTAACCAGACTCACAAAGGAGACAGAAAGGCCCCAGACTTGGGCTGCAGCCTGCCCCATCCACTCCCTTTGCACAGCCCTGCAGGCACAAAAAAGCAGTGGAAAGCAGCCCTGGGTAGAGTCCTGTGGTGGTTTTGGCTGGGATAGAGCTAGTTTTCTTCACAGTAGCTGATGTGGGGCTGTGTTTTGGATTTGTGCTGGGAAACAATTTTGGTGACTCAAGGCTGTTTTCGTTGTTGCTGATCAGTGCTTACACAGTGTTGAGGACTTTTCTGCTCCTCATTCCATTCCACCAGTGAGGGGAACACAAGAAGTTGGGAGGGGACACAGGTGGGACAGCTGACACAGGGATACCTCATACCAGACGGCACCATGCTCAGTATATGAAGCGGGGGGGAGAAGGAGGAAGGGAAAGACATTTGGAGTGATGGTGTTTGTCCTCTCAAGTCACTGATATGTGTGATGGGGCCCTGCTTTCCTGGGGTAGCTGAACTCCTGCCTGCCCATGGGAAGTGACAAATTAATTAATTTGCTTGTGCATGCAGCTTTTGCTTTCCCTATCAAACTCTCTCTCAACCCACCAGTTTTCTCACTTTTATCCCTCTGATTCGCTTCCCATCACACAGGGTGGGGAGAGTGAGCAAGTGGCTGTCTGGGGATGAGTTGCTGGCTGGAGTTAAACCATGACAAGACTCCACCAGCACTTTGGGGCAGATCTAACCTAGTCCACAGGTCTGCCAGTGTTGGCAAGACAGGTATCAGGGATGAGGAGATTGCTCTCAGGACAGAGGAGAGCAGAGGACACCAGCCTCCTTCAAAAGTGGTTGCTATCAAAGACACAGGGATGAACTTGGCATCTGTCCCTGCAAAAGACAGTCCACAGATGCCATCATCCCATCTCTCTGCTCCACCAAGACCAGAGGTTAGAATAGAGCACATGTTTGAATGCTTCATTGGGTCAGGGCCCAAATTCATTTGAACAGTGGCAGGTAGGGAGGGATATACAGTTTAAGTGAAGACAAAGTGGAGGTGCAGAGTTGGTTGTTTATTTCCAGACATAGGTCTCATGAGCAGTGTGACCTCAGAGGACTGTGCACAACCTTTCCCTGCTGTCTGCAAGGAGTGTGACCAGTGCTGCTGTGGTGCAGGGTTCTGCTGACTGATGTGCCAGCTACACCTTCACAGGGTAGAGTCAAACAGTGCTAGAGTTGGCAGTGAGCACTAAAAACACTGGGTGACCAAGCTCCTTTACAGGAATGGTGAAGTATTAACCCAGCTGTACTGTGCCCTTACAATCAACCAGCTGAGGTCTGGTGACTGGGCCAAAGAATTTGGACCTCCTGGAGTCTGCTTCTTGATCTGGAAATACAGAGAGAATGCTTCTGCTCCAATGGAAACAAAGCCACACTCATCTTCATTTTAGCAGGCTTGCAGTGGGTGATTCAGAGTGCTGAGTTGCAATTACTTGTTTGTTTTGGGACCATGCCTGGGAACATCACATATGAATCAGAGTACTACTGTTTTAGGTACTGTAGAAACACAGGAAAAAAACAGACACCTGGGTGCATCTAAATTTCAAAATGTTAGGCTGTTTTGACTCAGTGGTTAAGACACAGCACTACTTTAACTCTTGCATGGAGATCTTTTTGGATTCCTTTTTGGATGCCCCGGCATCATTTCAATGCTCACTGTAGGAGCTCAGGTTAGGTAGACGAGCCTGTCCTGGTGGTGCTGGCATGAAGGCATGGCAGGAATGACCACAGAGATGGTCATGTTCTTGCTGTTACTTCTAAACAGTTTTTCAGCCTGTTGGAGTAGAAGAGGGGATGAGCGTGCATTTGAGACCATCTTGGGGGCTGGCAAGAAAAGAAAGGAAGGAGAAAACAGAATGGAATCTTACCACTTTATCCTAACCCCAAAAAATTCTGTGATTTGTTAAATCAGCAGAGAACATATAAGTGAATGAAATAGGGTTGTTTCTAAAAATACCTTGCTTGCATTCAATGAGAATGCAGATTGAAGCTTTCATTTGCTTAGATCTTTATTGGTATTTGCAGCCTTTGAAGCTGCAGATGTCCACACAGTAAGTAAGCACAGAGCATGCCCAGGACAGGGACAGAGAGAAGGAGAGTAGGGACAATGGCATCACTCCATATTCATATTTCCCAGGAGCTGGAAACCACCCAGTGCCAGATGGTGACTCAGAGCCAGCATAAGGTGAGGCTGCAGCTGATGCATGAACCACTCTGGTCCCAAAAGGCTCTTTGGGTGAGCAGGACAGACTGAAGGATTCAGATGTCTCAGATTTCTCTCTCTTTCCACCACAGAAAAACCTGAAAGTAGTGCAGAATGAGTGCCACCTCTGTGGCAGGGATATCCTCCAAACTGGGGGACATTTTCATGTGACAGGTACCGGTCAAGTGTGTCCTAGCAGGTGACATGAGCTACCATTTGTGGTGTTTTGCCCCATTATCTGAGCAGCAATAATGCCCAAGGACAGCAGCCAGGGAGCTCTATGACACCCTAACCTGCTATTCAGGGAACCATCGCAATTGTTTCAGTGTTTAGTTTTTAGCACAGAGAATATTTACAGAAAAAGCATCTGGACCACATTCTAGGTGTTTTTTTCAAGATGAAAACCCCCCATGCTCAGTGCCCAGGGTCAGTACACACCTCTTGGTGCCACAAAAAGCACTTGGTGCAGCTGTAGACTACTGCTGTGGGTGGATTGAAGCAATTCAGAGCACAGAAACTTTTGGGTGCCCATCACAGTGAATGCCCAGGTCTGGGGTGCTGTCTGATAGCCACGTCTGTGACTGCTTGGGCTGGGAAAAATAACTCTGGAGTAGTCCATGCCCTTGTGGGAGCACCTGCTTAGTTTTAGGATATTGTCACAAGCAGGTACTGTGCTGATACCAGCTCTTTTTTTAGGGCTTCAGGTTTTTTCTTCCTGGATCTTGAGGACCTAGTTCTGAGCGAGTACCTTTTACTTTGTGGATGTGCTACCAACATTTTAGTCTGAAATTCACAGAATCACAGGATGGTTTGGATTGGAAGGGACTTATACGATAATCTAGTTCTAAATGCCCTGCCATAGGCAGAGATACCTTCCACTAGAGAAGGCTGCTCAAATCTCCACCCAACCTGGCCTCAAACACTTACAGGGATGGGGCATTCACAGCTTTCCTGGGCAGTCTGTTACAGTGCCTTACCACCCCCTTAAATTTAATTAAATTGAAGTTTAGGTGAATGAAAAAAAGAATATTTAAAATCCAGCAAGTGTCTCTTCTCTTTCTTGTGGTCCTTCTTGAAAAGCAAGAAACCTTTTGGACATCCTCACTGGGGCTGTCTCTGCAGGGTATCCAGTTTCCTGGCAGGTGAAGGTGATCCTCTGAGGCCCAGGATTTCTTCCCCACTGGATATCAACATATGAAAAGAGCTGGTGCCATGGGGAGGGGATGGTCTGTCTGGGGACCCAGTGGTCTCTCTGGAATCGGTCTTTCCTTAGCAGGCTGATGGCTAGTGGGGCCACTTTACCTCAGTGGGGCTTGAGTAGCCTCCAGCAGCCTGGAGGAATGACTGGAATTTGCCGTGTTGTGTCTGCAGAGCCCATGGGTCTGGCAGACCAGAAATGCCCGTGCTTTATCTGCCTGGTGGTTTTGAACAATTGGGAGGAAATAGGTCAGAATAAATACTGCTTGACCTCTGTCCTTTCACCTTTGGTCCACAAAAGTTCAAGAAATTCTGGGGATTGGGAGCCAAACATCTGTGCCCCCTCGGGAGGTGCCAAATGCTGTGTTTCTCTGTGAATCAGGCAGGGCATATTTAGAAAATGAGATTCAGAAACCACTGGCGAGTGGGTGAATCCATCTGAACTGCTGCTCTCCTGGTAGAAAGTTTGCATAAGCTTGGGCACATATTTATATCTTCATTCACATGCACTGGATCCTGCATACAGAAACACGAACTGACAGGTACAGTGTTTTGTAAGTCTGGGCTTGTTTTATTGATGCAAATAATTTTAAAAAATGAGGATTTGAGGACTGTGGGCCTGGTTTCCAAACTGAAATGTAGGCACCCTGTGCTGTGTGGGAGCTCCCTAAGGGAGCTCTGCCATGGTTAGGAGACGGGCACAGACCTTTCAGAAGTACGGAAGCAAAGACCAAAGGGTGTCCTAAATTGCACTGGGCAATGCTGCTTAGGGAACTAAATTGAGCTTAATGCCACTTGTGAAGAGAGCAGCTGGGACACCATTAGGATCTCGGGCTGCCCACTTCTGCACAGAGAGGCTTCCCAGCCCACTGCCATATGAAGTTTTCAGGGTCCCCAGTGATGAACTAAAACCCTCCTTTGGCCTGGGAATAGCTAACCTATCCGGTCTGTTCAAGCAGAGGACTTTGCTCCAGGCTTGCTGCCTGTGGAGACAGCTGATCCAGCCTTCCAGGCAACCTTTATGGGACTGCAGTGGACAATCTGGGTGGGTCCAATGCCTTTTCTTTCTAACCCATACCTGAAGCCTTGGCTCTGCAGCAGCTGCCCTACTGGCTTGGACAGAGTATTTTCAGCATTAATGCTCAGACCAGGGTCACAAGATGATTGCAGTTTCAGTAACACACTTTGTTCCCACTCTAAACTGTGTGAAATTCTTGCATATCACAAGAAACATTTCTCTTACCTTCAGCCTCAACAAGTAAGTTCATAACAGCATTGGACAAGCACACCAGTGTACAGTTTGAGTTTGGAAACATTTAATTTTGACTTATCCAAGGTAGGGAGTGCAATTAGATTTCTGCCTGGTTCTGCTGAGGAAGGTCTTGTCTTAATTGCATGAACCACCAACAGCATCTGTCATGTTTTCAGCTTAGGACTTTGTTTTCTTAGCCAGCAGAGACATGAGAGCTTAGGGGTGGTGGATCAGCTGGCAACAAACACAGTGCACCACCTCTTCCCCCTGAGAGACTGAAGGCCAGAGAGTAAGTGGGAAATTTTGAAGGAAAGAAATGTGAAGGTCCCACAGCATGGCTTGTTCCTTAGGGTATGGCACATGCTGAGATCAAGTGCCTGAAGTCAGATGCCCCTTGGGTGCACAGCTTGGACTTACATGGCATGATATTTGGAGAAAGGAGCAGCTGGGGGTTAAGTAAAAGTTTCAGAGAAATTCTATGTTGTCATGCATCATTTCAGAGTTTGCAAAAATGGGAAACCTCCCAGTTTTGTTATAGGCAAAGTTTAGTAGTGTCTGAGTGGAGCTACTGTGAGAAATGCTTCATGGATAAATGAAAAATAATAAAATAAGAAGTTGAGTTACAGTACTTTGTTGTTTAGATATATTCAGTTTGTCCTTCTGCCCTTTGGAGGGCAGATGGAAAAACAAAGTACTTCAGGTCTCCTGATGGCTTATTGGGAACAGTTTGTGTTCAGGATATTGCCAAATTCCAGCAGAATTTCTCCTGAGGACCCAAGGAACAACTTGTGACAACCAAAATCTCTACCAATTTGTCTTGTGTCCACTCTACATGTGCTTTGGATCCTGTAAGGTGGTTGTAACAAACTGTTCCCTGAGATGTTTCTCCATGATACTCAGAACAAGATATACAATACCACCAAAATAATTTGCTACCACGTTGCTCATGCTGATCCATTGCCAACTGCTTTAGCAATACTTTTTCGTGCACTCTCCTCTTGCCATAAACAGCGTTCCTGCTGCGGAGTGCATCTGGAATCTTGAGCATATTTTTTCAAGCCATAAAGCAAAGCAGTGTGTCTCCATAGCAGATTATAATATTTTGATTTTTCCCAGATCGCTTGTGCTCTCATGCTTTATCACTGCCCTGAGTCTTTCAGAAGAGCGCTCATCACACATGTGCCCTAAATAATGTTAGCTCTGTGCTGTTGATATTTATAGCCATGTAAACTTGCCCATTTCTGCCTGTGCTGTTTCAAAACAACTCTTGAGTGATGGCATTTTTCATCTGTAGTGTAGTTTTCTTTAGTTCTGAACACTGATCACCAAACACATTTATAATTACTGCCATTATTGCTGCTGGATGCCCTATTAGGCCTACAAAGTGCACTCAGATTTAAAGGTAGAATTCTAATTACAGCAAAGACCTGGGGAGAAAGGACAATATTTGGAGGTAGAAAGCACTTACACGAACACCAAGAAAAGTGGCAGTGCATATTGCAGCCACTTCCCCTTCATAGAAGTGATGTTGTTTCAGTTCTAAGTTCTTGTATTTGAGCATCCCTGTCTGAAGCTCAGGAAAGCCTGTGTGGCATCTCATGCCATTGTTTTATGGGATCACAATAGCTATTCATAGCAGGGAATTGTTTTGGGGTCATCCTGCTCCCCTCTAATGATTGCAATAAGTTAAATTTTTTGCAGCTAATGGATAATCCCACAGAAGAATTCAAAACAATCTTATCTCCAACATACATAGAGAAAACAGGAGTATGTGAGTGTCATTGTAAGTGGTTTGCTAGAATGACAGAAGTGTGCAAACTCTTTGCGATGTTGTGTAACATTGCTCTGCACATGTTGTTCTCCTCCTTCTGCTTCTGCAAATCAACCATTTAATATAATTATAGCTGCTATTGGCAAAAGGCACTGAGAGCACTAGCTGGTTTCTGAAGAAAACTGATGATGAGACGGCAGCACTTTCAGCTCACAGAAACTTAGAAAGAGATTGAGAGGATACTTGTCTTTCAGCCTTATACAATCCAGTGAAAAATGATCTTATTGCCCCCTTGACACTGTTTGTCTCTAAATTAAAAATAATGATCTGGAGTGGCCAAACACCAGACCTCTTTCCTACCCATTTGTAAGGAACTGCGTTATCACTGTCATGTTTTGTCTGCTTTTGGAACCTCAAAAACCAAATCCAGAACATTGTTTACAGGGGTATGAAAATTAGACTCTTATGGATGCCTGCTTACATGAAAGACTCCTTAGGACAGGTGCTCATCTGATGTGAGAACTCAGATCCAGCCAAAAGATGTGTATATATGTCTGCATATGTATCCAGTTACTATGTACAGAAATCTGACTCCTCTCTGTGAACATCTGGAAGGCCAGGTTGGATGGATCAACTTGATCTAGCTGGTGGCATCCCTGAACATGGCAAGGGGCTTGAAACTAGATGATCTTTAATGTCCCCTCCAACTCAAGACTTTCTAGTAGTGTTCTAGAAAGGTCTTCTAGAATTTCTAGTAAAATTATGGCTCTGGTTGGCTTTTACCTCCTGCTGTGTGCAAGAGGGTTGGCATTGCTGGCTGGGTTTATGTGGCTTTCATGAGAATTTAACTTGGATATTGTAACTGCTTGTCTCAACAGACTCTGAAGGGAGTTGTGGGCTGGCAATCCTGGGCAGCAGATGGTCTTAATTCTCTTGAATTTACTGCTGGATGCCTCTGTCTCCCTCCTGCAATGGTATCAGTGACAACACAAGTGTTGGGTTTAGGGTTTGGCACTAAACCTTTGGATTCCCTAAATCACAACAAACTGACCCCTGGCTTTGCAGAGCATTGTGCCTTGCCTGGCACAGGCACTCTGCCTGCACAGGAGGGTGTGACTCACATTATGAACCTACAAAGGGGAAGCTGCTGTCTGACCTGTGTGATAGCAATTTTTGTTCAACCATCTCCCAAACCAAAGAGAAGAGGTAAAGTGTTTCTGAATTTTATTAGAAAGAAAAAAGAAAAAAAGGAAAAACAAAGAGGGAGGAAGAGCTATTTGAATTTGTCCTCCAGGATTTGCTCTTCAGTGACAAATCGTGGCAGATTAAGCTAGAGAAAGCCACAATTTCAAGGCGTCATGCCTGTGAGCACTCAGAGGAGGGAGAAGTTTGCAGCTGAATGAAACAGCCTCAGTAAGACTTTGGTCTTCATGTGCTGGATGATGCACAAACACAGAGCAAAAACAGGGCTCTGCTCTAGAGACAGGCAAATAGTAGAAGGAAGGAAAGATTGCTCTCATCCCTGAAGATATGGGAACCAAAAGCACAACACAGGTATTACAGATTGAGCAATTCACCCAGCACCTGGTTTGGCTCCTGCTAAAGAATGAATGCTGTGTTCATGGGACTTTTAGTCTGATTGCTCTGATATTTTTGGGCTTAGGATCACACAGAAAGTCTGAGGCAGTGTCAGCAACTGAACTGAGATAATTTCAGTCTTGGCACTAATTTCAGTCTTGGCACAGGGCACTCACCAGAAGACACACTAAGCATGTAATATGATGATGGTGTGTTTCTCATCCCATCAGTTTCTCAAGAAGCTTTATATACTTCAGGAATTTTTTCAACACATTTAGGAAATGTTCATGGACTTGGGGAATAATTCAGACTGGAAAGGACCCGTGGAGAGCTCGTGGTCCAGCCTCCCACCGTTGCCTAAAGAAGGGCTGAAATCTTTTAGCATCATGGTCCAAGCCTGAAGCGTCCCCTCAAACTCTGCTCTTGCAGAGTTCTCCCTTGCACCCATTAAAATTATCAAGTCTTTTTACACAATGGATTCCAGTCTACCAGTAGCCTTTTATTAGCACTGTTTCTGTCTAATCTGATCACTTAAAAAGGCCCTCCCTCTTCAAGGCCTTTGATCTTTCTGGACTTGTGGTTTCATGTTTCCCCTCTAAGAACAGGCAGCTTTTGTTATTACTGTCTCCATGATGGGTCAGGGAGCCTGATGTGGCACAGGACCATATGTCAGACTTGAGGCTGAGCCTTGGGATATGCAAAGTCATGTTGCTGGAGGAAAGTGTGTCCAGAAACCCTGGCAGGCACTTTGGTGTCTGAGCAAGCCAAGCAGCCCCCTGACACCAGGCAGGAATGTCTCATGCTTCATGGGATTTACACACAGATAATTCAAGTTGACAAATTGAGATCCCAACCTTGGGTGTGTTTTTGTCATCCCTTTGGGCTCAACAACAACTGCTTCTGTTTAGATAAAGCAGGAATGATGCCTGATGCAAACAGCATCCTGGCAAATGCCTTCACACCACTTGTGCCTTCTTCAGCACCGTCAGCCTCAAGCAGGGGGTGTCACAGGGGCTCTGCATTTTCCTGCCTTTCTTGTTGGGTCTAATTGGGACCTGCCAGCTATGGTAGTTATTTTATTGTTGTGGTTACTTGGGGAAAGGCTATTTTAATGCACTTAAAGCTCATGCTTTACTTATTTGAAATGCTTTCTGTGAGTTCTTCACACTGGGCTAGATTTTGAAGGAAGTTTTGTTTGAGAAACATTGCATTCTTCCAAACCTTATACCCCAAATTATGGCCCTCAAAGATGAGACTCTGTGGTAGTTCTTGCAGTTTGGGCTGGGATCTAAGAAAGTGGATTGTCCCTTCCCAGCTGTGGAAGAAGCTATGGTGTGACATTAAGGTTCTTCCAAAGGAGCCCACAACACTATCAACTCCCAGACATATCAGAGGATAAACTACAGCATGGTATTAATGGGAGCAGTATAAATATGTCATAAATCAATATGTTTTGACACCCTTTCTCATGGTGTACACAAACTCCATGTTTCAGTGAATCAGTTAAATCAAAACAGCACCAAGAGGTCAATTCAGGATTCATACACGTCACTGGCACCAGCCTCTGCCTATTAAATATTAAAATCTAAAGTAAAAAGGAATTTATAATATTTCTGAAATATTTAGGCCTTCAAGGAATAGCTCTCTCAAGACCATTCAGATGTGATTTTGCTACAGCATTGTCTTCATATGAGAGCATGTGTATTGAGTGAAGGATGGACATAGCTGCACACTGGGGCAAGTGCACGTAAGAAGTCTGGTGGAAATCCTGCACAGGAAGTGTTCAGCAGTTAAAAATGTGAATGGAAAATAGTAGCAACACTAAGCAAAGACAAATTTATACTCACCAGTGGTGTTCAAGGGCTTAATTTCTTTAACTTCCTCCTGCTAAGAAGCAAATATCAAACCAAATAGTCTAATTAAGGATACTTGTTGACTTGGATGTTTGGTGAAAAAGAGGAATCTTTATTCATTTTGTCATACTTTGCAATGTACAGTAGAACACACTTGTCTCTACATTCCCCTAGTCTTTGCACACTTGCTGTAAAACCCATTTATTACTTAAGAAGGGCATGAACATAGTGGTGTCATTAGTCACTTCTCCTGTTAGGACAAGGTGAGAAGGAGAGTGGAGAAGGAGAAGGAGAGTAAAAAAAGTGGAAATTCATATTTGCAATTGCTAGTGAAGACACTAACCTGCAGAGTCATATTCAAATGACAAACCTGCAGGGTTTAATGTTGCCTTTTCAAAGTTAAATATAGTGCTCTAGGGCAAGAATGAGGAAACACACTGAAATGAGGAGTCAAGAGCAAGTGGTGTGTTCTGGCTTCCCATGCAGTCACAAAGAGCAGACTCCCTGGCCCAGATGTGCAACTCCTTAACTCCATCATCCATGCAGGACTTGATCAGACAGAGCAGACTTTCAAATTATACCATAGCAATCATGATGGCAAAGGCCACAGCAGCCTAAACCTCTCTAAATCAGGGCTGCCCGTGCTAGTCTTGGTGTTCCTGCAGGGAGCCAAGTCAGGGAGCTGAGCAGACTGAAAACCGATCACCTTTTGGTCTTTCTCTCCATGCAGGCGCAGGATGCTGTCGGGGTGTGGGAAGGGGTGGTCCTGCAGTGTTGTTCCCCAGGTCAGGAGCTAGTTCTACCATATGTACGGTTTTAGCCCCAGGGACAACTTTTATCCTGCAGTCCAGGACTGGGCATGGAGCCACACTTCAGTATCTTGTCTGACACAGGGGCAGTAGCTCCCAGTCACAGCTCACACAACTGGCTTGGCTGGGGATGCTGCTCACTGCTCTCAGCATCACAGTTCCCATCATGGCTGTGAGACAAAAGATGCTCGTGTGGGGTTTCAGTTCACTGAAGTTCAAGTTCCATTTGGTGGTAATAACCAAAAGGTGCAGTGCTAGGGGTTAGTGGATTTGAAGGGGCCAGTTGAAATAGTTTATCCAATTTACAGCCTTAGATGCTAATGGGGCACAGGGAGCTCCAAAAATTCAGTATGAGCCATACATAGCCTTGACGTATTTTCCCTTTGGGTTTCTGACTGCTGTTGCAGTCAGACTTTAGGTTCCTGACTTTCTGACAACAGTCTCAGCACATAAACACAGTGCTTCCTCCAGAAGGTTTTGTTTAGAGATGTGCTAATAATAAATATAAGGAGGTTACTTGGTTATGAACATGTTTTCAAAGGCCGGTCTGAACAACCCAAAAACCTTTTGTCTCTTCTAAAAGCAAGATTTGGGTAGCTGTAGGGAGGGAAGCAGAGTTCAAACTGTGAGGTCCTGTTTGAGTTTCAGAGTTTATTCTTATTCTTGTACTGGACAAATCACAGTAGCAAGCCCTCCAGTCCAGGGGGTGGGCAAGTGCTGGGGGCTGGTGTCAGGGGCAGCCTTTCCCCAGAACACAGATGCAATATTGATGCTCAGGAAAGGTGAGGAGGGGGGACAGGGGCCTGTGAGAGGGACACTCCCAGTCCCTGCTCAGCTCCAGCTGCTGAGCTCCCCTTGCACAGTTCCTCTGTAACAAAGCCCTGAAAGCTCCTGGGGCCCATGGCGGTGAAACATCGATAGAAATCTGCATGCAGCGATGCTGTGTGTGGTATGAAACCTGCTGCAGGGGAGGTATGTGGAGAGAGGGAGGGAAAGAAATGCTTAGGATTATTTCTGTTTTGTACCCAAGGGTGCCATTTGTTCATATAAGTATCCATAGCAGAATAAAATACTTTTTATTGAAACATTTTTCTTCACTTGCTGGCAGCCACTCTGCTCCAATTATCTCTTCCATCGTATCCCTTGAAGCCAGGCTCCAAGGTAAACAAGTAAAAACCTGACAGCTGGAATGCAAAGCCTCGGCTGAGACTGAAAGCTTTTTCGAGATCCCATTCTGCACATTTATATTGTCTGGGGTATCAGCAGTGGAAATGAAAATAGAGATTTCCTAATCTCACCAGAGACAACACCTTGCTGCCCCACCTTTGACAAATCTCCAGTCCACAGCAAAGACTTGATCCATCTCAATTAACAAAGAGCCCAAGTAGGAACACTCTCAGCTTGCTCCTGATCTGGATTTCCCACATTCCTGAGTTTTGGGGTGTAACTCATTCAGAAATTATTTTGCATTACTAAAAAATTGCTTGCAATGAAAATGCATTGCAAAGCCATGTTGATTTAGCATGAAATTTTACTTCAAAAGAGAAGAAGATTCCCATCATGTAGATGTGTCTGGCTTCTACATAATTTCAGAGTAAAACATCTTTTTATTAATTTTTGAAGTGGGATTCTTGATTTGTTTTTCACAATAGTGTTCAATATCACAGTTCAAAATTTAAAAATTAAATCTTAGCAAAGCAATAGTTTTGAGAGAATATTACTTTGCTGAAAACACATGAAATTTCAGGAGGATTTGAATCACTGTACTCCTTGCAATAAAAATTTTGATCCTGGGTATGTGTCTCCTTGAAGACCTGTTGGGCAGGTGAAAGGGGAAAGAAAACCATCATTGACTTTTCCCATGATAAAGACAACATATGAGCAACAGCTCACTCTGGAGATGTGTAAGTGCAACCTTGTGCTTAACCACAGAAAGGTTTTGAATTTCTTCTACTGGTTCCCTACAGGAGGAAAAAAATCTTTGTATGTCTGGGATCATGTTTGCAAGAAATGCAGTTTATTTTCTTACCCCCTTCAGAACAATTCAGGTTTTATATTCCTCCAGATAGAGAACAAACTCCAGGCTGAAACTTGGCTGGAAGATGGTTCTCCAAGGGAAAGTCTTCTGCCAAGTTGTGAACCTCTGCTGCAGCAGAATCATCAGCATCCTGATGAACAGTGAAAGGCACTGCATGGAAAATGCAGCTGGGATAGGTTGTAGCATTACTATCAATGATATCTTGACAGTTCCTTGACCTTTTTTTCACAGACATGAAAACCCTTTTCATGTGTTTTAAAACTCCGTTCCTTGGGTCAGCTCAGTACTGATGAGCCTGTTCAGTGTATCAGGTCAGGCCACTGATCAGCCTTGAAAATCAGCTAAAAATCAGTTAAAACCTGGACCAAACCTAATTTCCAGCCATATCAGCAAAGCCATTACACAATATTCCCTGTGCTCCCCACTGAAACTGATGGGAAGGGAGAAGACTGCAGGGATGGGAAGGTGAAAGAGCAGGACCTCTCTGTTTATTGGCAGGTCAGTCACTGGGATTAAACCAGTATTAAACCACTTCCTTGGAACAGCAGTTTGTATTTGCAGAGTCTTCTGGAACCCTCTACTTCCACGTGGCAAAAATTTCTTATACTGGTGCCATGATTTGTGCTCAATGCACATCTATAAATGCCATGAACATATCTAGGTGTTAAGAGCACATCCATTCTGGTGATGCTCCCCTGGGCCTGACAAACACATAGAAAAGGTGTAGCCTAGGTGTGCAAAACTGCTTCCCATGCTGTCAGCCTTTCCCCAACCAGGGCCACCTTCTGTTTTGTTTATAAAAAGTCCCCATTTTTCATCGATGACATTCAGGGAGCTCCACATTTGGCCTGTATAATTCATCAGCTGGTTCTCTGCTGACCTTGCCCCACCTGGCATGACTGTATCCCGCTCCCACTGTGGCTCGAGGACACCCTGAGGACTGCTGCTATTCCTTTCCTCCCAGCCTGATGTGCTTCCCACCAGAGGCAGAGCACAACCCTTCTGGGAGCGGGGCTGGGTGGAACCCCAAGCAGCTGTTCAAAGTCTGTGCAGAGACAAAAATCTCCAGCTGTAGCTGTCTGTTCAAATAAACGTGTAGAGGCCAAGACACTGTAATATGAGAAACACGTTCTTAGAGGACATGATTTCAAAGGGGGTGGCATGTGAAGGGATTAGGGGAGACCAGCTCCATAGCTGTCAAAATAGTACCATACAGAAATCAAAGTGCTGAGCTAAACCCACCTGCAGAATGCAGCAGATGACCCAAACTTGATTTTGAAAGTGAAGTATTTAAAAAGTTGCTTGGAAAATGCTTGTATTAAAAATATCCTATTTTTTTCTGGGTGAAAATCTGAAGTTTAGCATTCAGCTGGGTCTCATGAACAAGCTAGGGAGCTGGGAGATATGAGGAGGGTGGTTCAGAGCTACCTTTCTCATCTTTTTCCCCAATTCCAAGGTTACTGAGTGCTAAAAAGCACTTAGTGTAATTTAGAAAGCCTTTTGACTTCCCTGAACAGGGTATTTACTCTACCTCTGAAGGCAGCCTTCCATTTAGGAATGAACCAGAACTCTGTGATTTCTGCTTGTCCCACTGTGGTGCAGAAGTAGAAGAGGAGAGGGAAAAGAGGCTTTGGAGAACTCAACACAGTGCTTAAACCCAGTCCTGGATGTCCCTCTCTGAAGAAAAGCTTCAGTGATCTCCTTCAGGCAACCCTAGGCATGTCGGAAGGGTGCAAAGGGACAGGGCTCTGCTTCTCACCGGCAGCTGTCCCAGAGCAGGGAATCCAAACGTCTGAGTGAGCACATCTGCAGAGTTGTTGCCTGTGTCTGATCCAGCTGTCTGGGACTCCCAGTAAGGTCAACTGAGAGAAACAAACTAAGGATGTGATTCATCTGTGATGCTGTGGGAGCCTGAGTCAGAGCAGAGGAGTGCTACTCTGGAAGTCTAGAGGAGTGACACCCACACCAAGGGGCTCAGGGAGAGCTCACAGACTTAACAAGGTCTGGGTTTCTCGTTCATTTCATTGTACAGGGCCAATATGCTGGGCTAATGACCAGCTGAGGTGTCTTCTCTAAGGTCATTCATAAAGAGTCTTGATGTTGAGTGATGCACCTGGGCAGAGGCAGTGGCAAGAGGCAGGAGCCTGCTGCACAGCTTTTATTCTGACCCTGAAGCCCTCGCTGGGACACTCCACTACATGGCTCACAGGGAGAGGAGAGGTCTCCTGGAAAGTTACTTTGGTTTCTAGGTGTAGTTGAATGGTGGATACCAGGTTGTGCCAAAAGGCTGCACTTGGTACATGGGGTGTGAGTACAGAGAGTTCACAGCCCCATAGAATTGCCCTCATGGCTTAGTCTGTGGGGCTTGACCAAGCCTGGGACATGGTTTGGAGACTCTGTAGTGCTGCAGCTCCTGGGGGCCAGCAGATCTGAGACTACAGAGAATTGGCTAAGCTGGGGCACAGAAGGGTGAGACAGTAGGTGCTAAAACTCTCCAGACCTTGAATCTACTGCAGAAAATTTGTGGGAGCTGGGGATGCAGGTGGGGTATAGCTGGGCTCTGCGATGGATCCACATAGAGGCTATGGCTGTGAGAGCCAGGAAGGCTGGGACTTGACAAGGAGGGGTTGGGAAGGCAGGAGTTACATGGGACTGTGGTGTCAACTGGGCTGGAGGCATGAGGGGGATTCTTAGAAAATGAAACATTTCCGAATGTGATTTCTGATGGCAGGAGTTTTGGCCATGCCCTGAAAAAGGCATGATGATTGAAATGGGTACAAGACCACTATTCTGCCCTAAGGATTGTCAGCTCAGTTTGGGCACCTTAGGGTAAGGGCATATGATCTATTTTATGTATGAGCATGGTGTGTAGCTGTCCAGATTTAGAAATAAGAACAGATGGTGTGGTAAAATGTTTGGAAGGTAAATTTGGGGGAGGAACTAGGAGTGGGGTCTGCTTTGATCCCAAAAGAAAATGGCAGTGAAAAGGCTCTGGTCCTTACTCCAGTTCAAAAGTGGAAAGAAAATGCTGATGTTCTTGCCAGATCTGTACAAGGTTATGGTCTCGGTCTTGAGTTCCTTCCTTGGGCAAAGTTGAGAATGCCAGCTGCTTTGACAATTTCTGCTCCTTTTTTCATGACAACCTCCTTGACGTGGGGACCTCACCTCAGGAACAGCTTTCAGCACAATGCACAAATGCACCCTTTTGTGCAACGTGTGCTGTTTCTCACAGCTTCTGGCTGGTACAGCCTCACTGGCCCTTATCCTGCTCCACAGTAAGCCGAATGGAAAGGCAGTACTGAGAGGCAGGCAGGGATGATGCTGCCCACCCAAGCTGTGAAATCCTCACAAGAGAAGCTGATATGCACAAATAATGTTAGAGAAAGTGTAAGTGGATAAGGCAGGTGTGTGTGGGCTGAAATGGAAAGCCAGGGGCTGGTATGATAGATTTATGACAAGACTGGAGGAGAGGCTGAGGAGATCTAGTTATTATAGTTTAAAAAATGGTCCCATCAGAATACTGTCAAGAATGCTCCACTGTGCAAATTTATGACATGCAGTGGGAGTGATCATGTCTTCAGTACAAGCTAGCTAGAAAAAACCCCCACCTTTTTGCCATGAATACTATTCACAAAAGTGCAATAGAATTTTTTTTTCCTCTAGGAAGTTGTTAGCATATTGGTAGGGGGAAAAAAGCTCATGGTTTATTGATAACTGAAAAATGACTTGGTTTTTTCAGTTGCAAATTGGTGTTCCAATGTTTGTTTGAAAATTTTTTCAATTCCAGTTTTTAATTTTAAAGCATGCATATTTTTTTTCAGAAATATACATAAGCCTTGAAAATATATTTTTTCTCTACTTTAAAATATTTTGCAGTGAGATATGTCAGCTTCTTTTCTTAACAATTATTGCCACCTGCTCACAAAAGTAGCTCCCATACAATGCCAGATAACCCAAATAATATATGATTTAATCATAAGAAATAAATGCTTTTAATAATACAATAAATTGTAAACAATTCTTCATTTTAGGCAAATTGGGGTGTTGAGAGTTTCTGGGAGATACTTTAAGAGTATGGCCATGAGGTATTGTGCAGTTAAGTATCCTCAGTGCCATCAGTGAGGGACCATGGCCAGAGAACTTGCTTTATGAAAGATGAAGGGGCATGAAGTTTTCCGTCTGGAAAAGAGGTATTTTGGGGACACCTCATGGCAACCTGCCAGCGTCTCCTAGAGTAGGCAGAGCTAGGCTCTTTTTGGAGGTGTGCAGCAGCAAGAGAGACAGTGGTCATAAAATATTCCTGAGAGGTTCAAATATCATGTGGAGAAGAGGCTTCCACCATAAGGACAGTGGAGGCCTGGACCAGGCTGCCCATAGAGGTTGTGCAGTCTGCTGGGCTGGCCTCTATGCAAATGAGACAATTGCCAGCTAAGGATTATTTACTGTGAAGAAGCTGAGTTACACATTCTGTATTAATGAGTTTTTAGGAGATAAATGTCAAAAGGCATTTGAAATGTTAAAGTTCCACACAAATGCCAGTAATTTTGCAGTTGGGCATTTCTATGTAGCATTATGTCCCACCAGGAAGGATAAGGATTTGCACATCTGACAATAAGATAAACATCTCTGTCACAAAAAACCAAACAAACAAAAAATTAAAAAAATAAAAATCATTGTTATCTCATGTATCTTGGATGAATGCACTGCAATTTCATGTTAGGAGACAAATTTACTGTTTCACAAAATGTCTCATGTCTCTGCCTTCTTTTCATCAGGTGACAAGATCAGATGGTGATTTTTCATTATTTTGCTTAAGAACAGTCATTCTTCTCATAAGGATTAATGGTGAGTTCTAAATCTGTGGGCATAGAGTGATACAATATTAGGTTAGAGAAGATTTTATTCCTAAGAAGCCTTAATGATGGTGGGGATTCACTAACAGAAAGCTAACCTTTAGGCCCTGAACAGAGTTGTTCCTCTAAACAAAGTAAATTTCTTTTGTAAGCCAAAGAAACACATTATATATACAATAGTGGGATCATATTATCTTTTTCACTAGTGGCAATTATAGACTGTCTCATTCAAGGCTGGATTTTATATATGAGAGGCACACATGCATAACACCTTACAAAAATTACCCTCCCTTTACCCTTCACACAGGTAGACATTTTTAAATTTTAATTTGGACATGTTTTTCTTAGTCAATTTTTGATTAACTTTTTGTGAGTGTCCATCACCTTAAATGTTTCTTCAAATCCTCAAGCACAAAGCTGGACAACAAAGAGCATATCTTTCCAGCTATTTTCACGTTCATTTATTGTCTACTGTAAGGAATAACTTTCCCTACATGTTGAGATGCCAAACTGAAAAATCTCTACAAGATTTTGAAGAATCCCCCTGAGACAAAGAAGTGGGCAGTAATAAATTGTACCATGTTTTTCTTCTACAGCCCATGAGGACAGAAGAAGTTCAAGGACCATTTGCATGACTAACTTTGATATTGGAAGCATTCCTCCACTTCAGAGGCACCTGGCATTTGAGTCTGCTGAGGGGTAACAGGGTCAAATAGCATATAGTATAATAAATTCCCTGAAATTTATAAACATGCAAGTTAGACTGGAGAATTTGCTGTCATGCTTCTGAGCATCTGCTGCTTCTCAGGAGGGAAAGCAGGAATTTTTCCCTTCTCCTTTTCTTTCATTTCAATTACAGGGACTAGTTTAGGACTTAAGAAGCTGCACTATCTCTTGGTGTCTGTTTTGGATTTAATTGACTAATGAGCAGACTGGTGATACTGACTCTTCTGGTTTCCAGTACCTAATGCTGGTCATGCTGTGGCTGAGAGAGAACTGGCCCTTGGGAATGGCCTCAGCCTGCGTGACTGTGAGTGGATTCAATTTATGCTGCATGAAGAATAAACAGAAGCACATCCTTTGCCAGCGCTGTCAGTATTCATAGGGGTGAATTTTTGAATAAAGGAAACTAACAAAGTCAACTAGTCTGAGAAGCACAGAGCTTGGAGAGTTGAAAAGCTGGATTTCTTTAAGGAACAGCTACTAAAACTATCCAGAAATGGTATTCCAAAGAATAAAATGCACAGGGAAGGGCAATGTTAAGGTAAGCAGACAACTAATGAGGCTTAATCAAAAAAAGAAAAAAATGACAGATACAGCTGTGTCAGAACTAGGAAAAGGGAAATGTAAAATAAGAAATGCTGAGTAAAGAGATGAGTTAGACCTGACAGATATGAAGTAGCAAAATGTTCTTTGTCCATATGAATAGAACAAGAAGAATGGAAAAAGTGAGGACCAAGTACGGACCAAGGATGCTCTAGATGCAGTTCCCAGAATAAAGATCCAGACATGAGCACCTCATGCAGGACTTAAGCACAATTTAAACTCCCAAACCAGCTGCCTCCTTTTCTGTAATGACCTGGCTGGAATTCAGGAGTGCGCTTCTGTTTGCATGTGCCCATGCTGCCTTCCTTGCATGCTCTTACTTGCAAGCAGCTGTGCAAATCACCATTTAGAAAGGACTTGGAGGTGCAAATTATATGTGGTAGGCAGGTTTGCTCAAGATGGCACTTCAGAACATAATAACAAGGAAAAGTATTGCACCTCTATCCTTACAGTGGAAAAACAAGGGGTGAGTGAGCAGAAGAGGCAGCGAAAGTACACAGGGATGAATCAGATAATACCAGCATAACCACACAGGCTGCATGCGAGGTCAAGACCACAGAAGTGAGGGTGGGGAGAGGAGAGCTGCTATTTAGACTAAGAGGAGCTGAGTTTATAGCAAATGCAGGACAGCCAGGAGTTAAAGGTCTTCTCAAAGATTGGTCTAGGAAAACTTCATTACTGTGATTGGCTAAATCTGCCCCACTAGCTCACTTCCAGATGTTAAACCTCACTCTTACCATCTTAGGACATTGACTAAATAGCTTTTCTGTTGTGATGTGCAGATAAAATATCCTGCTTCCATTGCCCTTGCCAGTTCTTGTCCCCTTTTATTCTGGTAGACAATGGTCTGGAGATGAATCACTGGGGAGATCTGATTTCCAGTGTTTAACTTCATAATAAGATAAAGACAGTCAGGTATATCGATCCAGAGCTACTTGTAGTGACATCACATCTGTTCTTCCTAAGGGCATGGACATAAGCAGAGCTCACGCTTTCACTGGAGATGATGTGTTAGGAAAAAGAGTGGTCACACAAATAAGACTGAATTTGGATTGAGAAGAACTGAAATCAGTTCTCAATTCAGCTAAGATTTTACTTGTCCCTGTTTAAATGAAAAAAAACCCCACCCTCCAGGCCATTAATTTGCTGCTTACTGTATAGCATCCAGAGAGAGGAAATGTATGAAATATCTTGTGAACTAGCAAGACCTGCTAGGAAACCGTGTTATGTTCCTCTCTGTTCAACAGGCTGGAAAGTCTTAATGTTTCCTGTCATCTTAAACTTCCTCTTTGCTTTATAAATAATTCCTGGATGCAAAACATTTTCTAGTGCCTTGGCCCTGCACTCAGGAATGTGTGCTCAGACAATCTCCCTGAGACATAAAACACTCAAACAATCGTCCTTCTGGTGTTTTGCCAAGTGCTGTAGATTTTAGAGTTCGTCCTGCATATTGAAATGCAGCTATGCAGATCATCACCTGGAAAACAGGAAAATTACTTTACAGGAGGGAGGGTTTGCAAAAGTGGAGAAAATAATTTTCTGTGTCTCATGCTGATTTGAACTGAGATACTGAGCCAAACTGGCATTTGTCTCTGTGTGGGGCAGAAAATCTAGAAAAGCACAGAATAATGCAGAATATCTTCTCTCATGTTCCCAGTGTTAAGGAAAGGTCATCCCTGGATCTTCCAAGAGAGAATCCAGGACCCAGTGCTGGGGACAAGGAAGGAAAGATGCCTCAGCTCGTTCATCATTCTACTGGTGTCTGCTCCTTGAGCAAACCCCACTAAGAGGTGAGTGAAGCTGCTGACACCTGCTGTGACCTGTCCAGATCAGCAGGACTCCCAGGAGTTTTCTCCTGGTATTTGCTTCAGGGTATTGCACCTCTGCATGTTCAGTGTGGGCAGGACTGGGACACCACAGCTGAATCCATCAAAATCAAGCTAAACGTGCTCACTGCAGCAATCCTGCTGCTGTTTCATCAGGTCGATATGTAATTGTTTCTGTTGCTGGAGGGCTCCATCGCCCCCTTCATTAAAATGCAAATTTTGCATTAATTAAAAATGCTGGGAGCATTTGCACAATTTATGACAAAATCTTAGAGTCCAGAAACCCCCACGCTGGGGAGGGGCAGCAAGACAGTTTTGAAACTGCTGAAATTAATCCTTGTCTCAGAACACTGAGGATGTTTTAGGTGATAAGGGAGGTTCTTTTTGGACTTTTAAAATTAATTTGCTCTCCCTAGATTGGGAAACTGACAAAGTAGAGGAGTTTGAGCAGAATTAGATTCTTATAGATAAATGTAGCATCTAAAACTATTCACACACAAGACAAAGAAAGAAGCAAGATCCCAGATTATGCTCTGATGTAGCAGTAAGTGATCTCATTGCTCAACCTTCCTTTTCCAATCTGAAATTTTACATATCCTCTTGTATAGGTGATCTATTCTTACAGCACTGGAGACTTGTTTGCTGGGATCCCTCAGTCTGACTGGAGTAAATCCCAACTTCTCCTAAATGGCCAGTAATGGTAAAATTTCTCCTGAGATGTGCTGCTCCTTGGTGGCACATAACAGGCCAACAAGAGGAGACCCTCAGGCTGTGGCTGCCTGTTTTTCATTTATTGAGCTGGGACCTTTCTACCTGCTCTTTCCTCTGAGCTGAGGAGCTGGAGAGGTGCTGGGAGAGCCTGGGCTAACTGGTGCTCTGCACCTTGCTCTCCTAAGGGTATGGCTGCAGTGAGATCCATGTCTGGCAGCAGGAAGGTGGGATTGGTTGGGGTGTGAAACCCTCCGTGTGACCTCCTGAGACACTCACAGCATGTGAAACCACCCTTGGCATCTTGGCAGTGACTGGAGCCTTTTCACTCTGCTCAAGAGGAGGAAGGTGTGTGATTTTCCAGCTTGGCAGCTCCTGCGATAAAGGATCTGGCTGTAGGAAGTCTATGGCTGGAGGCTCCACCTCCTACCTGGATTCAGCTAGCCCACTTTCAATTTCCAGTGATTTCACCTTTCCTGAAAGCCAGTCAGCCACAGCCTGAGGGTCTCATCTTGCTGGCCTGTTACATGCCTCTGCAATGCAGTCTTTCCCCTTATTTTCCTAAAGCCATTAGCAGTTCTCAGCTGGTTAACATCCTTCTGCCTTGGGGAAACCTGTGGTCCTTACTTCTTCTGAGCACAAGCAAATCACAGTGTGTCACTGGGGAAAAAAAACATCCCTACAGCTGCAAAAATAAAACTGTTGTGAAAGCACATTCTACCTCAGAAGTGAAATAAATGGCAGTGGAGGGTGACAGGTCTGTGCACGCCCTGGTCTCCTTGCAGGAACAGGAGAAGCAGTGGTGTGACCAGTGTCCAATGCCTGTGCCTGCTCCTCATGCCCAGGCTGTGTGGGAAGAGCCGAGCAGGCTGGCACAGGGATCTCTCCCAGTGTGCCATTGGAAGTGCCTGCTTCTGCTGCCTCTCACACCTGTGTCCGTGGTTCCTGCTTCTGTTCTTCATCTCCTGGCAGGGGTAAACACATGCACCAACGCCAGCAATGCCTGTCCAGAGCCTACCTCTGGTACATGTATAATTCAGCAGCAACTTCTACCAAGGTAAGTTTTGTTACTGATTATAAAATTGGAGTAAGTTAGGTTAGAATCCAGCCTCCCAAGGGCTTCTTAATGGCCCCTGGAGAGTCTGGGTATGTGTGTGTACGTGCGTGCTTATGTGAGCAAGAGGAAAGGAGGCAGGAACTCAAGCTACTGCTATTATTCTCATTGCAATGCCCTGTCTGGGATGAGATTGGCTCCCCTGGTGCCTAGCTCTGTACAAGCCAGGAATAAAGCAAAGGTTCCTTCTGCAGAGAGCCCACACTCTGGTTCAGTGACAGATGTAACGGGTGAATGGCATGAAAATGTGGGAGTGTGGAAGGACAGGGTAATTATAGACACTTGCCTTTGCCCAGCTTCGCTGTGGGCACGGTGACACTGTCCATCCAAGAGCACAAGTGCCTTTCTGCAGGTGAGATTAATGAGTGCAGACTGGTGAATTCCTGCAAATTTAGGACATTGACAGGTCTGGTCTGTTGCGTATACAGAGTGGCTGAACACAGGCATTAATTTCTGTAAGGTAAGATGCTTTATGGCTCCCTATGGATCATACAGTGGATACTGAATTGCTGTCCTTCTGGTCATAGATAAATCATCTACAAGAGTTCAGTATCATCTGAGACTACATTATTGGGATCATTTCCACATTCTCAGCCCTAGTAGTTAAACACAGTAAATAAAGAAATGAAACATGATTTGTTTTTCATTCAGTGGAACTATTCCAGAATTTCAGGGGAAAAAAATAAAAAAATCATCGTGACAGGACCAGAGTTATAAATAGCAACACTGCCTGTACTAGGAAAAATGCTGCATTCCCCCAGATACTTGCAAGAAAAAGGATCAAGAGAATGTGAAACTCATAAAATTTATGGTGGTCCTTGGCCAGATGTGATGTGTCAGTGGATGCAAGACACATACCAAACATGAAGTTGAGCAGCCACTGAAGATTTATATCTCCCGGCATCTCTGTCCCAATAGCACCATATGTTTATATGGACTGTACATTTATTATTGGAAATTGAAGGTCTGCCTCATCACTTCTTACTGGAATATCATGGATTTTTTTTCTCTGAAGGACATTGAGAGTAATCCATGCTCCCACTTATCTCCTGGGTCTATTTTGGTTTAAAATAAAATCTAAAATATGCACTCCTTTTTCTTAGTAAGGAACAAGATTCCTGAAATTAGAAAAGGGGAGCAGGCAGCAGTCAGCCACCTCATTTCCATGGTTCTTGTTGTAAAACCTTGTCTTCATATGTAAGGATTTTACAAAAATTTACATTTTCCTGGTACTGTACACATATCCCATCATTCGAGCAGGCTGTAAAACAACTCCCCCGACTGAAAAGCTGCCAAAAATCCAAGATAATCCCTGGTCTGCAACAGGAATAGTCCTGGAAATCTGTCAAAGCAGACGAAGTGAGAGATGGGGGCTGGGGCTCGTGTCCTTCCCCAGCATCCTGGGAACCCAGACCAGGCTGAAAATCAGAGCCCCAGTGCCCTGGTTTGCCCCATCAGTGTCAGGTGTGGTGGCACCAGGCTGGTGGGCAGGACATGCATGGGAGGAGTAATGGGCAAGAGAAGGTCCGAATGTGTTGTGGGACATGAGAGTTAGGGCTGGCTGGGTGCGAGCTGCCCAGGACAGAAGCACTGCCCAGCTAAAAGCCCTCCCCTGAGCACATAGAGAACCAAAGCCACGCACTGCTGTTTTGGCCACCTGTCCTGTGCAGCTGGAGGGATGCGAGCCATAATATCCTAGAGGAAATCAAGCTGTTTTCCCAGGCACTCATTCCCAGGAGCTGGTGGCAGGTGGGGATGCCCCCGGGACAGCAGCCCCCACCGCCTGGCCAGGGAAGGGAGGGTCCCTTGCACCCTCTGCTGAGACTGAAGATTTGCCGGCAGCAGGAAATGATATCTTATACAAGCACACCCTTGGGTAATTGTGGTAACCAAAATAATATTCCGTGCTCCATGGAGATGAGATTGTTGTGGTTAACCGATGTGTAACTCACACATTAAGCAGTTCCTGCTCACAGTGAGAGCTACATTATATTTAATGTCATTTTACTTACTTATAGTCTAAGGTGTTGCTTTTTTCTAGCCTAATCCAGGCCTATGTGAATTTGTCACCACTTCTGCCCTGCAGGACTGCTCCCAGTTCGCAGCTATCCCATGGACAGACACACAAACTTACAGGGTATATCCTCACTGGGGAATTTAAATGGCCAGGATCTGTTCCCCAGCCTTAGGCAGGTATTCTACCCATTAATGCCATTTCCACATCTCCAGTCAGGTTGTCCACATCAACTGGGAACAGCTTCTGGTCTCTGTAAAATCCTAAACCCTTCCCTGGGATTTTAAGGGCAGTGTTAGTGGCTCAGATCTAAACTGAGTTATGTCAGTGCTGCCAATTTAACAGTACAGGTGATCAAGGTTTGGGTTTTAAACCTGAATACCTGGACCTTCAGGTCAAATCTGCCAGTATGGATGTAACATCTGTTTTCCTCATGGGAAAGGAGAAGAAACAGGAAAAGCTTCTTCTTATTTGCATAAACTATTATGCTGCTTACCCAAAATGCTGCCGTATTTAAACATTAGCTTTGCTCAAATCTGTTTAGTTTTTGATTTCACAAGAGATAAGAGACTCTGTACATCACTACTGCTGTGAAAGGACCTGCAAAAGACAGCAGAAGGCCATGAGCATCACCCCAGTTACTCAAACCAGGGCTGTAGGGGCAGACAGTGCTTTCAAGGAGGGCAGTACTGCCTGCAGTGTGGTCTGGGCCAAAAACAACATCCCACCAGTTTAATGACATTCATGGCTTAGCTTTCTAGCTGAGATGAAACCAGAGATATCCAATTTTGAGCTAAATGGTATAAGACATATGCTTTAAAGTTACCTGTCTGATTCCAGACACAGCAGTGTCAGTAGGGCTGAGAGGGTCTCACCCCTTGGTGGGTCTGTCATTAAGAAATACATCTGAGATCACATATGAAATGTTTGGAAGAAGCAGGGGTGGAAGCAGCGCACACCTCAGACTTGTTCAAATAAATCCTATTTCTCTCTCACCTTCTTAATTTTGCTTCTGTGCTGCAAAGACTCAAAACACTTCCTGATACAAAATGAAAAGGCACACAGTCACTCCTTGGAGTGATGTTTATGCTCCAGGCTGGCACCATTTCAAGCCTTGGACTGGTCTTCTAAGACAAAAATTGCCCAACTAGCTGAAGACCGACTTCTGTTTCTGGATTAATGTGTTTGGCTTCTGTTGATTTATGGGAGCTGTGGCTTCATGACCTCAACACATGCTCTGAAGAAAGTGAATTTGCACCAGAAACCAGGAGTTACCCACTGAAAAACAAAGCAAAGGGTGATGGATTTGAATTGTAACTGCACCGTGCCTGGGGCTCAGGTGGCCTGTGCCATCACCATCACAAAGCATCTGTGTCTGCTCAGCTGGGAGGAGGGAGATAAAGATGATACTTGCCATTCCCTTCCTGAGGTGCTCAGTGCTTTCATCCTCCCCATAACCCACTGGCTCCCTGTCCTCAGTTGTTCCCAGCATCCTCAGGATGTTCCTGGGGTGGCTGATCCTCTTCAGGCACTGCCCAGCATGGAGGATGCTGTGCCTCCAAGTTCAGCCCAAACAAGGTGAGGGGCCATGAGAATGTGACTTGATTAGAGTTATATCATGGTCCAATCACAGACGCTCTGTCTGATGTATTTTCCTTATCTAAGTGAAAAAAGCACCAGCTGCTACTCTACCCCAGCATAAAGGTAACCAGGTTGATCCAGTGTGTCTGCAGCAGGCAAGTCCTCACAGGCTTTTGGCAATGGCAGAAGGAAGAAAGACAGACCAGTGAAAACAGAGGGACAGCCTTCCACACACACTGAGCTGGCAAGGACACAAAGGACACACAGAGAGGATTCAATTTTTTTTCCTAATTTCATCTGACATTTAGCAATCGTAAATTTTCATTTGAGTAATAAATGGGTTTGTCCTTTCCAGCAAAACTGCTGTGGACATATTATTCCCTTTATGGTGTGTTTTGCTGAATTCCAGATGTTGCTGTTTATTCAAGTCAAAGTTCAACCAAAGAAGGGTCAAGGGAAAAAAAAAAAAAAGTTTTGCTGAAAGCAAAAAAGAAAATGAAAGATTTTGAAAACTGTCAGTTTGTACAAGTATTGCTGTTATATGGAGCTTTACACTGAGCTGAATTACAGCAATGCAGTGAATCATACCAGGGGAGTGAAAATTACTGTCAGTGCTTGCTTCTCCCATTAACCTTTTTTAATGTGAACTTGTAAAATAATATGTGGTCTGGGAGATGTGGAACAAATGACAACTCATTGAGCTGGCCTCCACAGAAGAAATTAGCCTCATTCCTGATGTAATGATGAAAGAAATACCCCTTTGCTTATCCAGTCTGCCTCTATATTAAGTGCCTCTCTCTACAGGCAAAGATGGAGTAACCAGAGGAAACACACAATTAAAGATGGTGCTTATTCAGGTTATGCCCAGTTTTTTCTGTCTCAGATGAGATCCCATGTGCTAGGTGCTGTACCAAGCAAAGCCTGATCCTCACTAGAGCACTGATAGGCTAAAACAAGACACCGCAGTCTTTTCTCAGAGATGAGTAGGTGAAACATTCTTCAGTTGCTTTCCCAATATTTGAAAAATCATTGCTTGCATTTTAACTAGCTTTTAATCTTGGGGACCAGTCTCTCTGGAACAAGCACAGGTGGCTGTAGAGCAGCCTTGGGGTGGCTTTGACTAGCAAACCTCTGACTGTACTCTCATATGGAGCGAGAAGATGACATAAAGCCAGATTTATTCTCTCTACATCATTCATCTGAGTCTGAGAATTTGCCTTCAATTTTGGTAGAATTTCTTTATATTGCAAAGGAAAATAAGCAGAGCAAAAGCAAGAGGTTTGTTTTATTTGCATGGAAATCATTCACAAGAGAGCCTTGCTACCCGCTGTTGCTAGCTGAAGGCTTATGAGATATTTAGCAGCCTATGTGAACTAACTACACTCCCTGGAACTACATTTTAAGATCCAAATTTGGCCTTTCATTCAGGTCAAGTGGGATGAAATCACCCCTGTTGGATAACCAACCCGTTCATAAGAAGGTTTTGATGTGTGGGTATGTCCTGTCTGCCCATCTGCCACGGGGCTGCTGCGATGAGGGACAGAAGTGGAGAGACAGTGTTCTCTGTGACCAGTGGATATGATGGAGAGGTTTCCTGGAGCTTTTGGGAACCGGAAACCCTCTCCTCAGGAGGTCAGGAGGCTGATATCTCCCCAGTCCTACAGAGGTGGAAATAGAGGTGTGTGGCATCAGGTCTGAAGACACCTTATGCTGGGCTGGAAATTAGCAGCAATGCAAAATCAGCACAAAGCACAAACAGTGGGTAGTTTTCCTTGTCCAGTTTTAATGTCTGGCAAATTCATGAGCAACCTTTTGCTTCAGTAACCCTTGAAGCACTCCAGGTTCTTACAGAATTGAGCTTGCCCTGTGCAGACACCCGTCAACTCACAGCTCTGCCTCCACCCTGCAGCAATCCTAGAATCATAGAGCCTTTCGGGATGGAAAAGACCTCTAAGAACACTGAGTACAACCATTAACCCAGCACTGCCAAGTCCCCCACTAAACCATGTCTCTAAGTGCTACATCTACACACCTTTTCACTACTTCCAGGGATGGTAACTCAACCACTTCCCTGAGCAGTCTGTTCCAATGGTTGTCTACTCTCTTGGTGAAGAAACTTTTCCTAAATAGCCAATCTCTACCTCCACTGGATAGAACCTGAGGTTCTGCAGTCCATCTTGTGATGAATTCTGGGTGGCCTTGGCATGGGTTTCTGGGTGCTGGCAGGAGACTGACACACAGCCAGAAATATTGGTGAAGCTGAGTGAAGAGCTCCTTCCAGGCTGAATCTGGCCCTGTGTCTTCATCTTCACGTGAGAAATCACAGAGAGATGGGAAGGACATGTCAGTGCAGGGAGCAGTTGCCTTGAAGCAGCAGAGCTGAAGGGCAAAAGCCAAAGACTAAAATGTGAAATGCTTGTGCTCGGATGTTTTTGAGTACCTTTGCCTCTGCTTAGAAGTGGTTTGATCTTACTTCCTTCAGGAGCATTTTCTCCCTGCTCAGAAGGACTAATAGATGGTTGTCCTTATGAACCTTTGTGGCTCCCTGCCATAGAACTAACAAAAGTCACTTGACAGCTCCCCAGGGCTTCTATTTCCCTTAGGCATGGTGCTTCCTTAATTAAAAACTCACATGTTATCAAACACTTTTTTTTTTTTTTAATTTGATTTGGCTGCCTTTGGGAAGGGGGAAGGGGAAACAACCTCTCCTCTACTTCCTAGCAGGAATATTTACCTATGGACACAGCCTAATCTGACTTCTAAGCAAACAGTTCAATATTTGCTTTTCACCACATCGAAACTTGCTGTTAGCATTCTTGGAACAGAAATTAATACGTGTTGATGTTAGTTAGAGACCAGTGATTTGGCTGGTGTATGTAGGTATAGTCTGCTTCAATTGAGCAGAGTCAATATGTTCCAGCAGCGTTGTCCTCATATATTTCACAGTTTTATCAAGTTTCATTTCCAAAATGAAGCTGAAATCAAGATAGAAATGAAATGATGAATGGAAAATTACCTGCTTGAGATCAAACAGGAATCAGCACGGGCACCTGTGGGGGTGGAGGAGAGATTCGTTTTAAGGAGGGGAGTGCTGGTGCAGGTTGGGTTACTGCTGTCCCCTGCCTGACTGCCTAGACCTACATACCTCAAGTTTCCCAGGTCACAAGATTATTAATTTTTGCTTACATTATAACCTCTGCTAGGGGCACTAATGCTCTTTTACATAGCATTAGTCAGCCTGCAGTCTGCACAGACAAGGTAAGTAGAAAGTGGGAGATAACATTATTGTTATGCTTATTTATGATGTGGGAAGATTCAGGGAAGGAGATTAAGGGGCATGCCTGTGGCAGGCTGTGGCAGATGGAGCAGTTATGGACTGGTCTCCCAAGATCCCTGTTAGTGTCCTCCTTGTATGATCATCTTTCCCCTGAGAAAAACCTTGTTTCATCAGGACAAATGAAATTTGAGCTATGCCAACTAGCACTGTAAGAGGACCTTTTGAAAACAGGGATGTATTTTGAAAATAGATATAATTTTTCTTTGCAAACTAGTAATAGGTACCCAATAGATCTACCCCAGGTATCGGTTCTGCCTTTGGCTTACTGGGCATGTGGGGCCCAGCAGAGCTGGACCAGGCTTCATCCCCAGTGGTGCCTGAGGAGGTGAAATTGGGAGAAGTGTCCTTCCTGTATCACCAAGTGATGATGCTTTGACAGCAGCTGTTAGTGAGTGTTGCTGCGGGCAAGACCACGTGCTGGACTATCTCCCCTGTGCCTGTAAACACAAATATGATGGCAAAGCTGATGTCCTTGCATCTTCAGATGTTATCTATGATATGTAAACAGTGTGTTGTCCCCTGCCTTCCTGTTTCCCAGTGTATCTCTGTGCAGTAACGTCTCATGCTGCCATACCAGGTGGTATCAATGGCTGTGTGGCAATGTGACTTGCACAGACAGTGGGTTGGCCATAGATGCTCCTAGAAATAGGAGCAAAGAGCTGTGTACATGTCTGGTGCCAGCCAGCAGATCGGGATTCCCACAGCAGGTCACCTTTGAAATCTATCTTGATGCTGTCGCTGAACAACCATGGTGACTTTTGGTTTAGCCCATCATTAAGGGGCATTTTAATACTATGGTATCACCAGCTTCACTAGTCAGAGAGGGGTTCCTTCCCTTATTTCCAAAATTGCACTTGGGTTCCCAAAATTAACCTGTCATGCCAATGAAAGGCAGAGACTCCAAGCTGTTCATTTCCCATGTCTGAAGCAGAAATAGAAGCAGAGGGATGCTCCTCCACATCCCTACTGGGGTCGCAGAGCTGTTCAGGAGTTGTGGCATGAAGGGACATGGGTTTAAGCATCAAACAGAGCACTCAGGAGCTGGGACATGTGCCCTGCACAGTGGTATGATCTGAGAAGCCATTTAAGGTCTCAGCTGGAAAACAAACACGGAAAAGATAACCATGGATTACAGGGCTGTTTGAGATCTACGTACATACACTGTTTTGACAACAGAAATTATAAACAGCTCATTTTTGTTGACCTGTGCCCTACAATCTGTTTGAAGGCAATTCCTGCTTTTTATCTGAGAAACTGATGGTGGAAAACATTGCTTGCATGGAAAACATTGTCTCGGTCATCTCTTACCCAATGGTTTGTTTCCTAATTGTGATTAACCAAGCTAATACTCATACTTCCTTGGCACTACCTGAGTGTGAGTCCCCAAGGCACTCTCACTGACTGTTTGGATGGGTCTGTGCTGATGAGTCACAGCCGACATGTCTGTGATGGACTGATAAAAGGAGGATGACACTTCAGGCAACACAAATCATGAGAGAGGCACACATAGCCTGCTCCATAATACTTTCACCAGTGGTGGAGGAGGATAGTGGAAAAGGAAGATATAGGAAGGAGAAAGGCAATAGGAGGAAAAACAGGGCATGAATCAGACAAGACACAGAAAAAATCCACATTTCCAAAGTAGAGAAAAGTGGCTTCCATGCAGAAATCTGCTCTGCTTTGTCCTGCTTATTTAACAGAAGTGCTGCATGCTTCTCACACCTCTCTTTTTGTTACTGATGACAGTGTGAGAGAACCAGGCTGTTTCAGCATGTTACTCCTCACTATTGGACTCGACCTGCTGCTCGACCTTCCCTTCTTGGCAGAGTGACAAGGTGGAGGCAGGGGAATGGAGGTCCAGGGCATCCTTCCTGCAAGGTGAACTAGGGCTGGCAAGACTATGCATCTCAGAGGGGGCAGGTATAACCAAACAGTTGTTGTGTAACTGCCAGGGACTGATGCTATGAGCAAGGCAGGAGCTGTAAGGGGAGGAAGGAAAGTCTCCCAGATTGCTAGAAGCAGACCCTGCTTTTTAGGCTGTTTTCACTCTCCTCTGAGGTGTGTAGGCGGGAGGCAATGGCACCAGTGTGGAAGCAAAAGCATTGCTGCACCTGTGATGGGTAGAGAATTTTGCTCAATTAATCTAGAAGATTAGACCTCTCTTTACAAACCTGGCTGGAAAAGGAGAATAGCAGCTCATTTCACATACTTTAAGTATATTTCTCTGGGGCTGAGGTCCAGGTGGCTCCAAGAAACCCCTCACCAGAGAGAGAGAGCCTTTACTAAACATGTGTCTCTGTCCCCCAGTCATTGTTCAGCCCAGTTATCCCTAATAAACCTCCTCTCATTGCAGACCATTTGCTGGTTTGAATTCATATGCTTCTTGCATATGTATTTGTCCTTTGATCTTTCCCCAGCACTGTTGCTGCCAGGACCATAACTGGGCTTTCCCCATTGTTGCAGTTATAGAAGTGATTGAAGCTGCAGAGGACACAGAGTCAGAGCCAGGCCAGGCTGTTTCTCCTCTGAGACTGGTTTTTATCCGCTTGTTATTGTGTTAGAAATCTCCATTCATGGAATATATTCTTGTCTGGCTATGCTCTGCCTACCTGCTGCTGGCCAGACATATTGCTCCCAGGACATGACAGCCAACTGGGTGTCAATCCCAATCTGCTTCTTTCATTTCTAAAGCACTGATGTTGACCATCTCTGACAGAAGTCAGTTGTCATCCTCACCTCCTTGGCTTCATGCCATCACTGCTGCCCTATGCAGGTTCACAAGCCCTGATTCTCCCTCCACCCAGGTGTGCTCTCAACTCCATTGTGCAGAGCAGGATAACATGAGAGCATCTGCCCTGGAATGGCTCACCCATCACAGCTGCACTCTCGTCCTATAAACAGGGTAGAAACAGAGAAAGTGCCTGCTGGGGCTAATCCATAGTTCTTGCCCTGTTCAGCAGCTGCTTGTGAGAGTGTTAGACGATTTGAGGGTAAAAACCATAGTGGGAATGGAAAAAATATTCTGTTGATATGGAAGTCTCCAGGCTTGTGCCCTGGTCCCATTTATTCCCTAAATCAGACATGATTCAAATTATCTAATTTCAGTAAGCTATGTAAGGAAAATATCATGCTAACTGATTGTAAAAGATAGATCCTCACTCTGGCAGGTTCTACCTAAGGCTCAATGCAAAGCCTGAGGGCTCTTGGTGGTGGAGGAAAAACGACAGGCTGCATTCCCTGCCCAGCTCTGTACCCACACCACGGGTGTTTGCACCCGCTGTGCAGCATTTGTGCTGCTACCTCTGTGGCCTCTTGCTCCCAGATATTTCACAGACATATCAGCTTAAAATTAAGCAGTCACATTTCTGCTGGGACATCTTCTATCTCACCGGTTCTTACAGAGCAGGATCTGGGCAGGAAACATCTGCAGCAGTCAAGTGAGCTGTGGCAAAATGGGGAGTAAACACAGCCTGTGCATAACAAAGTGGTGTCCGGGAAGAAATTCCTCCTATCAGAAAGAGAACTGAATCTTACCCTTGTTTCCCTGAATCCTGTCTGTTTGCCAGTTAAGGCCCAACAATTTCAAGCATCCCAGGCATGCAAGGAAACACTGCTGACGTCTGACAGACAGAGGCTGGGAAGAGGGGATGGAGCTCAGGAAGTCTGGGCTCCTGACAATGAAACATACTGTGTGGAGAGCATATTCTGGGTCATAAAAGGGTTTCCCTGGTGCTCAATCTGTCTGAGACAATTTTCTATTTAAAGTCCCCAGCTGTAGCCTGAGGAAGGGGCAGCAGAGCACCAAGTGACTCATCCATCCTGTCCAAGAGAATCCCGAGGTGGGAGATTTCCTGCCTTTGGAAAGAAAACAAGACACACAGTTGCTAGTTGTTGCCAGAGGGGAACCCAGCACCATCTAACAGGGACCTCGGTGAGGTCATCCAGGAACCCAGATGTAATGTTCCCCCGTCATTAATGCCTCACATTCACAAAAACACAGGCTGTGGGCTCTCTCACTGACGGGTCCATTATGCTGGAGCAGGTCCACAGAATGGGTGAAGGTCGCCCCACCACAAAGACCAGTAGCAGTCAGGTTGTACCAGTGGAGGAAGTGGTTCATGGTCACTGGCACCATCCTTTTCCTGGCTGCTGGGTGCAAGGGGAGCCTCCCATCCCAGCTCTGCCGCTCCCAAAGTCAGGCTGTAGGCAAGGTGGTCGAGTCCCTCCCTGCACTGGTTCACAAGCTGAACAGTATGTCAGTGTCTGCTCACCTCACAAAAGGACTCCTACAGCAAATTATTCATCAGAGGAAGGTTCAAGTTACAAAACACTGTCATTCACTGAATCAACACTGAATCATGTCCATACTCAGCACAAAGGCAGACTTTAGCCACAGGAATGCTTAAACTGCTGACTGTAATGAATAAAGGTGTGAAGCTGATAAAATATAGGGCAGCATTAGCTGAGCTACATCTATTTAAACCCAGTTATCAACAGCACTCAAGTTTTACATTTGTACTTCAGGCTAAACTTCAAGTCATTTTGTGTATTTAAAATGGGATTAAGGAAGACATTTTCAATTTTTTTGGATCTCATTTCTCCCTCATTGATAGAGCGTTTCAATGGGAGCGTCCCAGAGCACAGAAAAGCAGTAAGTCTGTGTCTTACCAGAATCACTGCAGTCAGACATACAAAATGCTGACGTGCTAAAAATTCAGTGCACTCATTCAATCATGCTCACATCATATTAATAACTTAACTTTTTACAGGAAGGTTTCATATTGGATCAGACAGTTTTTATTGTCACTCCAGTTTCATGTTAGATGGAAAAGACACGGTAGGTCACCTCGTCTGTCAGAAGAGACAATAGAGTTTTTGAGAACTTAGTCTACTTCCTAGCAAGTAACATTTGCAACAATTTTCTGGAACAGATTATGCTAACCTAAAAAATATTTCCATTTATTTGACTAGCTTTGCATTAGCTCTAAATTAAGCATTGTATTTAACTATGCATTCCATAACAAGTCCTCTTTTTATTTTATTCATTAGAGAAGTAAATTTCTACTTGAAATATTTGGTAAACAAATACGGGAAAGTATCTTTGTCTGAGAGTGTGTTGGAGATGCAATCCTCACTAATGGTGTTTTTATGGTAGAAGTTTGTAAATGTTTGACAGAAGAGGTGGGATTTGTCCAGCCAGCTGCAGATGTTCACACTGTAAATTTCTGCCTATGAACTAAGAGTCTAGACTGATTTTATAGTCATACAGGCATTTCAGGATGCATTTTCTCCTATCCTAATGTCTGAAATAGCTTTGAAACTGCCTGTTTCTTTCCTCTGACTGTAAAGGGAACCTGTTGTGACTAGCACTGATGCGGATGTCCAGCCTGTGTCTGACCTAGAAAGTGAAAATCTCAGGGATCATTCTTTGGCACTGAAGCAGTCAGGTAGTGACTGCTGCTGCCCTGACCTGCACCCACCAGGCCTTTGGGAGAACACCCAAAGTGGGTGGCCCTGGCTGAAATAATGCTGGGGACTGTTCAAACAACTGGAGTGGTGTAGAACTGTGAATAGCCACACGAGGAAACCATGGTAGCTGGGCCAGGAACAGACATTTACATTGTAGACATGCCAAATAATAGAAGTGAATCCCAGCAAATTTCCTGGAGGTGTTCAGGTTCTCCTCTGCTGCCTTCACTGCCCATAATTGTGAATTATTTGGTTGCTGCTTGGATGCTGTTGGTGTTTCTACTGCACAGACTATTGTTTCTGGTTAATATTTGGCTGCTTTGACCTTTTCTCTTATCCTTCCTGAAGCATAAAGGTATTTTTTGTCAGTGCCTCCAGCTCTTTTCACAAACCATGCAGGAAGAGGATGGATCATTTACCTCCGTAGAGATTTCCCTAAATTGATTTCCCTCTAGTGGATTTGTGCTGCTGGAAGGATTAAGCTTTTCACTTACTATTTGGTAATTACTAAAATAATTGGGGATAGGATTGCAAGATCAAGCCATGCCTTTGCTGAACCCAGAAGATTTCCCGAGTGAATATTTGCTGCTCCTTTGATGTCACTATGTGGCTCTTCTCATCTATACCAGAGTCAATTGCCAACTGCACCAGCATCCTTTCATAAATCCTCAGTCTGGTTGGAACATTAGTTGTCAATATAAGGGAAAAATCTAATATATTTTCATCTAGATTTCATAGTGGAAGCACACCGTTTTATTTTTACTTTTTACAGAGTAAAACCCACTTATTTGTAAACTGTTTCATTATTTTGATGTAAAATCTATCATTTTTCATCTTTCAGTAGCCCTCTCATGTGTCTGCAAGACAGAAATGCCACTGTGACAAAATGCTACTCCTGTGGGTATGTACCATGTATGCTAAATCTATCAAAGACAGATTCTGACCACAGTTTTAGCAGTGCAAATATAGCATGACCATGACCAGAGTCTGTCTGCTGGGGAAATAACACCTAAATTAATTTCATACAGCTGGGACACCTGGGACACCTTTGGCTTTATCTCAGCAGTTTCAGTGAGGCTTCACAGAGCAGCATGAATGAGAGGCAAGTCTGAGGACAGACAGAAATGAAAAAAAAAAAAAGCCAAATTCAAACCCAAGGAACTGATGTTTCAGTTGAACTGCAACATAAAAAGTAATAGAAACGAGACGTGAGAATCTGAGGGGAATCTAGAAATCCTGACATGGCATTACAACTGCTTCTTTTTAGCCTGAAGTCTTGTTCTTTGATGATGCATTACTGAATAATTTTATCTATATGCCTTCTCTTCCATGTAAAAATATCAGTATTCAATTAAGGAAGCTTGTTTTTGTTGTGAGTGGTTAGATTTTACCCCTGAAGCTTTAAAACAGAAGAAAAAATATTGACAGGAAGAGCGTTCCTATATATCACAGGCAAAATTCCTAAAGACAAGGATTTCTTGAAAATTGGTTTGCAGACCAATTTTTGCACAAATGAGAAGTGCCATGAAAAATAATAATCCATATTAATTAAATCTTTTGGTGTTAGAGAACAAATGGAGGCACATGTGATAGCTGAAGGGTTTTGTAATGTGACTCAGTCTTTTTGCCTCTAGGTCACCACTTCAGAGTTGGTGTGGGCTAGTAGCAACTGCAAGTCATTATTCTCTGACAGCTGTTTGGAGACCTCTGGGAAATGAGTTTGTGTTATCCTGCTAGCAGTGGTAGTGACTGAAGCAGCATCAAGTAATCTATCCTCCCTGCAGGGGGTAATTGGTATTTTCCTCCATGATAGCAAACAGAGAGTCTGCAGCTAAAACAGGCATTGGGCAAAATTATCATCCTCTCATTGTATCACCAGCATCAGCCACATTGTTATTTTCAGCCCCCAAAGTGCTAATGCTGTGTGCACCTTGTCACCGTGGGTTCTGGACACCAAGCACTGTCACTGTCACCAGGATGCCCTGGTATCCTGGGCCTGGCATTGCTCCCCTTATCAGTAATGCTCCAATAGAAGGAAGACCCATGGAGGAAAAGGGAGATGAACCTCTCCAACCCTCCCTAGGATCTGTCCTTACTCTATATGACACGTGCTGCCTGCAATGGCACAGGTGCTGTGCATTTCTGTATATGGAACATGGACACAAAACACTATACATGACCTGTTGATCAGCTCCCTCCTGCTCACCACCTCTCACCCTGCCAGTCACCCCTGCCCCCCTGAAATTTTGTCTTGGACTCTTGACGGGCAGCATCAGCATGTTGCCCAGCTCTGGTGCACCTCTGAGCACATGATCATAGTAACCAGAGTGCCCAAGGCAGCTTTAGATGGGCTGCTGAAGTGAAATATCAACAAACTTTTGGATGAGGAAAAGCTGACAGAATGCCTTTGGGCCTTGTTGGCATTTTACATTTCTGTAAATATTTTACAATTTTTTTGTTAGCAAAAATTTTTCAAATAACGTCTCTATCACAGGTTTTGGTCCAGTACTAACACTCTCCAAGTCCAGGTTTACTGTCCCATTGAACTTCAGTTTTAGAGATGCTGATTCACATCACAGTCAAAGCTATCTCAGTTTACCCTGACCATGTCCAAAATGTTGGGGTCCAACCTCCACTGAGGTTTCCTGCCATTTCCCTGGTGGAGGCTGACTGATATGGGAATCTCTGTACCCAGAGACACATTCCTGGCAGACTTTTCTTCCCATGTTTTTCCCTTCTGCCTCCCTGTGCTCTCTGACTCTCTGTGCTTTGTGACTGATAGAGTCTCCTGCAGACAGTAGTCCAATTAATACAGAAACAAAGATTTAAGCCAGATGCATTGCCCATTGGAGAGGCCTGTCTCACCTCACTGACTGAAAGCTGCTTGGAATGATGCAGTCACACCTAGACGTGGACCTTTGAGGCGCCTGATAGAAGGAGACCTGCATCTTAGCATATGCTTTTCTAGAGAGAGTCAATAAAATGGAGCTAATATTCAGAAGAAGGAAAAAAATACTTTGGAGGCCTGGAAGAATATATTAAAAGAGTTAATGTGATCAGTTTGATTTTATAAAGGAAAAGAAGATTTAGTGGCAACTCAAGTTATAGTCAATAAAAAGGTTACAATGTTAAAGAGCTTTTAAAATCTAATGGAGAAGGACATGATAAGAAGCAGTGGCTGGAAACTGAAGCCAGACAAATTCTAGAGCAGTCTCATAAACTGTAATTCTATCTATAAAGCACTGTGCAACCAAGGGAAATGAAGTTTAATGATGATCCTGACTCAAAACAGATCATTAATGGGAGGTGACAGCTCTGCCACCACCTGCAATGAATGTTTAAGCATTGAGACTCTCTGGATGTTGTGATTGGACTCAAAGGCTGGTCAATTGGCCAGTGCATGGTCTAAGCAACCACAGTTCAAACCTGGGATCCAGTTGCATATTAGTAGGTGCCTCATGCCATTTGAGGAGTTCTGGGCAGTCAGATATACACACAGGACTGGCCAGATATGACACGTGGCCTACAGAAAACCCTTTTGGAGTAGAAACTAGAAACTAGGAAGGATATGTTAACGAATCTGCAAGGATGCTGGACTATGACAAGGAAGTGTCTGAATCTAATCCCAATTGTCTAGAATCCTCTTACAGTGGAGAGCTCGAAGAAGGCTGCCCAGAAATAGGGATCTGAAATAAATCTGATGAACCATAACAATAACACACCTATTTGTCTCTGTAAATTGCAAAATGAGAGCAGGGAATTTGGCTCAGATGTCGATATCTTGCTGTAGGCATCTAATGCTGTATGAGATGAGTCCAGCACTCAGTGACTAAATGAAATGGTCCAATACCACAATAATGTTTTTACATACCTTGGATTCTAAATTGCAAGATTTTAGCTTTTTCGTTTGAGTTCTGGACAGTAATAAACAATCAAAGGCCAGAAATCCAATGTTTTACCTTAGGCCAAACTAAACAAATGAGCTAGACTACAAAAGTTATTCCAGTGTTCTTAAAGAAAAAACCCAAACCACCATACACCCATTGAAATCAGGAATGCTCATTTCTCTCCCAGAAACAGCCCAGACCAACTTGAGGGGTTTGATGAGTACATATAACATATATATATAATATATATAACACATATATATAACTACTGATGTGACATGCATTGCTAGTCTTCAGAAATCTCTTTTCTTGACTATAGATCCCCAGCAGTTTGATGACAATCCCATGCCAACGTGTAGGCAGTTGTGCAATGTCCAAGCACAAGACTCTGAAACTTTCTTGGCAATACACAGTGAAGCAATCAGGAAAGAAAAGGAGAGGAAGAAATACACCAACCCAGAGTAAAGGAAAGATCAGAAGATCATTTGCTCCAGTGGCCTTTGACATTGTGTTGCCACTGTAGCTAAGGCAACATAAACCTTCCCTAGCAGTCCCTTGGACTCTCCAGCTGTGATAGACAATCATCCTCTTCGAATGACTGCACTTTCCACCACTCCTGCACAAGACTAGTGCACAGCCTAGCACTGAATCATGAAGGAGGGTGCAGAGAAGTGGCAGCAAAGACAAATATATGACCGAGGCTGGCAGATGTGCAGGACAGTGAAGCCAGCTGGGTGTGGGAGAAGCACTTTGCCCTGTGCACACCCTGCGCTGTTGGAGACACACGTGATACCACACCCTGCAAACACAGCACTGACAGTTCTCTGAGGCACACAGAGGTCAAGGTTATTTTTAGAAACCTGAAATTAATGGCCTTCTTTCCTGAGTCACTGGAAAAACATTGGTTTTTGGGGGGGTGGTGTCTGCTAATTTTAAAGCTGTGTTTACCTGCTGTACGTGCTGGTTGGGCTTCGGAGGGCTGACATAAAGAAAAGGCAATATCTGAATCAGTTGCATTGTGTTTTAGGACAAGCAGATTATCACTTTAATTATGCAACAAGTGCTGCCCATCCAAGATGTCCCTGTTGTCCCCAAGGGAAAGTGGGCCATGGTCAGGGCCATGCCATGGCATCTCCTGTTGAAGTGGTGGTGAGGACAGGTTAGGGTAAGATACTAAAGTTCATGCCAGAGGCAAGGGGAAGATGCTTTGCAGTCTTTGACCATAAATGGTAATATCAGGCCTTTGACCAGGGCACAGCAACTGCACAAGCTGCACTTTCAAATTGCTAAAACGCACTAGTTCAGGTTTCTTTGAGATTAACTTGTCCTTTACTACCAACTCCCAGCACCTCAGGGTCACCATGAGCCTAGGACCATACACTCCAGTTTTGAAGGGCAGTGGGACTTGGTGGTCTGGACCTAATCAGACTGTGACAGCTGTCCTCAGGGACAGAAAGTGTGCTCTGGTAGTGGTTTTTTTGCCCTTTAGATGAAATTGAAGTCTGAACAGCACAAATGAGACCCACAAAAGTTTGTCAGTCAAAGCTCTCAGGAAATATGTGTGGTTTTAAGGTGTCAGCAAGGCCTGTCATTGTGTTAGCAGGTGTCACCTGCAGCTCCTTTCTCCCTCAAAGGCTTGCTCTAAGATGATTAACTATTTTAAAACAATCTTGTCTATACTAGGACTTTAATACTTCATCATAACTCCTGGAGTGTCCCTGGAAATTGAAATAGGTCCCAGTCAGCAAAAGATGCTCTCTTGGCCCTTGGCATCACAGGGGATGGAGGAACAGGTGACAGTGACAGGTGGCTAAAGACACTCCCCTGAAGTGTTTGCTTAAGTCCTTGGAACACAGAGTTTGGCCCTACAAAGGCTCCTCCATGTGCTCTCATTTGAGTTGGTCCCAAGCTGAGCTCTGCCAGCTCTTCATAGAGAGAGTGCAATTGCACTTGGGTTTGGTTGCTGAATAGTCAAGGTGCTTGAGAAATCTATGGCATCCAGCTCTTGACAGAGCCAAGAAGATGGATGTGACTCCTGCCTTAGCTGCAGGACCTGGAGCCTCCACAAGGGCTCCAGACTCTGGAGCTAAGGCAGAAGTTACAAATCCATCCACTTGACTCTGTCAAGACCAGAGCACTGGACCAGCTGCCATTTAGGTGCTGCAGAAACTCAGAAGCTAAAGCACAAGTGGAGTTTACACGCCTCAGGTTGAGGCAGGATAGCAGGCTGAAGTTCTGTACCTAAGAATTCCCCCCTTTGGGGAACTTTTGGTTGCCCTTGTTAGAGTCAGTGCACTGCAGAGTGTCCTTCAGCTAATGCCACAGTACTTCACCATGCCAAAGTACTCACCTGAGCCCTATGGCCAAGTATTCATCCTTTGCCTCATGATGGGGAGGTTGTTGTCTGGATCCTGCCCAGCTAAGGATCCTGGCTGGAGCACATGCCCAAGTACTGGGAGGACAAGCATCTCTCACTGGCTCTTATCCAATCTTTCAAAGCAGCAGGGCAAAGGGAGTCATGTGAAATCTAAGCGCAAAGTCAGCATTTAAAGGGCTTCAGCACTTAAATCATTGGCAGTCATTGTTTAAAGTAAAAAATTAATTGACCCTGCTGATAGCTACCTGATGCACTTCACCAAAAATGTGCTGCATGCCTTTTTTTTTTTTTTTTTCTCCTATGGGCTATGTTACCTTCTTAGGTAAAAATTTAGGAAAAAATGTCCATGAACAGCCAAATCCAGCAGAATGAAATGGCAATTACTGTACAGTCAGACAGCATGGAGCCTGTACTTTTAATGCAATTAATTCTTCCATGGTTTAATAAATTCACTGATGTAGTCAAGACTGAAGAAGCACAATGATGAGGGTTCTTTTTTTTTTTTTTTTAAATGTATAAGCATTCAGATCCTTAAAGTGAAATTTTTCCTACTCTAAGGCCTTGGCTGCTGTGTTATTGAAGTAAGGCACTTACAAAACTGTGCTTCTCTTCTGACATGGTATTTTTATTTGTTTTCTTCACATATGCCTCATAAAATTGGACTGATTTTAAAAAAGGCATGAGTGAGGCACACTAAAGACATGAATGAGACACTTTTATCCCTTGTAAAAGTGTGCTCCCCATTTTTCAATGCAGGATGATATGTCAAAGGGTTCAGAGGAGGTAGTAGGAAGTTTGGGTGGGAATCACCCAAATCCCCAAAATTTAGTCAGCATTAAGTTGCAGTCATCATGAAAGAGTGGCAAGCAATTCTCACCTTCCCTCTTTTGGCTCTGGCCACTCATTCCCATTAAATTATCTGTGACACTTTAGGCCTTGTGCAGTTGTACCATCAGGGAAAACACCTGATCTCAGGGGAAAATGAAAACAAAAAAGAAGTTGTCTGCTGGTGGATCAGTTCCTTGAACTGATTTAGGGCACACTCTTTTGCTTTTATATTCTTCTAGCAGGAATCATCTTCTGGTGTCATGGATTTCTCTCCATTAGTTAAAGTTCCATGGGCTTCTCTTCATCAGTCAATGGTAACATGTCCAGCAAATAATTCTTCCTTTTGTTTTGGAGCAGAGTGGGAGTACCAAGGCAAGAGGCAGAGTGACATTTCAGGGTCCCCAAGGACCAGTCTGTGTTTCTCAGCCTTGTGCTGGGTATGAGAGCTTGGCTCATTCTTAAGAGAAATGCAAGGACTTTGCAGAGTGAATTATTTAGAATCTTCCTTGCCTACACAGTCTCACTCCAATGTAATATATGCAAAAATGATAAAGGTCTGCTGAAACCTGGCTTCTCGTGGGTTAGGCACAATCTCAGATGCCTCTGTGCTCATTTGAATTTGTTAACTCTGAACAGCTAATGAGCAAGGTGAGGGATGTGCCAGCAGCAACAGCCAGTGAATCCACACAACTGTATTTGTGACTCTCATGCTGAGGGTATTTGTTCATGCCTGCAGTGCTGGTGAGTGTGCAGGCAGTGTGCTCCTTCTTTATGAAGATGACAGCTTTGAACAGTGTCATCCCTTGGCCATTTTGTTCTTCAGGGGCTGATCCCAATGACAGCTGGAGCACTGTCATTTATCAGGACTTGGCTGAGGTCTCATATGCAGTTTGGTCACTGCACATGCACAAGGAGAAGGTGGAGGTGCTTCAGAAGGGAGCAGCACAAATTATTTAAGGTCTAGAAGATAAGGTTTGTGGATTCAAAGGACTTAAAGAACATCAGTTGGGGCCACATGTGTCTGCCAGGGAAAGATAAATGTTTGAAACAAAGCAAAAATGCCCTTGGAAAGGAAGGGAATAATCTACCTCTGGGCCTGGAAAGGGGTTGGAAATTATGAACATTAACTGTAGCAAAAGGATTTCAGTTAGAAATTATAAAAAACTTTCTCAACCTAAAATAACAAAGGAGTTCGATTCCCAAGGCAAACTGTGAAATCTTCACACTACAGGCTTGTTTTTTTTAAGGATAGATTAGAGAAGCACCTGTCAGGATTAGTTTCAGTACTGTCAAACCTGTCTTGGGGCCAAGAGATCTGCACAGTGATCTCTTGAATTCCCTTTCAGGCTGATTTTCTCTGATGCTATTAACCTGTGGAACTTTGTCACAGACAATCATTCTCCCAGTCAAGATGTGGTATTTCTGGGTGCAGGTCAGTGCACTGTTGTGCTGCAGAGCTGCTCAAAGCAGGAGTGCAGAGCCCATGGCCACAGCATAGAAATGCAGAGCTGGAATGTGAATGAGAGCCTTTAATCAATGGTGCAGCTCTTGAGGGGGGTGCCCTGCAATTCTTAAGGACAGGAGATGGTCAAGACCCAGTTTAAGTGCCTGATCTGAAGGGGTGAGGGCATATGTGTATTGATTTCTGCATGGAAATGGACTGAGTGTGAGTTGTGCATTTCCCCTAAAGCTCAAAGCCTCTGCAGACTCCCAAAAGACCATAATCTGTGTGCCTTGATGAATCATTTCTGTACAAAGAAGACTTGTTCCGTAACTAGACAGTAGAAATCTGTCCACCTCAAATGTTTAGCCAAGCAGTCACCAGAAAATGTAGTTTTGCTCAGTAAACCTTGATCCCTGAATTCTGAAACAGTTTTGGAACTCCAAAACCAAATGCATTATGTGCCAAATGGCTTTTTCTTATTTGGATTCCATGGAAATGCATACTCCTTATTGGGGTCTTGCACTTCATTTGCCACCTCTAGGGTGATAGATCCTGTCTAGGTAATTGAAAAAGAGCATGCTAGAAGTTTTCTCATTGTAAATACATTAGGAGTTGAGATAAAACTTGGACAATCAAGGGTCACAGCAAATGAAACATAGTAGGAACAATGCAAAGTTTTCTAGTCCCAAAGAAGCAGTGGAACTGACTCTTCTATTCAAATACACATGGAGGGTTACTCATCTCTACAGGTATACACAGAAAATGAGAGCTGCTCCTGGTAATCCCTTTCTCAGTTGTGAACCATTCAGTTTGCAAGCACTGTAGCCAGGCTGAAAGTGCACCTCCTGCATGGGATGTGCCTCTACAGGGAGACCTGGAATCATCAGCAGACCCGACAGGAGAGCATGGTTCTGAAGGAGGGGTGCAGGAGGTAGGAGGGGAGGAGGCTGTGCTGCACCCATGAGCCTGCTTCTCACAGGAACACCAAGCACAGGATTCATGGTGGGAGATGCTGCCCTTGGATAATTTGCTTCAGCATCTCACAACACCTTTGAGGCTGTGAGGAGCAACAGCCAGGCATGTTGTGGTTGTGTGGGCATTTTGGCACAAAACCTCCCCTGACTGTACACAGGCCATTTCAGTTTGGTATCAGCAGACTTCCTCAGTGCAAACATGATCTGGGTTTATATGCACATTTTCCAAGGGCCACTGACATGGCAGACAAGTAAGGGATATATCACAGCCCTAAACTCCCCAAATCACACCAGCTGCTTTTCCTCTGTGCTCAGTGATGCACTGCCAGCCTCCATTCACTGAGAGCACAGCTGGGCCTGCACATACAGCTGTTGCTACAGGCTCTGTGTTTCAATGAGCCCCTGCTTCACTCTGCAGCTTTAAAGAGGCTCCAGGTGAGCCTGGGTGTTTTGGGGTATCTCTGAGAACCAAAGGAAATAAAACTTCCTTTTACTTCATCTGTCACACTGCTTAATGTTGGCAATTGGTGTGTGCATTTGCCACAAACAGTTCCTGCTGGGTAGGAGAACTAGCTAAGCCCCACTGGCAATATCAGCAAATAATTTTCACTAATATTTCTCTGGTTTTGAGGCAGCAAACAAAGATGTGATCTGGCAAAAAGCTGTGGGAATAAAGGCCATATTTCCAATCAGCCAAGACTTATATCATCACCTCCAGGAATTTCTTCTATGTGGGGAGCACAGAGCAGCCTTTCTCTAGAAGGTCAACAGGGTTACTTAAACTTGGGTAGTTTTACACAGCTGGGCAAATGAATCTGGCAAAACCAAGGTGCCAGAAACCTCTGTCATTGAGACTAGAAGGGTTGAGAGGCCAGGATAACTGTCTGGAGCTACAAACCACTGCTAACAGATTGCTTCCACTTGAAATAGCTGGTCTGATGGTGTCTTTTCCAACAAAAATGTCTGCAGCCTCTGTCATCCATCCCTCACTTTGGAGTGGGAGTGTGTGCCTGACCAAGAGGCTACCCAAACCCAGTGCCTCTTCTATTTGTGCCAACACATTGGGAAATAAGACCTGGAAAGCCTTAGGAGCCATTCCTGGACTGCAGGATGCCATGGGAGCTGCTGCAGTCAGCGAAGGTGACACCAGAGTGCTCATCCTGAAAGGAAATCACTGGATGCCAGGCAGGGAACGGGTGCCATGGGAGTACTGTGCCTGCCACAGGAGCAGGGTCTGGCTGCACATTCCTCAGCTCTGAGTCACGAGGGACTGCTTGCTGACCCCTAACCCCACTCCAGCTCCAGGCACAATTTTCCTGCCTTACATCTGTGGGAGAGTGTCTTCTCAAAAAGGATTGATGAAAAGAAACCACTGAAGTCTACAAAACACGACTCTTCTGAGGCAACACTGCTGGGAGGATTCGGTCAGAGGTGGCTCACAAAGGGGCTTTTCTCCTTTCCCCCTTGCTTTGGGGGATAGAGGGTGGCCCAAAACGCTTGTTAGTTTTGCAGGACATGCAAGTGGCATGATGCAGCGATGGCAGACATCTGCAGAGCATGCAATGAGAGGTTTCAATATGCACAGTTTATCAGGGGCTAATGGATGATCAATAGATGATCATTAGCCAGATGCTCTGCTATCTGCTGGTCCTAGACAGGCAGCTTGGTATTTTGGAGGCTGCTACAAAATCAAGAAGGTTTCATTAAAATGTTTCTAGCAAAATTTTGTCTAGGTAGAAAATGAGGTGCAATGTTGACAGTAGCTCCATGTCGGCTCAGTCCATATGTCTGATGTGACTGCTGGCTGCAGAGAGAGAATGAACACATGCACAGGAGTTTCCAGCCTCACCAAGGTGTTGGAGGAAAGGCCAAGACTCAACTTCTGGCAGCAAATCCTCTGGCTAATTTTTGGTATCTTCCACGTAAGCTAAATGTTGTGACCTCCTCTTCAAAGCGAAGTCCCTCAGGAGGGGCTGTTCTAAAAAGTTTTGTATACTGAGCTGTGTGGGGTTTGCTTGGCAGGCCGTGGACAGACCCTCGCTTCCCAGGAATGATATAGGGTTTAGAGCACCCAGAGCCTTGTCCCACCACCCCACTAATCACAGCAGATGTTGCAGCACAGCAACACATAAGGCTAGGAGGGGAGGGATGCATTCCACCTAAATCTTGACACCTTCTCCCTCTGAACTAGGAACCGTAAATTCCCTCTCTGGTTGTTACAGAGAAAAAGATGCTTTTAGGATTTGGTTCATTTTCAAATAGAAATGTAAAATGGGAGAAAAAAATTGGTTTCCCAGAGGCTACAGCTGACCCCCAGGAACAGAACAGGCCCATAAATACCATTCTGCTGCATTCTTCTAGCTCTCATCTGAAGAATTCTTTCTGGTTGTTATTCTTTACAAAAAAAAAAGGAAAAATACATTTTTTTTTGCACTCTTGTTTAAACAAGTATTAAAGCAAGTAAAGAGAGCTGAAAATGACCACATTGGCTGTCCTGCTTCAGGTATATGAGTAGGTAATCTTGTATGAAAGGAGCAGATGTTGCTTTTTTCCAATGACTCTGCCTGTGCTCAGGGTGCAAATGCAACAGATGTGATGTGATGGTGACAGGGAGGTAATGCCAGCAGGGCTGGACAGTTAGATACCTGCTTAAATGCTCCAGCAGCCTGCAATCCCAACTGACAGGTGAAAGAATTGGAGTAAAAAAGAAGAAAACTTAGACCATGTTTTTCCAAAGAAGAGAAGCTTTAGTATTCATCCTGCCCTTACTGGCCTAAAAGGATATAATTGTCTCAGAATACAATCAAGTCATATTCCAGATGTCCAAAGTATTTTGAAAAAGGATGTTTATTAATGACCTGGGGACTGAAGATAAACAGGCTGCACAAAAATAAGCCCCAAGATACAATAGTGGAGTTAACCTCTGCATGCCAGAGGTCTGGGTAGCCCCAGGAGAGGGCAGATAGGGAGGCACAGGCGGCGAGCCAGCTTCAGGCACAGCTCAGAGCTTCTACTTTTGGGTAGTAACAAATTGCAGTGCTGCAGAGAGTGAATACAGAACTGCTGGAGAAGTGTCTTCTCCTATTGTCTGCTTACATGATCAATTATAACGAGAGAAAATTCTGGTCTCATCACTCATGTCAAAAGAGGCAGCCAATCCATCTTCATGTAGCAAACACTGCCACGAGAACAAAGGGAGGTTTTACCAGTCCTTCCTTTTGCACACCCATAATTTATAAACTCGCATCAATATTTTTGCTGGAGCAACATCCATGTGAAAACAGCAACCACAATAAAAGAAATACTCTTTACTTAGCTTCACATCCCCCTAACCCCCCCACCATCCAATACATAAAACCTCCCTGCTCAAGATCAATAATACATGTTCTAAGCAGACTGAGATTCAGCTTCCCCCTTCCACACACACATATTCCCATAGGGAAAGACCAAAAGGCTCAAATTCCACTTTTGAATGATATTGCACACCCTGAAACTCGGTGACTCTGGTCTCACTGATAACCATAGAGGACAGATACTCGTGTCAAGGACACACTGTTAAATGGCCTTCCTGCCAGCCCAGTTTAAGCAGTGTCAAGCCCAGCTGATTACACATATCACAGGTCTGTGCAGGAAAAGCCCAGCTCCATCCACCTGCCCTTCAGGGTGGATTTACTCCATCTGTTCCATGGCTCAGTTGGTACCCAGTGCCAAGGGATGGAGCAGTAAATCGCCTCTACTTAAAAAATTACTTCTGTTTCAAGAAAGTTTATGTAAATAAATAAATAAACTTGAATGTAATTTATTAAAAATATATAATATTAGAAATACGCAATTTAAAAATAAAAACATTTATGTACATAAATAAAGCTTAAATAAACTCACAACCACAAAGGAGTGTATTTTTAAAACACACTGATAGTTAGGTGTTGTCCTTCACTGGGACACTATAGCTAACTGGTTGCAGAGGCTTGGGGTAATTTGCTAGGCACGGATGAGGCTCCCAGTTGGCTCCCCCTGCTTTGAAGTGCCTGGCTTTAGTCAAAGTCTGCACGGTGCTCTGGGGTATGTGCAAGGCACTCTGTTGTGTGCAGGCTCAGAACTAGAGACAAACTCCTACTATCAACTTTGAGGAGCCCCTGTCCTATCCAAGCTACTCCCCGTATCTCCCTGATCCCAGTCCCTTTCTCTTGTCAACCTCAGTCTCAACAGCTCAGCTTCTCATTTGTTCTATTATCCTACACTGGCCTCTGACATCTCCCTTCCTTATCCATAACTCACACTCAGCAACTGATATTTTGGATGTGTGGATCAGGGCTGAAGAGACAACTTGCTTGACCTTGCCTAAGCCACTAAATTTCTTTGGATCAGTTTGTAAACTATAAAATTGAGTCTTAATTCCTGTGTCAAATTGTGCGTCATCTACTTAGACTTCAGGGTAGGTCCTTAAATCTCTCTAGCATGTGACTCAGAAACACAGTTTTGAAGTAATATGGAAAACCTGGGCCAAAGTTCTTTTCAGACTGTGTGGCTTCTTATGACATATGGGTGTACAAATCTTTGGGATATGTAAAAACTTTGTGAACCTAGAACTTACCTAAGACCTATGCCAAGCACTAATAATGGTTGTGAAAACCAGGAATCTCATGGAGATATGTCAAAACACCCATCCTGCTCACCCACATGCAGCTTCTCTGACTTGTTCTCATGTTCCCCTGGTAGAAAAGGGTTAATATGACCTTTATGCTCCAGACACACTCATACTAAGATTTAAGACTTTTCAATATATAAAAAAAATAAAGGTCAGGTAAAAATAAACTGATGAAAATGCTTGGCACATGGCAAAGTACAATGGAATGACCCACTTGGGAAAACTGCATATTTGACCTCTTCAAAAACATATGAAAAATACTTCCCTGACTCATCAACTCTTTGTCTCATTTACCTGCTGTGTGCAGTCTTCCCAGGCTAACAGGAGCCAGGTGGAATTCAGCTGCATTTGCAAAGTTGTTGCTGACAACTAACCTAATAATAACTCATCATTTCTGCCTGTGCCTTTATCTCATCCAGGAGAAAACAATTTCACATTCGGCTGGAGTAAGGGCCTGTTGATTGAGAAAAGCCCAGTTTACCCAGCCTGTTTGTGCATCTCCACTTGAAGGTCCCCTCAGCAAACATGCCATAGTGTCTGCAGTCTGTGTGGTGTTTACCCAGCCCATTTCTAGGGCTCTTCCCAGAGGAAGCACTAGGCATTATCATCAGTTCACACTAGTTAACTCTTCTGCTTAATGCATCCCCACAAGAGATACTGCAAACACACACATATCAGCTGGCGTTAAGGTGGAAAATAGCTCAGGCCCCCAGTACAGGCTGTGTCCAGCTGTATTCTTGCTTTACTGCAGTTCCTACCTTGAGGTCAAAAGTTGAAATAAAAAAAGTCTTCTTAGTATTGTATTTATAATGTTCTTATTGGCAGTGAGCTAAGCTGGCTGGATCATTGAACTAATCCTTGTATTCACTGAGTGGAAACTCCAAAATGTTGATAAAGTGCTGCTATTTAATCTCCAGGAATGCTTTTTGTTCTAAACCAGAGGCGTCTTAAGACATTACAAATGATACCAAGAGGCCTTGAGTTTATCACAGTATCCTGATGTTTGGAAGAGAGAAGATCCAAAGTGGAGCTGTTTGGGAACTTTTCAACTCCTGTTTTTTAACTATTGCATATCAGTTTTTGAAATAGAAGCTTTTAATGGAAGTAGTAGTTTTGCTCAAATACAGGTTTGTAGCCCCACAGTAGGCTCAGCAGTCAGTCAGTTCTGAAAGAATAACAGTTCAGTCAGAAAATAAGATACTGGGTTCAGATCTCTGTCTCTGTTATTCAATGCAATGATGACTCTGGAAATGGCACAGTTCAAGCAAGTGTTTGACTAAGTACTACTGCAGGCTGTTTTGATCTGTTTTTTTCTTTTAAAATACCAAAAAATATCACCAAACTGTAAATGATCCTCTTCTCTGCACACCTGCCCTCCATCCGGACACCAGACAATCCAAAGGATTCCACTTTGCTTCCAGGATGTCATTCAAGAGCAAGCTCCCACTGCCCAGAAAGGTGGTTTGGCAGCCTCCTCTCACAGGGCTGTCTTCTCCTCCTGTCTGGGTAATGCTGAAGAGGATGGATCAAGTGGAAGGCCTAAGTGGAAGGAAGTGGAGCGGCAGAGGAGCAGCCTGGAGTGAGTCCATCCTGTCTGCAGAGAAGTAATTTGCTTGGTTCATCAGTGGCTACCAACATCATCCCACACCTCAGGCCACCAGCAATCAGACAAGTGACAGCTACCATTTCCTTGTGGTCAGAACCCAGGTGAGGTACCACGGCAAAGATGAGGTGCAGCGACCACCATCCTTTCCAGCCTCATGAGCAACATGCTTCTGATGGGATACACCATCCTAGTAGTGCTATGGCAGTGTGTTTGGGATCCTGAACAAAGGCTGAGGTGTCATTAGGGAACAGTGCTGGCAAAAAGCTCACTGTGCCATCACCCAAGGAAGCACTCAGGCAGCTGCATGAGAGCACAGTGATACTAGCTCAGTGATACTAAGGAATCCTCAGGTGCATGTCTATTCTGTGCCTGGCTTTGCTGAAACCAGCCAGAACAATTCAAATTTGGGGATTTCAGGTTCTTTGCGGGCTCCCATTTTCCTTCTCAAACTCAGTGTTGTGTGAAACCCAGTATCATTGTTTTGAGGAACCTATAAAACTGCCACTGGGGACCTGGTTGTCCTTGGAAACAGATTGCAATCTCAACATGTTTCCAAATGAACAAGAAATATCTGGAGACCGAAGTGAATTTGTGGGACAGAAAGAAAAGCCACTAGCCCTGTGCTTTAAAGCTGCCAAGAAGATTCAGTTTCATGAGGTTAAGGAAAAAGCCTTTTTGATGAAACAAAAAAACCCAGCCAAGAACATTTGCAACCTCCCCAAAAGAATATGAGATGCTTTGTAATTAAGTCCTTTCTGGATGCTTAAAGATGTGCAAAGTGAGAGGGTCCCTGGCATGACAGTAGCAATGCATTTTGCTTGGCAAAATGCCACCTCCAGTGTATTTCAGCTCATAAGTGATTATTTTCCCTGCAGGCATCTTTGAGCCTTGATATAGCAGCCTCCAGCACACAGGAAAAGGGGCACCTTTCCTCTGAGCAGATTAGCAGCAGTCAGAAAGGAAACACAATGAGTTCGTTGGACAAATATTTTCAGCTCATGGCTGCTTTCTGAAACCTAAACAGTGCTTTGGAAGGGGAGAACAGCAAGGCTGGCTGTGTTTACAATCCAGAATTAAATATACTGACATACTGCCAGGTTTGGAGCTGTGTATCAGGCGAAGGTCAGTGAAAGCTCAAACTTCTTCTGACAGGTTATTTTGTGCTTAAATAAATTCAGATAAATCGTACAATGAGTTTATCTGTAGCTTTCAAAAGACTGATGTGCACCATAGCAAGGCTGCAGGCTGTCAGCCAGCCGGTACAGGTGGTGGCCAGCACAGCCCAGGACAGAGCTGTCTTATCTGAATGCAAGTACCTGAAATGAGTATCTTTCCCAAAGACAGGAAGGCTCATGATAAGGAAAAATACTGGAATATTGACGATATTATTTACACTTGTAACATAAAGCCTGCTAGTGCTTCCAAGTTATTCCAAAGGAGCCCAAATATGGCCATATCTTTATATATTATTTTCTCAGTGGCTGGTGGAGCCTGCAGAGGAAATGGTGCTCTGATCAGTCTCTGCAGATGGTGATCAGACTCACTCAGCTCCACCACCCCGTGCCTGCTCCTGCAGAGTACCAAGGCACTCTCCATCTTCAAAGCCCGTGCACAGAGCATGGCTGCACAGCTCAGCCACTTTCAAGCTTTTTACTCAAAAATTGAAAGGACTCGATGGGTCAAACCTGCTCCCTGATATTGGTATCCACTTTCAATAGCACCAAAGAGGCAAATGTTCTGTTCAGAGCTGTGTATGCTTTGGCCAACAACCACCTCAAACCAACAACCCTCTCCCCCAAACACACACATCCAGAGAGCAAATCAGGTTTACAAGGAATTTGTTAAAGGATGGTTCTGCATTATCGGTTTTATTAATTGAGATGACTACTCCAGCGTAGCAAATGATAATATTAATTATTCATCTTTGCACTCCCTCCTCCCTGCTTTTTCCATTTCGACCTGTTTCTTTCTTCGTCTCCTCGACTGCTTCAAGAACAGTAACATAATCTTCCCTCTGTTTTGCAATCCTTTGTAATTACAGTTTTGCCAGCATGACCCCACGAAAATCCTTGCACTGTGAGCAAAAGGAGTCAGTGATAACAGGGTTGTATATTAAGCAGAGAGAAAACTCATTTACTTCATTTAGTTGTGTCTTAAGAAAGGCACTCATCAGAAAACAGGCAGACATCAGAAATGTTATTCATCAGAACTTCCCTCCTACTTAAGGGAAGCAATGATGAAGAAGTAGGAGTGAAATGGAGAAAAACCTTGCAGGGCTCACACAACATTTGTTGCAGTAGAAGGCAGCGAGTTGTGTCAGTGATGTTCAGCTCGCTCATTTTTAATTTCTCCTCATTGATTTATCAGAATTAATTTATACTGCCATTAATCACGAGTAAGCTGTTGCTCTACAATTACATGACAGGATTACAATTTCTCCTGGGAATCAAAGGCTGCCTCTGCCTGCCCTGCAGAGTAGTCCTTGGTAAAATACCTGGGAAGCTAAGCTGGAAGAGCAGATGCAATGTCCAGCAGCACTGACCCAGCACTTTGAATCACAGAATGCTAGAACCATGAAGTTTGGTAAAAGCCTTCTAAGAACATGGAGTTCAACCATTAACCCAGCACAACTACATTCACCACTAAGCCATATCTGCAAGTGCCACATCCATGCACGTGCCTTTTGAACACTTCTAGGGATGGCGATTTCACCACTTCCCTGGGCAGCATGTTTCAAGGCTCAACAACTCCTCCAGTGGTGAAATTTTTCCTAATATCTAATCTAAACCTCACCTGGTCCAGCTTGAGACCATTTCCTCTCATCCTGTCAAACTTGTGCCCTTGGTTGGAACACAAGTCTTCCCATACAGAGAGGGAGTCTTGTTGGGACAGGAAATCAGCCCTCACAACTCCTTGGGTGTTATTTCCCCTTGGGAGGTATGTCCTGCTCTGCCCCAAACCCCAGCACTGGCAAAGCAGCTGCATTCCTCAACCCCACTTGCTTTTCCAGGCACTGGCAGTGTTAGCTGCAATGAAGGCTGTCTTTCTCTGGAAGACATGCTTTGGTGTGGGTGCTTGTGGTGTGGATTTTCTCCATCCTGAATAGCTCTCATTGGGTTAAAATGTGTTAAGCCATGTGTTTACTCAACATCAGCAAATGACCTGGAGAAAGCCCAGCTTGTTGGGAAAGCTGTGAAAAAAATAATCCTTTTCCTCTAATGGGCTCAGAAAGGTCCTGAAGGTAGCTGTGGGAGTGAAGAGGGGTGGCCAGACAGTCCTGGCCTTGCCCATGAGCAGTCAGGGTCTCTCAGAGGCCACCAGTCTTTCAGAGGTGAAAACAGGCATCTTTTACAATGGCTGCCTTGGGCACTTAAATCTGATATCCATGTCCAGTCACATTTCCCACTGGGATAAAGAAACCACTCCAAAATGGTTCTAACAATTAGAGCTTTTTTCACATGTTGACATTTTGAGACAATAGACTCAGAAAACTGGGAGGGAACGTTCTTCTGAAGGTGAAATGTAAGACTGGCTAATCCAAACACCAGGTCCTATCATGAGGCTTTTTTAATGACATAGCACTGTTCCTTTAAGTCAAGCACGTTTCATTTCACAGCACTAATAACAAATTGCATTGATGTTTAAAACTGTACCAGTCAGTGTAATTACTCTGTCATCCCTTGTGGCTAAGTCCTCCTCCTGCCTCTTTATGAGACATCCATAAATACAAAATGATTTATCCAAGTACCACCATATTGTAAACTTGGTCACGTGGAACTGTTGATGAGGGACATCCATAAAGTTTAATTATGTCATTGATTCTTGCTAAAATATTAACTTGAAGCTGGCTTCAGGGTACTCCAGTCACTTGAAATCAAATGAAAGTATAAAATGTCCTGTACTTTAAGGATGTGCAGAATGTACTTTTCACATAGTGATCTACAGGGAAAATCTTTCATTGCTTGCTATAAAGATAACCTCTTGTATTAGGATTTAATGTGAAGAGTTATAAAAATCAGAGCCAGAAAGGATCTATTAATTCACCTCCTGTTTCTCTGCCAACAAAAGTTTGTTCCAAAAAAATGTATTATTGAGTGTTACTGGTATAGCAAAGCTTTCAAAAGGGCCGACTAATGGGAATTCCGTAACTCTCTTTGGACAATGTCTCCAGGCTAATAGACCTTGGCTTTGGAAAAAGCAGCTTTGACATTTAATCTGCAGCTTCTCTTTTTCAGTTTCACCTCACTGCTTCCAGCTGTACCTGCTTGAATCAGCTTGAATTTTGGCTCTCCAGCACTGGTGTTACACAACCTCCAGCAGAGCCTTTCTGCTGTTCTTTGAATAGCCTGGATGCTTGGATCAGTTTTTCAAAGCAGGCTCAGGGATTCAGCCACAGCTGTAATAGAGGAAAACAGGCACAGACCAGAAGATTCAGCTTTATAAATTTTCACTTATTTTTTTGTGGGAGTCATGTAATTGCCACCCAAAATCAGCTTTGAAAACCTCAGCTGTTTGATTCTTCCTATCATTCCACAGAGTGGACAGTCCTCCCAGCCTCCAACTTGATTTTCCTAATTTTTTTGAGTCTCCTCCAATGTTTAAATAGTACTTTAACATCATTGTCAATTCAATGACTAGCCCAGCTTTCAAATTATTTGATTTGGACTCTTAATGTATTGTGCAGTGTGCATGCATAAGTACTTTTATGCACAGACAGATATGTACACAAATCCATACATGGACCAGCACAAACCCATGGGGCTGGTCTTGTCTATGTCTACAAGCATGTTGAATTTCCTTGGACTGACAATTTATGGGGGGGATCTCTTCAACCCCACAAAATGACTGTTGGTTTTTTTTTTTCATCTTCAGAGTGTAGCAGACATTCAACAGGCTATGATGAAACACCAAAATACTAAGGCAGCAACACTGAAATGGTGATATTTCTGCCTGTTTTGCTTTTGACAAAGCCCCACAAAGCCAAACTGGCCATTGTTCCTTGTAGCAGGTCAGCTTTGCTTTTGGTGCAGTTGCTTTCCTATAATGTCAGTCTGTTTTCATATGTAGGCTGGTTTGGAAGAGACATGGATATCCTAATAGTGAAAGAAACAGATTGGCTGGAGGAACACATGGAGATGAAGAGCAGCACCCAAATGCTGACTCAGGTCTCACCTGATCCTGGGGAATGAGCTTTGTCTTTCAGTATAGATCACTCAGTTACTTTGGAAAGCAGAAGAACAGTTATGAAGAGCTAATAAATCTCTAACAAACAGAGATTTTTTTGTGGCTCAGGAGTTTACCTCCCTGCATCAAAACAGTAATACTTTAAGATGCAGATTTGTGTTCCTCTGCCAACTATGAGAGGAGTGCCCAGCTTCAAGGCAGTGAATCATATGGAGTGAAGGAATCTCCAAAGGTAGTTCAAAGCAGCCTGAACTCAGAGTTGAGCTTGTTCATCTGAATGCAGAATTAATTTATCAGGTAGTCACAAACAAGGTCATCAGCTGCCATCTCTAATTCCTCTCTCACAGCACCACCTGAGTTTGGTCACATGTGTCCAGTCATGAACTGGATGCATCCCAGACAGCTGGACAGCCAGCCAGCTGAGGCTTAGAGATGAAAAGCACCTCTTCTCTCTGATGCAGCAACATGATCAAAAGAGGTAAGTGCCACAGCAAGCAACAAGATGAAAAATGGGAATTGGGTGCCCCTGAAGATTTATTTGGTGTGACATGTATATGAAACTCAGCTATATTAATCTTGCTATAGACTGTAACAGGTCATCCCTGCTGTTGGGAGATTCCAATACTGCAATAAAATATCACAGACATAATTCTGATCTGTTTAGACTTGTATTCTTGAGTTTCACCTCAAGGCCTTGTTATGGCATCTGCAATGATTTCCAGCAACCAGGGAAGATGCACTGCAAACATGAGCTGTTTGAATAAGTCCTCAGCAGCTCCTGCTTTAACGACTTATTCATGAAAATAAATTGGCAGATGACGGGCCCCCATCTCTGGAACAGAAAGGTTGCAGCATTAATTAAACTTTTTAATTGGCATGGCCATCTCCTCCCACCTGGAGCAGACACTGAATAAACATAGGATGGCACTACATCCTTCTTACTAACAGACACAGAGCCATTTCAGAAAATCAATGGCAATGATTAAGAGAGCTCTCATTCCTTGCTCCTACCTGCATTTTACTTTCCACACCAAGTGTATTGACTAAATGTCTCCTCCCAGAAGGTTATGTATACAGGCTTTCAACAGAGAAGACCAGCAAAGTTTCTTGTTGAGACAGACAATATTGCTTAAATTTCCAGCAAGCACCTTCCTCTGCCTTTGCGGTACAAGTCCTGTGGGGTCTGGGCACTGTATGGGCTTAGCAAGAGATGGTCTGTCCTCAAAGATTCTCTGGTCTCTTAGACAGACAAAAAGTGGTCAGGGATAAATGATGTGAACTTTTTCTGTGTGGGAAGCCAGGCAGTAGGAGGGGGCACATGGCTCCTTGTTGAAGATGGAACCCCATCGTAGTCTCTCCTCATTATCCTGTGAGCAGAAAACTTTCTCCTCTGAGAGGTCAGGCCAGCCACTGTACCATCCTACAGCTCAGTCAGTTTGGCATGTGAGAGGCTTTTGCTGTGGTGTCTGAAAGCTGTAAGAAAACCTCATCCAAATGTGTAAAACTCTTCAGAATTGTTGAAGGCTTGTTGGCCCAGCCTTCCCCTTCTGCTCCAGCTGCTCTGCATAGTCCCAGTGATGTTCAGATCTGGGTTTGAGTCACAGGATGATACAAAGCAGATGGAGCTCAGTGGTGTGTCTGATTCCCAATACCCCACTGCTACAGAGCAACCTTCTCAAAGAGCTTTTCCTTTTTTGCTTTAAATCACTAGTTGACTCAGATTAGGAGCTTTTACCACGAGCAACAGTGCTTTGTGCACTACTGCAATATTACTCAAACATTTTATTTTAATATCTTAAAAAAGTTTTATTTATTTATCAAAGTTTTGTAAATATTTTTTTCCCATAAAGGCCTAGGGAGAGGTCTCACAAGATTTACTGGTGAAATACACTCCAGTAAGTGGCAGAATATGCCTATATCTTGCTTTATTACATGGGTTTGAATCTATATCAGGTCAAGTTAACCAGACATTCACCTCCTCTCCCCATCACTCCAGTGAACACAGATCACTGTAGCTGAGCCAACTTTCATGCAAGGAAACTTGATCAGCTTATGATGGGTCCAGGGTCGCTGTGTACCTTCTGACCAACACTGTGTTGCTGTAATCCAGGTGTGCACTCTCAGTCCATTCAGGACCACCTCCAGTCTGATTTAGAATGTTTCCAAAGACTGAGGCCTCACAACTTCTCCAGGCAACCAGTTGTGGTGCCAAAGCAAAACTTGCTTTAGTGCAAGCTACAATCCATTGCCACTGCAATCCATTCCACCCATGTGGACAGAACAATGCCTCTGCCTCTCTGCCGTCCTCCAGTGAAGGGGACAACTTCTTTTGTGGTGTGGATGCACTGCTGAAGTAATCTGCTCAACATACATGCAAGCTCTCACCCCTAGAGCTACTGAAGTATTTAAGAGCCTTTATGCTTTTGAAATCCATGATGCCTAAAAGACCTTTGTAGTTGTGGAGCCTATTTGTAAGGTTCCAATCATTGTAGTCTGAACTTCCAATGTTCTTAAGCACATTTTTCCTTATGGTGGCCCAGGATACAGAAAAAAATAAAATTAAATTGTTTGTCCCTGTCTGAGACACAGTAGGGACAGGGACAACATCTTGCTTCCCCCGAGCCCCAGACCTGAAATATTGGTTTGTTTTCCCTCTCTATTCCAGTATCACATGGTAAAAATTGGCAGTTTTAAAGAAAAGGAAGCTGGCACATGCACATGACTTCAAACTGCAGTTATTAGAAATGGATTCAAGCTCTTGTATCAAAATAACCTTAGACCTTGTATGCAAACTCTGGAGCGGATGCCTAAGAAGTGGGAGGGATTTGTAAAATGTGTCTCAGGAGACATCTCAGAGCTACTGACACTCCTACTGGAGGATTTGAATGGTGCTGCTGGTTTTGTCATCAGGTAGTGACTAAATAACAGATAAAAACTAAACTATGCAAAGTTATGACTTGCACATGGGGGCTGAGTGACTTGGCCAAAAGGGAAGTGTCTGAAGCAGCACTGAAACAGAGCAGCTGCTGTTCTCTTGCCTTTCCTGCTCCTCCTCCACAACATTTGTGGCTTCTCAACTGCTCCCCAAATCCCAGAGAGACACTTCCCACTGCGAGAGCACAGGAGGTACTGCAGGGCAAAATAATTCAGTTTTGCTGCCTTTTGACATGTAAGGACCATTCTCCCACTTCTCTCACCACGTGGCTATGCATTTCCTATCCAGCTGCAGGCTCTGTGTGCTGTATTTGTATAGAATCAGAGAATCAGAGAATAGTTTGGCTTGAAAGGGACATTTTAACTCCTCTGCAATGAGCAGGAACATCGTCTGTTGTGGAAACACTGAGGGTGTGCCCAACACCTCTGGGCTACAATAGAAAAAGAATATGTCCATGGATGCATCCATAGAGGCTGGATGAGTTAGATTGTGCTGGACATGTAAATGCAGTCCTGTTCAGACAAGTTTTGGGGACAGCTGAGCTCATATGGTTAGAGATCTGGACTGCTCTGCAAAAGACTTCTGTCTAGAAAATGTAGGGCTCCTATCACAGATTTCCTTTTCTTAATCAGTTTTTGCTCAACTCCTTCACAAAAACCTTCCAGAATCTGTAAACTACAGGTTGAAAGCACTGGTTTCATAAACAAAACACTATGAATAGATGAGACAAACAGGCATGGAAAAAGCAAAAAGAAGTACATTGGCTGTGCAGAGTTATTGTCCAGAGCAATTACCACAGTTTCTTGCCTTGTAAACCATCCTCTGGTTGCAGTTTATTACATATGCTGTGGAATCTATTATTTTAAAATTTACATTTTTTAATTTTTTACATGCTTTCATTTCTAGTAATGTGTGTGAGGCCAAGTCTCTCAGGAAACAACATGCTCAAGCAGCAGTCCAGGGGCAAGCACAGCATTTGGCACCTGTGCCTATGGTAAGCCCAGTTTCCATTAGAGCCCTGCCTCATCTGGTGTTTGCAGGGCTGTGGTCAATGAAAGAGCTTGATGGAGGGTGGGGACAATTAGACTCAGTATCACTTCTGGAGCCCATTATTGATAGACTTTCCTATGAATTATTTAGGAAGAGAAGAAGCCGGACTGGGGGACCCTTGTGGGTCATTGGTCTCTGCTGTTACAAGCCACCATGTCACACATATTTCCAGGTGTGTAGCCATTATCTCCCAAACTAAGTTTCACTCCTGCTTCCAGTGCTCCTCCTACATGGTTGCATCTGAAGCACTCTCCTCAAGAGATTAGAAAAATACTTTAAATTTCAAACCCAAAGTTTTCTGTGGCTGGGTGGCGTACATTTGTACTGGTGCCAACAGTTGCCTTTAGCTTACATGTTTTTTTTCTTTCTCTGGTGTTTATCTCCTTGATGTATTAATAGAGAGCATAAGTGAATTGCTTCTCAGCTTTTGTTTTGTCAGACTAAACTGGCCAAATTCATTCAATTCCTTCTCAACGGACATGTTTGTTGTTTCCATCAACATCTCTTCTTTGCATGCTAACCAGTTGGGACTCTGGGCTAGGGGAGGCCATGATTAAACATATTTTTTTTTTTCCAGAATAGATTGTAAAGGAGCAAAAGGATGCTTTCAGAAGTCTCTCTCCTGATGTGAGCCGTGACTGCGTTTGCTGTCTCACACAAGAGCACTGCAGAGATGCTCACATTTTGTGTTTGATCAGCACACTCTACAGCAAAACACCGTAATTTCTTAGGCCATATTTATGGCAAGCAAGTACCGTGAGCCAGGGCCTGACGGCGTGGCATGGCTCACATCCATGACTCTCCTAATCTCCAAACCAGAGTGACCTCATCCCAACAGTGTGTTGGAAGCAGTCCCTGGATGGTGCTAATCCCCAAACCGTGCCTGGGCATTGTCTGGCAGGGAGTTGGTCGGCCCCACTCAAACAATGCCAGGAAGCACATAAACATTTATCCTCCACGATGGTCACAGGACAGTTCATAAACCTGCCCTGGCTTGTTTTAATTAATTAGTGTAGAGGGAGCCTCAGTGCATGACGGGCACTTTGAACTCTTTGCTTCAGGTCAGCTGTTCCAGCTCCCAAACACGGCATGTTTTTCCTTTATACTATTCCCAAATCACCGATGCCTCCCAACTGTGTATTGTCTGCAAATATCATCAGCGCTTTCTTATTTTTTGTTCCAGAAGAAAACTATCTAAAACTGGCTCCAAGGAATTTCACCCATTATATCCCTCCACTCCTATCATTTTCCTTTCAGAAGAACCTGTTGTGTTTGTTCTTGGCTGTTTCCTGACAGACCTTCAGCTCAAATACCAGCCCCTACTTCTTCCAACACAAACAATAATTTCCCATGTGGCTCTTTTATCAGAAGTGTTGCTGAAGTCCAGACAGATTAGATCTAAAGCATTTCCCCTGTATAAAAAAGCCCATGGAGAACTTTGTTTGCTCTTTTTATTTTTTTTTTCTTTTCTTATCAAGTTAGTCTGATTCAAGTGACCTTGGTAAATTCTGGATTTATTTTTATCGTATTTTGTCCTTTACTTCCATGCCTTCAGTCCTTCCTTCAAAATTAGTTTACATTTTATCCTAGCATCCAAACAACATATCAAGCTCTTTTTCTCTGAATTCATGTGAATTCAGTTCCCAACTACTCTCTGCCACTTAGATATCCCAGCCTCAGAAGTTCTGAAATTCTCCTTGTTGCACGAGCACACTCAAGAAATTGTGTTAATTTAGGAATGGTGGGCAGAAAGGAAAGTCAGAGCTGGAGCTAGATTGGGCCTCTTGATGCTGAAGCTGCTCATTACCTCTGTGGAAAAGCCCCAGCTTTCAATGGGAGCAAATGAGCTGTGGAAGATCTCCTTGTTCCGTGAGCTCAGAGAGGAAGTAATGACTGCACGTGGCATGGCAGTGCACATGCACAACAGCAAGCACATGGCACGAGTGTTCCCCGCTCACCCTGATTTTACCCTGCCCGTGTCAGTCTACAACACTGCAGTGCAGTGTGGGAACACTCAGCCTCACTTGTATTGAGCTAAAAGTACAGTTGACACAGAAAAATATCACTTGTGGGCTAATCCCCTTTGTATTTAGCGTTTAGGCAAATGCCTCCTTGTTTCTCCATGGGGGTTTTGCAGCGCATCCTGAGTCCTCAGCTGCTGGTCTGCTCTGCTGACTGGTCTGGCTATGCTTTGCAGTCCCAATCCACACGCATCCCCCATCCCAGGCACCAGGGGGTTTACAAAGATGGATGAGTGAGCACATGCAGGGCCAGCACTGACACTGCTTAGCAAAAGGCAGAAAAAACGACAGTGCCAGATAGTTTGGTGTGAGTTTTCTGGGAGACTCATCTGGAAATACCCTGTTTGGTCAGGACTTGTGGTCCCTTTTCAAGGGCTTTGGTTGCTGTCCCCGCGGGTTGTGTGAAGTGCTGCAACAGCTCCTGCTTGATTTATTTCAAGCTCTCTTTACTCAGGTTTCACCGCCTTTGCTAGCAAACCTACCCCTCAATCACCATCATTCCACAGCCTTCTTTGTGTGTAGAAATATATATATAAAATATATGTACATATGTACACATACATATATATGTATATAAAATCAATGTATTTCAAGCAATCCTCTGTCTCCCTTTCCGCCCAGCTCAACACACACACACAACAGTAATGCAAAAATCCCAGCAGCTGCAGACAAGCTCCTTCCCCACAGTCTCCCTCAGGCTCCGATCCAAAAGTCTGCTGGTCTTAATCTGGGACAAAGGAGCTCTTTCCCTATTTAGCTGGAGGGTAGCTATGGCAACATGGCACAAAGACATCTCAATAGCTGGCTAAGGCCAGACCAGCCCCCTGTCTAGCAGACAGACACTGCTCTCTGGTACTTTAACTCTGCGCTTCTTTGACAAAGGGGATGTTTATTACCAAAAACTGGGCCCCTGGCTCAGAATGTCCAGTAGCTGGAAGTGAAAGCAAGCGCTGCAACCCCCTCGACAAATGGGACATTTCAGGGGATGCCCATGAATAGGTCTTGCAATGGCAATGAAAGAAGCAGCAGAGAGGGATGGGAGGAAATGAATGAGCCGAGATTGCAGCAGCTAAAGGGAAGCTTCGTGCAGGAGACTGGGAAAGGGCATTCTGAGTTATGGCTTGTCTGTCTGGGAAAGTTACACTGATACAGCTTTCCTTTTTGTCTCAAGTGAGCTGCCTTGTGGCCACACACAAACTGTCTCACATCCTTTCGTCCTGACTTTCAATGGAAACGCTGCATTTTTTTCGTGCAAGGGCTGTTTTCCTCCTTTCTGTTGTAAAGATGAGGGTGCAGCCACAGCAAATGACTGTCCAGTACCTACCAGCCTGCATATGTGGCCACTGCTGGCCTTGGGGATTATCAGAGGCATTTCTGGGAAAGCTTTGGCCTATGAACACCTCACATGTAGCACTGTTCAAGGAAGGTGGTGTAGGGAACCTCAGCGCTTCCACAAAGAAGCTGCACTGCCACAAAGGAAGTGTACTCCTGTGTCCCCACATAAAGCTCTACTTCTGTACTAGCGCCACCTTGACATTTTATCTTCTTTCCTGTTTCTAATTTCTACAGCATTTTGGGGGATGATCCTGGCAAAGTTAGACGCTGTTTTGACCTCTAGGCAGTGGCAGCACAGAATTCCCTAGAGCCCTCACTCTTCTTGCCATAGCACTGGCTGGAGCGATCCCAAACACACCTGAAGAACAAAGGCAAAGGGTGGTGCAGATGCCTGCCTTCCCAGCCATGTGGTGTTGGGTGCAGAGGCTTTAACTAGCAAGAAACTCTTTCTTTCTCCTTCTAGCCACTGGCAGCATTCCTCCCTCCAAAATCTTGCTGTGCTCTGGACTATGAAGCTGCCCAGGCTTCCACACTGGGCTTGGCCATGCAGCATGGGGGCACTCCCATGGCACACATGCCCTGTGGCTCCCTGTGGCCATGGTCTCAATCCTGCATGTGCCTCAGGCAATCCCACACATTTGCTAAGGAAAGCTTGTGGAATCTTCTACTCCATCCTGCCCCAAAGTGTTTCCCAGCAGAAGCAGAGCCCAGGTAGGCTCATTTCAGCAGCCATCGCTGCTGGCTGGTGGTGTTAGGGTTGTGGTATCACTGCCAGTACATGCAAGCACTTTTCTCACCAATTAGTTTCCATAAAAGCACCATGGAGGCTGCAGAGGCAGCAGCCCCAGCACAGGCCATCTGTCTGGCGTTCCTGGCCCCATCACCTCCTGATGACAAGCACCTCGAGAGTGGCAGGACAGCTGGTGCACGGCGGTCACCGCACGGACAGCGGGGACGTCCTTGGGCACTCTGTGTGCTCCGTGCTTCCACCTGCTCTCCACGGGCACACATGTTAATCGAAAGCCCTGGGGGTGGGAGCTGGCCATGCTGCTGGATGAGCCTCACCTCCCCACACCCCAGCCCAGCCAGAGGGTGGAAGCACCAGGCAGGGAGTCAAGGAGCTGCCACATGGCCCTCCATGCCCTGCCAAGGTGGGCAGAACCAGCTGGCAACCAGCCTTTGCTGGATATATCCGTGCACCAAGCAGCACATCCAGGGCATGCAGGACCCTCTCTGCTTGCTTGAAGGGGAACTGGAGGCATTCCGAAGATGGCCACCAGTTCAACTCAGCCTCCTGAGGGTGTGAAGGTGATACATGGCTTGCTCCAGACCACTGGGGAACCACACATGAGTGCAGGAAGCTCAAAACAGCCTGAATATGATGTCAGCAAACAGCTCGTTATATGTTTGGTGCTGTGGAAGGCTGATGTAGCAGCAAGCTGCTTGCAAGGCCATGATTATTCATCACTCAAAAATATGCTAATATATTAGATTGGGTAGTTTATACTTCATCTATGCTCCTCTGTATTTCCATATGTAGCATCCCTCTATTGAGCCCAACGGACTGTAGCCTTGTCTGAAGTAAGGAATCAAATGAACTCATTTAAAGTGGAGATTTAGCTGCTGCAAAATGTCTAACACCTTGTTTGGTTCTGCTTGGCTAGCAGCACTGGTTTTAGGACCAGTGAGGATGCTTGTGTGTACACCCACGTGAGAGCTGCTGGCACCCAAGGTACCTTCCTGCTTCCCATAGTTTCCATGGTGGTTCCTCAATCCTTTATTACCCGTTCTCTTGGCCTGCCCTCTGCTGTACCCCAATAGCTCAGCACCATCTACTCCCATAGACCCACACTCCAGCTTTCACCACAGCCTGTCTGAGCCATTTTGGAGTGCTACTGCCATTGCAAGCTATTCATCTGCTTTGCTGCATGAGGGTGTTGAACAGCCTGATGTGCCCCAGAGCTGGGGTGAAGTCAGGAAGAGGAAAGGGAGAAGGACACTGTGAGACCCACTCAGGCTGCCACAAACTGGTCTGAAGTTGTATGAGAAAGGGTGAGGTTCAGCACTGACATGACCTCTTCTGGCTCCTCAGCTTTCTGCTTTGTCCAGGCACATTCATCCCTGTCATAAAAGTGAGGGTATTTTTTCTCCTGGGCAGGAGCAACATACCTGTTGTGTTTTTTCTCTTGCTCCCTGTGGGACCAGAACCCACATTTTTTGGAAGCTTTTCCCAGCAGCCTTAGCCAAATTTGGTGCAGAGGCACTGAATGTGCTAAGTTCCAACAAACTCCATGACTGCAAAGCATCATAAGTGAGGAAGAGCAATCTTCCGGAGAGAAAGACCATGGGAGTTTCAGGTTGAAGGCATGCTAGAAGGCAGGATGGGGGTCTGGGACACTGACACCCACAGTGCAGGTGTGTATGTGTGCATTCAGGGTGCCTGGAATCCAGTGAGATTCTACAGCCATGCTGCATCAAGCAGGATATGTGCCCTCTCTCCAAGTGTCTGGTCCCTGGGGATGTCAGCAGGGTTGTCCACAATAATTTTCCCAGGTGCCTGATGGAATGGCAGAGAGACACCTACATGCTGCTTTTTGAGTGATCAGGTGTGTTTCCCATCTCTCTCTAGCAGATAGGAGTATTTCCAGCAGTCTGGAACCCCTCTGTTGAGCCTCCCAGGACGCCCAGGGACAGTAGACATGTTTAGCTTTACGCATCAGATACCCAAGCAATGACATCAGTGTGACTTTGTGCAGAGGGGAGGGGGCTCACTCCCACCTTCCACAGCACACCAGGGAAGTGAAGCCACAGGCTGCAGCTCACTCGCAGCTCAGGCATGTCTGGAGCACAGGCCTTTTCCTTTCTGGAGGCCAGAAGTGGGGAAGGCTGCTCTTATCTAAAGGCCAGCAAGGAGACAGCTGACAAATGCTGCTGTGTCCGGTCTGTCACTGTGCACATCGCACAGATGCTGAAATAAGACTGACTGGGGATTGGCTTGAGGAGGGGAGGTTTGGAGGGGTTCTGATTTGTTCAAGAAAGTGATGCATTAGTTTGTGCTAAATCCTGAAGTTGTGACAGCCTTTTTCTCTGCTTGTTAGATGAAAGGGGAGGGGAGAAGAAGGTCTGGAACTTGTAGCCCCAAATAACTTAATGGTCATGATCTGTACTTTGAAGTAAGATAATAAAAGACATCTTTTTATGCTATTCATTTCAGGAGCCTTTACTCTTCAGCCAGGATTTTTCTGCCTACTGGGAATGGCCTGATGGAAAAAGTTTTAAAACTTTCAGAAATCCTGTCTGAGACTTTTACTTTGTTCTTTACCTCTGAGGTTTATGTAGCATTTCTATGGCCTTATCCATCAGACAGGACAATAAATATGAAGAAACTGCAGGTCATACAGGGACCAAGTTGCCAGCTCAGAGCTCAGCTGATCTGTCATAAGTCCCAGATGCTGCCCGAAAGCAGAGAACTTCTCAGGCTCTGCCTAACTCCTGAAGGTGCCAACACCCTGTAGGAATGACCAGAGTGGGCATCTAAAAGCAGATCTTTGTGCTGGGCTGCTCATCACTTCTGCAATGTGCTGCAACATCTGATGTTGAGTTCTGGAAGAGATCTAGGGACCTTACACATCGGTGGGAGAACTGAATCCTAAATTGGGCGTTGAAGAAGCCTGCATGCCCAAGAGACACTGAAATAAGGCATTGTCAGGAATTGTCTTTTAGGTATCAAAGATGGACAGCATGATCATGAGGTAAGTGTCAACTATAGCAGCAACTCCCAGCACCCTGAGACAGCCTGTGAGGGCAGGGTCACATGAGCAGGTTGGGCACAAGGTGGACTGAGCCCAGCTAGACTCACATATCTAAGCACTCCATGAAGAAGTTCTGGTTCTTCAGGAAATCTCAGGTAAAATGCTGAGTTTCCCATGCAGTGAAGGAACCTCCACAGAGAGGCAACAGCTGTGGAGATATTTGCAGATCTGCAGGTCTAAACTTGATTAAGAATGAAACCCCAAGTCTGGACATCATTACCTTTTACTGGGGTTTTCCCTTATTTCATTAGCCAGTTGGAGGCTAAATGTAGACCATCTCAGCTCTATTCCAGACATATCACTATAATAAGCTGTTCAATTTTTAATGAAGCCAAGAGACTGCTTTTCTAAAGACCTTCTGAAAATCAATAGTACTCTTTACAATGATATGACTTTACAACAGGAGGTCAATAAGGAAGGAAAATGCAAAACCTCTGGGGGTAAGGCTGCCTTCTTACCTGAAATGATGGATTTTATATGACAAAGTTCAGTTAGACGTATGAATGATTGGAGGATGCATCGCCATCACATCACTTGTTCTTTAGAGTTATTAAATTAGTTCTTACTAACAATTAATTATTTAGAGGCCAGAGATGGTTTAGTATTTTAGAATTTTAGTACAAGAACATTAACTGGTCTGAATTTCTTCTAACACTTCCTAAACTGTTGGGGTATTTTTTAATTACAATTATTCTGCTTAAAACAAAAAAAACAATTGATGAACAGGAACCCTAAGGCATCCTTTACATAAAGTGTTATTAAACCTGACTATCAGGTTTAATATTTGGACTTGTCATGTCAGAATAAGTAATCATCTGGAAATAAAAAAAGTGAAACTGCTTGGTAAATTCCTATTAGCAATAAATCTCTTTGTCAATTAGTTCAGAAATGCTTTGTTTGATCAAAAAGTCAACAGCTAAGTTAATCTGAATTCAGTTTGGGAATTCCTATAAAACTCTTACCACACTACCTTTGACTTTAGTGAGATTGAAAGAAATGCCCAGGGTTTTTCCTAAATCTGGATACTTTCTCAAGCTGAAGTATGTATTTGTGAGCTGTCCTTCACTCTGGCCACTCTCTGCTAGATACAGGAAGGAAAAGCAAAGAGGCAAAGCACATTTGTGCTGCCCATGTTTGGACATCTCTGCTAGAAGTGATTTCCTGGTATTCCCCACACTTTTAATGGGGAGAGCTGAGAGCTGCTGAGCAAGGATGCAGAAAACCTGGATCTGCCTTCTGGGACCAACGAGCCTCCCTTCCCCAGCCCTCCCCAATGTATTTCTGCAAACTTTGGGATTTTCTCCACTGCTGCTATGGAACACTTGGTAGCTGTTGAAGTCTTTGACTCATCTGTGTTTACTTGGTCTGTCCCCAGCGTGGGGGGACGTGTGACCTTGGAAAAAAACAATCTGCTGGACATCTCTCCATCCCGCCCCCACTTCCCTTTGCATTCTTGGGCGGATGCTGTCTGCACTTAATGCCTTGTCAATAACAAGAGGCTCAAACTCTTCACAAGCTATTTTAGGATTTATCTTGCAGACTTCCTTATTTTCCTGCATTTCTCTCTCTCTAGACGTCTTATCACCAATTTAGGTAAAAGTCTGTCCTTCTGAGATATAAACCCAGAAAAACAATAGTCCAATAACTCTGTTATAATATTATTTTCAGTTTATATTTTCCCTTATATCATTCCTGCAAGGAAATATCACTTCTCCTCTGTTGGTGACATTAATCATAAGCTTTCATATCTTTTTCGTTAATCCTTCTGCCCTGACACACTGGGTCTTATTTTTGTCACTTTTCTTCTTCTGTATTTTGCAACTTTGTTCTAGTTTTATTCCCCTCTCACCTTTCTCCAAAGTTGTTAGGCAAAAATAAATCTCACACATTCATGGATTGTCCTGGAAACAGAAATGACATGGCATTAGAAGCTGAATTGAAGGATAACATTGGATTTGGGTGCTTTGGATTTTTACTCAGTTCTAGCAGAGTGGGATCAATAGCCAGGAGCAAATCACTCAACAAATCCGTCTTGTTTCAGCTGTCTTTGAAATGGGAAGAATTTTTGTCAGCTTCTTATTGCAGCTTATTTCAGACATAGCACCTTGGTCAGCCTTGGGTGAAGGGCACTGGAGAAGTCTCAGATGAAAATGTGGCTAGGCCCACGTAAAAGACTGTGCAGAGAAGATATACTAAGGTGGACAATGAGCAGACAACGCTCTCAGCAGAAGGCCCAAAGAAAATCTGTCAGCACAGCTCATGTACAGATGTGGCAGATACGCCCACAAGTCTTCACAGGGGGAATAATGAGATGAACAAAACTAAATTGGAACTTCTGGGATGCATTTGTTTTACACCAAAATAATCAGGTCCTCTTTAGATGACATTAATATGGAATTTCCTTACCTTAACACAAAACCCAGATTCAACAGCAAAATAGTTTTCAATTTGGCTGGTATCTGCATCAACTCCCAACTTTAAAAAAACATTTTCTTTACAAAGATTCGTGTTGTTTTTTGTTTGGTTTTGGTTTCTTGGGTTTTTTGGTTGGTTGGTTGGGTTTTTTGTTTGGTTTTGTTTTGTTTTGTTTTTTTTTTCCACTGGGCTTGAGACCAGGTTCCTGGAGATAAAACACTCACAATGGATGTGCAGCCACATCTGAGACAGGGATTAAGCGTCACAAGCCTTCCCACAGCACTACAGTGGGGCATAAAGAGGGAAGATAAAGAATTCTATATCCAGGAGAAATCACATTTATCTTGAAGTGACAAGCTAGATTGAGAACAATACTCTGTTTTATCCAGCAGCAATCCCTTCTCATCGCCGTTGCAAAATACTTTCAGTGACCAACCGGGCTATCTCCTGGAAAACCATATTACAGATTAATTAGTAATGGATTTTTGACAATAGTGTAGAAGATACGCACAGGAGAGAAAGATCAGGCAGTTGAATTGAATTATTATAGTTCCGCAGGTTTCTATATTGACTACTTTATGCTTTTGATTAAATTATTAAAATTTATGTGCTTTACAAGTAGCAATCTTCTCTGAGAGATTATTTTCTCTTGACCCATCTCCATATAGAATTATTTCCATGGCAACAGAGTGACTTGAGAAACAACATTATGAACTTCCATTACTATTGGGTTAAAAAGCCTAGCAGTACTTAAAAACTAAAATACGTCATATTTTGGCTTTTAAAAAGATAAAGAATAGCATTAATATAATAAAGAAGAAATTCAAACTTGATCCTATATTATTTCTTCATAGCAAATATGTTATCTTCAGGCAGGGTTATAAACATGCTATTATCATTTGACCTAATAAATCTAGTATTTATCTCCATTTGAAAGTATCTTTGAAAGTAATGGGACATAAAAGATCCATTACTTCTCCTGAGTCAGCAGACTGATAAATCAATGCACAATAACCATTATTTTGTATGTCCCTGCTATTTCCTCAGTGTTGAAATGTTGAAATCAGTTAAATGTTTTAAGTGTAAGGCAGAAATTTATGAAATTAGATAAGATGTGAGGGACAGATGACAATCACCTGAGGGTAAGTGAGGAATCAGCTGAAGCACTGCTTGAAACAACAATTATCTTTGAGTGCACAATAAAGGTGGAAGAGGAGACACCAAGGGGCTGGAAAAAAAAGCAAACAGAATGAAAGGGAGAAGGATGTTGATGGAGAGAAGAAGGACGAGTCAGACTTGCTTTGGTACTTGGAAGGATCCTATATGAATTATGTGCAGCTTTATAAGCACCAGCAGGATAAAATGCAAATACATCAGAAGTAGATTTTTCAGAAAAAAGTGACATGAGTTCAGTCTGACTCCTTCTTTGACAGGATAACTGGTCCCAAGAACAGGGGAAAAGCAGCTGATGTGTTGCATCTTGAATTTTGAAGTGCTTTTGTCCTGGCCAGATGATGGTCTTGCATGCAATCTAAGACAGTGTGAAAGAGATTAAATCATAACAAGGTGGGTGCTGAACTGCTTGGCATATGACACCCAAATGCAAGCAGTCAGTAGTTCACTCCCTAGTGAGTTTTAAGATGATTTGTTTCTCACTTCAAATTCAGATGATAGACTAAAGGATGCACTTTCATCTTGGAGGGATGAAGCCTCTCAGGGGAAGTCTTCAAACCTACTTGAGGGATAGAGTAGGGCTCAGAGCAATCTGCAAGTCAGAGGAAAAGAACAACCAACAAACTTGAATGAAATAAATCATTATTGATCAAGCATGAACTAACTCCTAGGCAATTGTACCAGCTAGCTGTGCTAGAACCTGCGGAGTCACATGTCCATCCCCAGCATCAGAGGGGGCTCCTGTCAGCTGTCTCAGTGCCAGCACCTCCACGAGGTCCAGGAACAGGTCCAGCCTTGGCCTGGAGATGAGCAACTGGAAACTCAGATGCCCATCTCAAACTGGTCTTGATCTGGCATGGCCTCTTCACTCTCATTCTGCTTGTTGAGCTCCTCCAGCTTGCTGAGGAGCTGATGAGGAAATAAAATGTTGAATTTGGGAAGGGGAGTTCAAATGTGCAAATACAAAAGAGGCAGCAAAACCCCACCTCCTCCCACCTAAAAAAACCCCAACCCAAAAGCATGAGTTTGTATGAGACAGAAGATGAAATGTTAAATAAAAGGGTTGTATTAGTAATAACATCATAGGATGTGAGTTTGCTCTGTTCCTTTCAGATGAATCTTGGGCTTGTGCACTAAATTCAGGTTAAGAAAGGTTTGCTACTCTCCAGGCTGGGCAGCTGTGACAGAGGTTTAAGAAATGTGAGTCAGCAGGATTGGCAGACAAGTTCCCCTGGAAAGAGAGGACTGAGGGGAGTGTGCAGTGGGCTCTCTGAAAGTGGCAGGGAGGACAGCAGGCAGCTTTGCCTGTCTGGCTGGTAGCACTAGGTAAAACATACTTGATGGAAGCTGCCGCAAACAACATCTGCATGAGATAGTAGGAAAATATTTCTAACTGTAAAGTGGTGAAGCTGTGGAATCAGTGGCCTGGAGAGTTCCTGAACCTCTTGCACTGGGGATCATACAGAGCAGGTTAGACAAGTCTTCACCAGGGATGGTCTAGACATGCTTGTTCCTGCCTTGAAACTGGCTGTGAGGAGGTAAGTGCTGCTACTGTCACCTGTGTTGGGTGGTGTCTGCATGGGAGGTCGCCATGGGAAGGTGCAGATGGATGATGCTCTTCCCTTCTGTTTGAAAGTTTTCTTCATACTCAGTGGAGGCTTTTTTCTCCAATACTCAGAGGTCAGTAGAAGGGATCTGGAAGCAGGAGAGGTATCAGGAGTGTTTTAAACTCCAGGTTCACAGGTTTGCCCTGGTGACATTCTCCTGATGCAAACTCCCTGACTACACCATCGAAGACTATCTGTGCCTCTTGCAGCTCATCAGAGGTCAGCTCCTACACCCCCAGAACACCATCTATCCTGGGCACCAGCCAGGCTGATACCTCAGAAAAGCAAAAAAGACCCTTTTAGTTTTCAGAGTCATCATTATCTACCTGTTTGGGGTATACATTTATGTACTCGCATACTTTGCTAAGCAAAGCCCAGAGGAAGAAAAGTAGTGCCAGAAGCAGAGTCAAATTTGCCTGAAGGCTTCCTGAGGCACTTGCACGATTTACGTGGAGTTTCATTAGCAAAAACACCTCCTCCACCAAGGCAGGCTCTAAGCCTCTAATCTAATCCCATCAATAAACTATGGATTCAGTTATCAAGAATCCTGCATCATGGTGCTGTAATTGCTTATTCTTATGCATTTTTACACATGCACTGTGCCCCTTGGGCAGAGTGACTGCTGGGGTGAGCAGGCTTTCCTGCTGTAAGGTAATCAAGGCTTATGCAAAGGGATCTGCTGGGAACACACGCCCTCTCTAATCCCTGACATTAAGCGACAGAAAACAGAACTTCCTGCGGAGCCCATTTAATCCAGACAGATGAAATTAATTTTGGATGGTTTCTGTTTCTCAAGTCATAATGGGTAAAGGAAGAAACGTTTTATCAGGTTGTGGAGAATATCACTTTCTTCTACAGTTTTTGAAAACAGACACTGCCATGTTCACAATGCATCTCTTATTCTCCTAACATGTTTCTTCCTTTCTTTGGTAAATTTTCAGGCTTGTCTAGGAACTCTTTTAAAATTCTAATCCTTTAATCTCAGTGTGATAAAGTCTCTCTCAGAAGCTAGCATTGGAAGTGCTCTTAAAAGTTGTTTGGAATGCACACCAGGCTTTCAGAAGAAAAAACTTATGCCTTCTTCTCACTAATCTAGATCACATTGTCTATCAAGGAGGATACAGCCAGGACGGTTATATGTAAATTAGGGAAGCTTATTCTAATTACTATTAAAATTTTCTGTTCTGTGGTAATAGGAAACTGAGGTCTAAATACCTCGGGGAGAAAAAAAAAAGGTTGGGTGTGCATGGGAAATGCAGACCAGATTGATTTTCATAACAAGACCTTGCATTCATACATTATTTTGCACTTTTCAAAGTGCAGGAAATCCATTAATAGGTTAATTCCCATCACCAGCAGGATGCAGTTCTGGTCCAATCAAATCTGGTACTGGCTGAGTTCAACCAAAGATCAATGTCTTTGAAAACACTAAAATAATCTTCTCCAGGGACATTGCTGGCTTGGCTGCTGCCTGCTCTGGGGCAGCATCATGATCCTGTTTCCCACAGGGAGTCATTAGAGGCAATGCTCACTGCCAGCATCTGGGGGAACAGGACACCTCGCACTCTGGGCTGCTCAGAAGCATAACTTCTTACCCAGATGTTTTCTTGGCTAAGGAGATCATGTATTTCAAAAAGGGCCTCTGGGGATCGGTCGGTGCGTATCACTGGGACACACAGGCACTGGGATGTTTGCTGGTGGGGATCCAGGCATTGCTCACAGACCAGAGGCATCTGTGGGTCTTGGTGCCAGGGCCAGGCACTTCTCAGCTGATGGGATGCTTGCCACTCCAGTCTCATGCTGGAGGTTGATCATCTCATGAAAAGACCATTTTCATTAAATAAAAAGAGCCTACTTCAGTCCAGGGTAATTTTTTGCTTCTCAGCAATGATTTTACCTTCACTGGATTAACTTCACAGCACAAAGTCTTGGATCTAGTTTTGATAGACAGACACTTTCACTGCACAGAAACCAGAGTTCAAGCTGAATCAACTTCTTCTGAGCCTGAAGCTGAAGGACCAGCATGAAAAGCAGAGAGCACCTGCCTCTTTCTTCCCTTGCACACTATTTTTAAAAGTCAGCTGGCTGTTGAGGCATCAGCTCCCACTGCAGATCTGTGGGTATGTAGCACTCCCTGCCATCAGCCCCTGGGCTGTTACTGGGACTTGCTCCAGCTCAGTGCTGCAGTGCAAAGGGAGGTGAGAGCCTGGTGCTCTCCCTGTCCTAGCCATCCCTTGTGTCCCTGTCCCTGCAAGCACAGCCACCTTGGGGGGGCTGTAAATCCCTGCTGCTCCCAGCATCAGCAGCAGGAACACCCCTGCCTCTCTGCTCCAGAGATGTTCAGCAAGGTTTGTCCAGTTCCTCCTGCCCTTTAATTTTGTTCTCTCTTACTACCTCTTTAAGGGCCAAAAAACAAAAATTCTAGGCCTTTCTCTGACTGAGGTATTTTTAGGCTTTACAGTTCAGTGGTGATCCTTCCCTCCTCCTCATGTCTGAGTTCTGCCCTGCTGGGATAAGAGGGAAAGCCTGTGCTTCCTTTGACTTCGGTCATCACCTCCCTGTTTTTGAGGATAGCAGTCTCATAAACAACATTAGATTCTTGTGTTCAATTTCGCAGGGAAGATTAGTTTTTGTGCTGCAACAACTGAGGATTTAATGTGGAAGGGGCCCACAATCCATTTGAAAGAGCCTTGCCCATCTTCCTTTTGTTTGCAATACTTACTTAGGCATAATAATATCTGAATAGAAATCAAACGACTCTCAGGCAGACTGGGGCAGCAGTTCCATAACAACAAAGTATTTCATTAAAAAGGGCTCAGTGAGATGAAAACACTTTAAAACCAGCTTAGAAGAAAAAGGGCAACAAAACTTCATCCACACCAATTACAAACCGGAAATAGTCAGAGCTTGCAGAGATAGTGGTTTAATCGCTAATTGAAAGGACTATTGTGCAAACCCCGGTGCAGGAGCTGTGTTGCTCTTGTGGGATCCAGTCCAGTTCCACAACAAGGGCTAATGCCATAACTTCCCAGCACGGCAAGCTCCACTCCCAGAATGTGCGCTGAAAGCAAGGGGGACACGGGGGTCCTTCTTGGCGTACAGAGTGTCACACCTTCCTCCTGTGCCTCCCTGAGTCCAGAAAGTAAAATGCCCATGTTCACAGGCAATTTAGCAGGGTGAGAAGCAGCTCTGCCATCTGCATTCATTAGCACTGTGGTTGGCACACCCCATTCTAGGGATGAGTGGATTTCTGTACGCTGGGTTTTGGGAGGGTGCTTTGAGTTTAGAGGCCTTTGCCATAAATAGTCACGGTCAATTCAGCCCTTCCAGACCATTTCTGGTAAATGGCACGCTGGGTTTCACATATTCTGAGGGGGTAACTGGAGCGTCACATGGGAAAATGCCAGGCACTCGTGTGTCTTTGTGCCACTTGTGTTGGTTTCAGCAGTGTCTGTCTGGATTTAAATAGGAGCCTTTCAAAGGCAGAGTTTAAATGGAGCATTTATGGCTGCTTTGTCCTGGAATGGTAAATGTCAGGAACTGTAGGTTCATTGCAGCAGTCTGGCTCAGCTGACGGGTTTTCTTTGTGCAGTCCAGATTTATGTGACCTCATGTCCTGAGATCTTCTATCTGTGGCCAATGTTTGTGTGTCCCCTGGGACACGGAAAGGCAATACTGCAATGAGACTGTACATCCAGAGGTGGCAGCTAGCTCCTTGAGGACTCTGACAGTCAGATTTTGGTCACTGATTTAGCTTCAATGCTATACGAAACTGCCTGCTTTATGTTCTATAAAGCTGCCTGAAGTACAACCCTGCACAGTAATTACATAGGTAGGCAAGGCTGTGCCCTCTTGGGACACATTTAATTTTCACCCAAGATAACTGAGGTTAAACTGCAAATTGCCTTACCAGGAGAGACATCCCAGCTGTTGGCCAGCCTGCACTCATCCCAGTGATCCCCATGGATGACAGAGGGACAGCACAACCCATTAAGGCAACAGCGAGAGGTTCTCACCCCGCCAGCCTTTGCAAGGCAGGTGTTTTCTCATTTTTCTCTCTCCAGACTCAGGGGGTAGGTCTCCATCATTCACAAGTCTAGAGCCTTGTCTCCCAACTTTTTATCCCCATGGGAGTCATGGGGAGGTTTTTCACCCGAAATATCATCATACTGTTGAGGGTTAAACCATTTCTGCACACAGGAGCTGTGGGAGCAGGTTTTGTGGAGTAGGAACCAAAAGAAGTAGAGAAAACAGGATTTTTTCCCCAGGTGAAAGCTCTGTCTACTCTCACACAGAAGATGAATAGCAGCTTTGCTGGTATGTTCTTGCACACAGACATTGCACTATAAACACTGCTGACAGCAACACACTTGTTTTGTGCCAGGCATGCACAGGTGGCTGCTGCTGAGGCCTTGGATGCAGGAGAACATGGAGCAGTGTCAGCAGCCTGGGTATTATGTGTCACCTAGAAGAGTAGCCTGGTACCCACACTGATTATTATATGAATTTAAGCCCACAACTCAGTGTAAACTGCACTTTAGTTACATTAATGATATTTTACTTACGCCACTTCCTGGAGTTCTCACTTTTCCAAATTGGAAATTGCATTTCCAGATATTAAAACACCTGTTGATATGCTTTCCCTTAGTGCAAATTACCTGTAAATGAAGTTATTTAACTGGTGTGTAATAATGCTGGCTGTTTACTTACATCTCAGGAGACAAGAAGTCTGCAACAGCAAGGATAACACTGGCTTGTTCATTGGGTGTTGGCACTTCTGAAAATGGTTGGCAGTGTTTGCTCAGAAATTGGAAAGGGATCTAATGGTCCAGAACTAATCTAATTTGCATGGATATTTTACCTTAAATGCCACCTTGAACAAAATTACAATTCTGAAGAAATCTTTAGGAAGGTAGATGAGACTGAGAAAATGGAGACAAATAGAAAGGAATATTTATCTTGAGAAGTTTGAATTACCCTCTGGAAGTTCTAGTCTCTCCCTGTGGATTCTACAGAGTCTGATAGTGCTCAGGTAACCAGCTATGACTATATACTTATTTTTAGCACCCAGTGTGTAAGAATTGCTTCTTTCTGAGCATATGAATGTCAATTGCTCATCACTCTCTTGAAGCCAGTGTCTGATGGTGGTGTGCTGAGAGCAAGGCCATCTCTTAGTTCTGTTACTGCATGATGTTAATAAAGGCTTGGCTTAACAGGTCCCTACTCAAAGTCTGAACAGCTCAAGATGTGGAAATGAGGCCCATTTGAAGGCAGGTAGCATAATTGAAAAGTCATGACAACAGCAGAAACTGATAGGAGGTAAAAAGGAATCAAAATAGAGGCTAAAGCCTGTTGAAGCAGAGGGTTAGGCAAGGTGAAGGCAGTCAGATTGCAGCCTGCCTGCTGAAAAGAAGAGATTCAGTTTCTCTTAGAGAAGAAGGATTAGAGAAGAGTTATTTCTGTCACTGCTTTTTGAGTTGGTTGCAAAGTAAGCTCTTACTTGCTTTCAGAAAGGAATGGGACTTGGCTGTCCTCCTGCATAGAATCAGCAGGGATGGAGCAGAATAGAGTAGGTATGGCAGCTTTGCTGAGCCTCTCAGGCTACCAGGCACTGGGGTGACTGCATATGGATGTCTGCTAACAGTTCTGCTGCACATTGTCTTCAGAGAGATGACACCCCAGTGTTGCAGTAGCATTGTGTTCCAAAAAGGGCTGTGTGACCAGACTACTCCTTCAGCCTCTGGGCTGGCTCTGTAGAGTTCTTCCACAAATATTAGGGAAGCCCAGTTTCCTCCCTGGCCTCAGCAATTCCCTGAGTGGGGTGTGGTGATGCAGAAGGGGAAGAAGGCTCCAGCCTACTCCTCCTGTGCAGCCTCCTTGAGGAGCAACACCCCAGTCAGAGGTTGTCGAGGTGATGGTAATGATGGGGAGATCCACTGAGACAGCTTTGACATCCCTCCAGTCGCTGCTGCTGAGTCCAGTCACAGCACGCAGTAGTACTTGATGGTGTCAGGATCTATCTCATATACCTAACTTTCTTTTTGTGGGAACGAGTGAAAGGAGTTAGATGTTCAGTATCATCAGTTACCAGTATCAAACCTCATTGCTATAGGTCCAGGAATGGAGAAGGAAAATAGCAGGCAAAGGCCCAGAGGCAAAAATAATCAAAGAATCATGGAACAGATATTCTGGGCTAGAAGGGACCCCCAAGGCCATTCACTAGATGAGGTTGCCCAGAGTTCCATCCAACCTGGCCTTGAACACTTCCAGTGACTGTGTTCTCACAGCTGCTCCTCTGATGGTCAGCCAGAGGTCCTTGCTGATGTTCTAAGTGACAGAACCTTCAGTGGGTTTCCATAAACTTTCCTCTAACTCTCTTTTTAGTTTCTGCATCTTTCACCAAGCCATGTCTAATTCTTCATTGCCAGAGCATGTGGAACAAGGGATGACTTCTTTACATAGAGCAGGCACAAGTACAAGAGTTTCCTTATTTCTGGGACCCTTCTGATAATCAGATTTTGATACTTCCCATAAGGGGGATATCACGGGAACACATGCAGAGTTGGTGGGATGCCAGTGAGGTTTGCTGGGGGATTGAAAGCAGCTCCCCAAAGAATGCCTTGGGGGTACTGGTGGATGTAAAACTGGACATGAGCTGACAATGTGCACTCAAAGTCCAGAAAGCCAGCTGTATCCTGGGCTGCTCCAAAAGCAGTGTGGCCAGCAGGTTGAGAGAGCCAAGTCTGCCCTTTTACTCTGCCCTCATGAGACCCCACCTGCAGTACTGCATCCAGTTCTGGGGTCCCCAGCACCAGAAGGATGTGGACCTGTTGGAGTAAGTCCAGAGGGGGCCATGAAGATGATCAGAGGACTGAAGCACCTCTCCTATGAAGACAGGCTGAGAGAGTTGTGGGTGTTCAGCCTGGAGAAGAAAAAGCTCTGGGGAGACCTTATTGCAACCCTTCAATACTTTAAAGAGGGCTTACAAAAAAGGAGACATATTTTAACTGTCCCTGTCGCCTAAAACACGTTGCCCAGAGAGGTGATGGATGCCCCATCCTTGGAAACATTCAAGGTCAGGTTGGATGCAGCTCTGAGCAACGGGATCTAATTGAAAATGCCCCTGCTCATTGCAGGAGGGCTGGCCTTTATTGGTGCTTTCCAGCCCAAACTATTGTACAATTCTATGATTCTAAGGCACTTCCTTTCCTCTTCCTGACTATAGACCTACAACCTCTGAAGCATGATTTTTCTCCCAGTTTTGGATTGACAAGGTGGGAACAAGACCAGTCTCTGGTGTCATAAAGGCAATCTAACAAAGGTGGTTTCTGAACCTCAAGTGTGCAAGTGTGTCCCCCAGGAAGGACCTCATGGACATTTTACCTGCCCTGCATAGACTGTCATAATGTTGCAAAAACAGGTAAGAAAGCAAGGGGTACCTTGTGTAAGAGCAGCACAGTCACCCCAAACCAGTAGAAGGTGGGGATCAGCATGGACTAGTGCTCCTGGGTCACCTGTTTTCAGGCTTTCCCCATTTAGACAGCACCAAGTGTCACCTCTAGCTCACAGTTGAGCCTCAGCTGGTCTCCATGTAATGTAGGTACAATATTAGGAGCCAGTAGAGGGTTGTGCTTTTGCTTAAACTACAATGTGGACTTTGCTGCTATGGAACAACTAGCATTTAAACTCTTTCAGTATTTCAGAAAGAGTCCATTGTTGTGCTTCTTCCTTTTCCTCATTTAGATGGCTGGAGGGTGCTTAAGAGCAGCTTATTGGTGTCCCTGCAGCTCACCAGTTCTGGCCTGCCCAGCATCCTCTGCTTTTGAGCTTCAGGCACTGGCATGGGTGTAAGATTTACCAATCACCACAGTGCTACAGAAAACAAAGGAGATCTCAGCACAACAAGAGCCAAAGATGCCAGAAAAACAGTTGCTCCTTGTTCAAACATGCAGGCTGCATCCACGCAAGGAGTCAGGCCAGCCAAGAATAAAGTCTTGAGAGAGGGAAAGGTTCTACATTAATTTTCTTATGATAGAGAGAGTGCCTGCTTTCTTACAAGCTGAAATTCAGCATAAATTAAATTGCTTACCTTCCTCCAGAGAAAATAAGCACACTGATATACAGGGTGAGATTTGAGTGCAAGCTGTCAGGCAATGGCGGCTTAAGGCAAGAGGTCTGTGATTACAGGCAGTCTCTCCATGCAGAATGAAGCTGTGGGCAACGCAAGAAGTGGAGAGCCATAATAGCCAAAATTATGCATAAACCTCAGCTCCTATCCTGCCCTCCATCCTCTTGACTTACACAGAAATGCTGTGGGAACTGGCAGGGTGCTGTCATAGCTGCTGTAGAGTGTGTGGCTGTGAGGGACACTCCCCAGCACATGGGAGAGAGTGGAGCCAGTGAGCTGGGCTGCAGCACCAAGGGAAGGCTGTCCCCAGGGTCTGGTGGGCATTGACTCTTATGGGAATTCACCACTTTTCTTCCAGCTCTGAAGCTGAGTTGATAAGAGATTACCTTCAGCAGAGGCAATCAAAATACCTCAGTATGTGACTGTTCTGCTGCTGTGGGCTAAGGATGGAGACCATAATCTCTCTGGGCAACCTGCGCCAGTGCTTGGTCAATCTCACAGCGAAAAAGTGTTTCCTAATATTCAGAGGGAACCTTCTGTGTGTCAGTTTTTGTCCATTGCCTCTAGTTCTGTCACTGGGGACCACCAAAAAGAGCCCAGCTCTTACTTCTTTGCAGCCTCCCTTAAGGCATTCATTGGTAAGATTCCACTTGAGCCTTCTCTACACACTGAAAAGTCTCAGCTCTCTCATCATTTCCTCATAGGAAAGATACACCAGAACCTTAATCTTTTTCACAAGCTTTTGTTGGAGTATCTCCAGTATGTACATTTCTCTCCTGTACTGGGAAGCTCACAACTGGACCCAATGCTTCAGTTCTGACATCACAAGTGCTGAGTAGAGTGGAAGGATCTTGACCTGCTGGCAATATTTTGACTAATACAACCCATGGCTCCTGTTCTATTTAGTGTACAACAGGACCCCCAGATGCTTTACTGCCAAGTTGCTTTCCAGTGGGGTAGCCCCCAGCATATCCTGGTGCATGGGGCTGTGCCTCCCCAGGTGCAGGACTTCACACTTCTCCTTGCTGAACTTCATGAGGTTCCTGTTGGCCCATTTTTCCAGCCTGTTGAGGTCTCTGGATGGCAGCACGAACCTCTGGCATATCAGGCTCTCCTCACAGTTTTGTATCATCAACTTGCTGAAGGTAGATGCTTCCCCCTCATCCAGACCAGTAATGAAGATGTCAAGCAGGACTAGATCCAGTATAGACCCCACACTGCCAGTCACTGTCTTCCAACTAAACTTTGTGTCACCCATCACCACGCCCTGGGCCCAGCCATTCAGCCAGTTCTCAATCCCCCTCAGCATCTGCTCAACTAACCCTCACATCAACAGCTTGTCTGTGGGGATCTAATGTAAGACAGTGCTGAAGTCTTCATAGATGTCCATGTAGAAACTTCTCTTCCCTTATCTCCAGGCTAGTCATTTCTTCATATGAGTTTCTCAAGCCAGTCAAGCACAGCTTCCCCTTAGTGAAACTGTGCTGACTGCTCCTGGTGACTTTCTTGTCATTCATGTACCTGGAAATGGTTTCCAGGGATAAAGTTGAGGCTGGTCAGCCTGTAGTTCCTTGGGGCCTCCTTCTTGTCCTTCCTGAAGAAAGGACATACTTGCACTTTTCTGCAGGCTTTGGGCACGTCTCTTATTTTATGGGAAAATATGTCAGTCCTTAAAAGATGTGGTAAAACAGCATCATCTCTGAAGAGACTACATGTAAGAGATGGTTTTTCTGGCCTGGCTGTGCTTGCAAACACTTCAGAGATAAAGGGTGCTTCAAACCCCAGAGGATTATTTTCACTGTAACCTTCTGTGTTTCAATTCCATCTATAGATTCACAAATAACATCTGGCATGCCTCTGCTTAGGTGATCTTGTCAGGTATAAAAAAGTTGTGAGTGCAAAGACAGGGAAACAGAAGTTCAAGTCCCTGTGGGCATCTCTCCCTAACGATTCACTCCTGGCACGACATGGAGCTTGCAGCACTCTCAATAACTGGTCTGTGCTCGAGGGTCCCAGCTCTGCAGTGAACTGTGTCAACCATTCCCCATTTGGCGGTGGAAATGCTTTAATACTCATCCACACAGCAAAGGAAGTAAGAGCATCAACAACAAAAAGATAATTAGGAAAAGATATCCAATAGAGATGCAAATTAACCTCTCTCCACAAAGCCCTTAATAGATCCTGGGATTTTGTGTACTTATTACTTCTATTAAATGTGACATATTTTAAGCTTCCCTTTGCCAAAAGCGCTTTTTCACTCTTTCTCTCTGACCTCACTTAGCTGGTTCATGAACAAAAAAGAGATTAAAGGGGAGATAAATACGATTGATTAAACACTTGGGACCATCAGAAAAAATGCCATGTATGAAATCTTCATGAAACATATAATATTTTAAAACATTTTATTTTGCTGAAGGTTTTGAACTATTAATTACCAGTAACATTCCAAAGTTCAGTGTTTCTCTACCAACCATTCCCTTTCTTGCAAGGAGCTTAACCAGCTCTCTCCCCACTACCCCTGTTGCTTCTCCTGTTTCCTCTTTGCAGCCAAGCTTGTAGCAACCACTGTTTGACCCAGGTGAAAGGAAAAAAAACCCACTAAATGTACCTTGGCTCTAGGTCATGGCTCAGCAATGAAGGGCTCTTTCTTGAAAGAAGACAGGGTGCTTGCCTAATGTGAGAGGTCCCTGGCAGACCAGCACAGAGCCAGTGCAGATTTTGGTCTGCAACCCCAACATGCAAGGTGAGGCTCTGGGTGGAGGTCATTAACAGCTGGGTCAGTTACTGGGGAGCAAGTTTTGCAGAGTAGAAATAATGGGCTAAGCCCATGGGACAGCAGCTGATTTCTGACTGACTTCTAATAGGCAGGTGCAAACATTTCCCTCCTTCTACCCATTTGTGGCTTCAGTCTCATCTCCAAAATTTGTCATTTGCTGCTGCAGGGCCCCTGGGTTTCAGCAGGAACATCTTGTCCTTTTACACAGCTGGGGCTGGATGATGATTCTGCTGGTAGAGATCTCTGAGGAGGCAGTGCCACCACACGGTGCACCTCCAGAGGGTGCACAGCAATCCCACGTGCCATCCCATGTGCCAGCTAGCTCTTCCCAGCTGTGATGGTTAGAGACCAACAGCCTCAGCAGGCATGGAGTTACTGACAAAGCTAAGTGGCATGAGACACTGGTGAGCACTGGCCAGTGTAAGGCTCCAGCAGTCAGTGTATCCATGGCAGGACATGGAGCTTGGCTGGATGAGAATGGAAACAACACCCTAAAATAGCCAGGGGCAATGATAAGAGTGTGGGGAGCATCTTGAGGCATTGAAGACATATTCTGCACTGTAGATGGTCAGACATGTTCATTCCCATGTGCACTTCAAGCTGTGATGGCTGCCTGGACCAACATTTCAGCCTTCAGGAGATATGAGGCCATTGGGTGCAGCTGTGTGCTCTCTCACTGCAAGCTAAATTATGTCATACCTAACCTCTGCTGCCAGAGAGGCTTGAATCACACTCTTGCTGCTGCTGAGGAGCTGTGTGATAACCTGCCAATCTGCAGTCATATGTCAGAGCCTCTTAATGGGTGCAAATCAGGAGCAACTCCATAAAAGTCAATTACACTGGTGCAAAACATGGGCAACAAGCCTTCTGTGTACTTATCAGTGAGGCTGGGCCTGTTAGTCATGAATTACTCAAAATTGTACACAAAAAAAACAAACGCCTGGCTGGCACTATTGAAGGAACTGCTTCAAGCTAAGATTTGTGGGAAATGGGCTGTGTAATGGGAAACAGCTCATTCCTTCTGAGCTCACGTGCCACTAAATAGTTTACTATCTTTCACGTGTCCTTGCAAGTCATCTTTTGCCACACTGAGCAACTGGGTTTTTTACTAACATCCTTTGGGAACTAATGGTTAGTTTAGGAATTTTTTAATTCAGAAAACATCTTCCTTGGAACTGAATCTACACAAAAAGCTCATGTAGCACTGCAGGAAAATAGGCAGTTCTGAGAACTGCTGTGCTCTTTCTTTGTGTTGTGACTTCCAGTAAATGCCCCAGCAAAGCTTCAGTCCCAGTGCTTGGGTTGGACCCTTGGGGAACGTCAGCCTGCACCAGCCCTGGGCTGGCAGGCACCAGAGGGACTTTGCCTATGAAGTTGTTTTGAGGTTCTTGTGAACAGATCCCTTGGGATGGATTAGCACGAAACAACACTGAATGACTGGTGTATATATGTGGCAGGTTTATTTTAGAACAATTTGGTTGCAATGGAAAGGAGGTATGTAACCATTTTGGATATTATCTATAGAAATAAAATGATATAGAAGTATAAAAATATAACTTAAGAAAATACATAAGGGAAAGAAAAGAAGAGAAAGAAAGGCTAAGAGTCAATAGTGGAGGGGAAAGATACTACCACCTGTGGATCCAGCGACCAGGTTTGACTGTTGTCATTTAGATGTTCACTAGTCAAAGTGATGGTTGCAGTCTTCATCTGTCACGGGAGTGGGAGGAGCACCACCCAAAAAAAGTTCAATGGGTTAACATACATTCAGGTCCAGGTGGCAATGCCCAGGTGTGCAAACCTGGCCTCAGCAAAGCACCTGCTGCTTTTGCAAATGGCTGATTGTTTGAGTCATTAACCCGTACCCTTTCAGTCTCTCACAGATGCTGAGGTGTTTGGTGGTCCCTGGCACATATCTTGCTCTGATGGTGTCCCCAGGCCTGGGAGCCAGGTCACACCATGATCCCCCTGTGTCAATTGGTCTCAGTGCTGGAGGTTCTGCATGGAATCTTCTACCAGTAGGGTTGCAAGGTGCTTTTTAATAAAAAAAAAAGCACCTGAGCATGTCCTGGGCCAACAGAAAAAGGACACGAGTAGTGAATATCAAGAAGAGGCTAGGCAGCACTGCTGGGGGCTGAGAAAGATTGTTCCTCCTGTGGCAGGAGCTACCTTCCATACATCTGAGTCTTACAGTTCTGTGTCATGTTTTCCTCAACAAAGGCTGAGATTTCACCATCCCAGGTGGAGTCCTGGAGAATTTATTGCTGAAACTATGTTCCCTGGGAGAGGGCAACCAGCAAGGGTGTTGAAGGAGAAAACTTCTGTTCTAACTTCTCCACCATATTAGGTGGTGCCACTTTCAGTGCCAGCACCTCTGCTGGGGCATCTAGTGACATGATTGCCAGGACACTGCAGCAGTGGCATTTGCTATCCTGAGGATGTGCTGATGCACCCTGGCTGTTCAGTGCTCCCCAAACTCTTGGCTGATCTGTGGTCCCAGGTCAAGCATGGAGACGAGGGTTTTTTTAGCTTCAGGAGAGAACGTGTTCATCTCAGCCTGACCTTTCTCTGTCAAATCCCATTGGTAGAGGAGTTACTCAGATCAGGGACAAAATTGGCAGAATGCAGCAAAGGTTTCTGGAAGGTTTCAGTATCAACAGAAATTTCAGCTTAATGAAGCAATTTCCTGAGTCTTTTAAACTAACTCTAAACCCAGCAGTTTTATTCTGAAGGGCAGGGAAACATTTGGAAACCTATTAGACTCTACTATTACCTGTTCCTGTGGGGAAATGGAAGTTGGCTATAGGAACAAATGAACAATAGTAACACCCAGCAAGTCATTCCTTGCCATTTTTATTGCATAACAGTACAGATCACACAAGCATTGTGTCTGTCTATATGGAGGTGGGGGGATGGACTCTGGCATTTCCCCAGCCCCTGTAATAAGAAATATCTCAACACTCCCAAATACTCTAATTAAATTAAGTGCCAATCCTGCCTATATGACATGAAGGCAATGCCAAATAATTACTTGATGTATAAAAGCCCCAGGGCAGTAATCCCTTTAAGATCGAAATATCTGTGGAAGTATTTTTCAAAAGCAGTCACAGGTTTTAGGTTCCCTTGACAGTTCTACTCCCATTTGCTGGATTTATTTTGTTGGGGTATCAGGATGGTGTCAGAAGAGCAGTAGCCAATTATTGGTGCGGCAGCTCACAGTCACAGTGTTGAACTGGAGAGCCAAAAAAGGTCCTGCTGCCCACAGCACAGCATCACCTTCACCACCAAATGGCCATGTCTGCCCCAAGGACCACACCAGCAGCTGCTTGTCACTGATCATGCTTAAATCATGGCTGGGGAGGATGTATCAAGACCTGTGTTTATGCTTTAGGTCACTGGTTAGGCAGCTGCTGGGAGACACGTGCACAGCTGTGCCTCCCTTAGGGGAGAGAGACTTGTGCCTCCTTCCTAATGGGTAGGTGTTCTAAGTGTTCAGCCAGCAGAGACTCAGGACAGGGATACAGTCAGTTTTTTCTTGTGAAAGGTATTTTATTTCATATTCATTGGGACAAAAAGGGTGTGAATGCTGGGTACCACACATGAGTAGAGAGAGCTGCTATCAACCCCCACTTCAGGGGATAGCTTGTGTAAAATTACACATCCTTCCATTCATCTTGGAGGGGGATAAAATCAGACACACACCCTCATGTCTATAGTATGGACACATATTTATTTACATGCACCTGATGGCCTAAAGAACAATCACTCTTCCTATGCATACAAAAAAGATGAATTAATACAAATTTGCTTGCCCACCACCACATTGATGAGCAGGATGACCCCAAGCAGGTACTGACAGGGTCAGTCATTAAAATAAATAAGGAACTAGTGGCTGCTGCAACAGAAGAGCAAACTGCCAAAGCAATGCCTATGTCTTCCTAGTCCTAGAAACCAAGAGGAGAAGCAGTTCAGGTTGTTGCTAACAGTGATTCAGCCTTTTTATACCAAAATTGAGCACTGCTCTTTCCCATCTTTGTCTTTCTCCTGGTGGTACAGTGTTGGTGTTCACAGCAACAGGGTAAGCATGAAAAAATTATCTATCTTATTCCATTTACAAAGACAACACCCAGTCCTTTGAATCTGCATTCACTGGAACCAGAAAAGGAAACATGGGTGCATGTACCTGAGTGCTTTGCCTTGGACCAAGTGTGAACTTTTGAAGTTCCCTATCTACTGCTTCAGTTCACATCAGGGAAAGGTATCATACGACAGGTCAGCTGCAGGTACAGTTCCCTATTCCTGAAATATTTATCACTTAGGCTTTCCAAAATACACCACTATTCCAATGGATTGCAGGAGACCAGAAGGTATTTTTCTCAAGTGTCCCCTTCCTATGGATTTTACAACATTCTTCATTTTGGGTTTGAAAGAAACTTGAAGTGAATATGAACACTGCACAAGAGCAGGGTGAAAACCCTCTGCAAAGGTTTTCCAATCACCTTCATTGGTGATTGGCAAGACTGAAAAACTGCAGAGCAACAAGAGGTTTCTACCACACAACTGGGATGTACCTCCTCTGTGTGTTGCTGCCTTCTCACATCCACTCTCAGACACACAGACACCCTCTCCTCTTGCCTGCACCTCGCACCTCGTCCCCTGCACCGGATCACGGTGACAAAGAAGTGCTGGTGGGGTAAATGGCACAAGAGGCAACACCCCTTGTTTTTGGGTTCATCCCTGCCACACCACTTTCACGATGAGCAATAATCCTCTGGCATTGTATCACAGCTTGGTCTACCACTTGATGTGTAAATATTTAAAATCTTCACAGCCAGAGAATGTAATTTTTTTTTTTTCTTTTTCTGCTGAGAGGAGGTCTCAGAGCCCTCTGCTCTTCTGCTTAGGGAGACAGCTCTTAACATGAGTTGCCAGCCTCGAGGAGACAGCATTTGGCTCCCTTCCTCCTCCCAAAGGCTGATTTAGATCACTTAAAGAATCACCATAAAATGTATCAGCGAAAGTGGTCTTAATATGATGCTGTAAAACTGCAACTTAAAGTTTGATGGCAGGGTTCACCCTATTACTGAACAGCACAATCATTTGAGCAATGATTTAAAACTACCAAGGCACAAATCAAAGTTACCATACTACAAGGTTATGTGCAAAATTGGTCACTTACTGAAAATCTATCACTGATAAAACATCTCTCTGCCTCAAGGATTAACCTTTAGAGGTGTCTCAGCTCAAGGGGAGATCCGTACCATACAGCCAGGCTGCCTGGCCAGGAGAATCCAAAGAAGGATTTCTCTCAGCTGTCGTATTTATGGAATAAAGTGGTTGGCTCATAGTTAAATTGCATATTATAGGAAAGGTATGCATGAAACCCCTTATACGCACAACTTTCTTTGTTCCTTGATAAACAGGTCTTGGAAAAGTGACTGGCTATTCATGTGTTAATCAGAGGATCACTGTGCCAAGCTCATATGCATGATACCACTCTGCTCCTTTGTGGGTCTTCATAGAACAGATTGAAATTAGAGAAGTTCTTGGGCCAGTCATGTCTCAGATCTTTACCTCCTTTTCAGTCTGTACCAAGCCACTGGTACTTTGGTTAAGGGTGCATCCATGACAGGTCAGCAGTCATATCTCCCCAAGGAGGCAGTGGCACAGCCCAGCTGAGGTCTGTAGTAGGGCAGAAAAAAGCTTCAGTCTTAACACCCCAAGTTGAACTATTGAAACAGGGCAGTGCCTTTCTCAATGAACTTCTGGTTTTCAAAATTTTAATTTTATTTTAAAAAAGTTCTCACAGTCATCCACATATCCCTGAATTTTGGTTCAAATTTAAATTATAATCTTATAGTTTTTAGGGAAAAGTGATACTTCAAATGAAAACCTACTTCCATTGTTTCTTGTTGGTGCTTTCTTTTACATTTATTCTTAGGAGGTTTTGTCTGTCTGTTTGAGATTCTGCCTTTGCGCAGTGATTTGAAATGGAGATGGTTTCTGAAACCTTCTTATTTCCCTACAAACAGAATTACTATCACAACATTTTCAGCTACAACTCTCTCAGGATTAACATGTATGACTCAATTTTTTTAAAGAGTCCCTGTGAAAATGCTCTTTTGCCACAAGGCCATCATGTGGCAGAGAGGGACAGACCTCTGTCCACCCATGGGTGACAATCCTTCATGGCTTGAGAGGAAACAAGTCCCAAGCAGGACAAGCCACCCTTTCTCCATTTTCCCTGCACTGGCTGACATGAACTGCCTCACATATCTGCTGCCAGTGCCTGTTTTGGCTGGCTTGTCTGCTAACAAATGACCCAAAGCACATGTGCAGAACCAGGACCAAAATACTGCTGATGGCATGGCTCCAGCCGACGGCTCCCAGCCTGGAATAGCCTCCCGGCAGCTGGTGGGCAGCAGTGGCTGCCTCCTCCACTTACAGCTCCGGGGACACCCAGCGTGACTTTTGGAGAGAAAGGCTCCTGGGGCAGGATCCCTTTCACCTACATTTAGATGCTTACAGCCTGCAGCTTAGTGAGCCAGCCAGGGGCCCTTCTAGAGGAAAGCAGGCACTTCCAGAGGGCACGTCACCTCATTACAGGTTAGATGAAGGGCAGATGAAGCAGCCTGGAAACACCAGTTGTTTCATCTACTATAAAAGGGTTCTCAGCTGCCAGCTCTGGGATAGGATACACCATCCCTGAGGTTTGGACCTTTGCCTAAGCACAGATGTCCAGTATCTGCTTGACCTGCAGCTGCTGACCCCCAGAAGTCTTTCTCGTCCCCAGCTCCAGGCCGATCCCTTGCCAGGTGCCAAAGCCCCTTCAGAGCAGGACACTGGTGGTCGAGAGATGTGCTTGCAGGACAGGTCTTGCTCAGCCTCCTCCTGCACTGGGCTTTTGGAAGAGAGATGTGTCCACTGCATGGCTACAGATCGGCACTGCCAGGGGAGACCACATTCATGGCAAAATTTACAGAATTGCCCACAATATTTTAGTACTGGAAGTACATGCTTTTTTTTTTTCCCCCCAATTTTTTTTTCTTTTTTTTTTATTTTTCTTTTATTATACAGATAAATTTGTGAAGATTAAGCTTTATTTGTCTTCTTCTAATTAATAAATCAAAAGGCAAAACTCTGGCATTCAAGTGATTCCCAAATCCTTCTTTCAAGACATGAGACCATAAAGCCTTCTCATCCACACAGGCTTTAGAAAAAATATAAGGGCTAAAAGAACTTTCTACAAATTCTTCATCCAAAGACTAGTGAACTATTTGAACTAAAACTTTTTTAGTATCTCCATGGGACCCAAATAATGGAGCATGCAAAATGTTATCCTGAAGAATGAAAACCTGGCAAAGTTTAAGAAACTAAAAACAGGATATAAAAACACAAAGGAAACAGCCTGATATATTTATCTGCAGCAGGAATAACTTGCCACTTAATACTAATAATGATCATGTTCATATTGGTTTAACCTGGTGCCAAATGGGATTATTGTCTCATTTGCGACATATAATCAATAGGGAAAGGATAGCAGGAAATGTCCAGTGATTAGAAACAACTCCAATCTCAGGAAACTGCTTTTATTCATGCTCCAAAATCTCACTTCTCACTCTGTCTGCAAGTCCCCTGCCCCACACACACGTAACAAGGTGCAGTGATGGCAGAAAGATCTGTTGCCATCAGTGACCCAAAAGCTTCTGGGTTCAATCCCTGCCCCTGCTTTCCCTTTTAGAGAGGTGCACAGTCACACTCCTACGCAATGGCTCATTAGTCAGCATTTCCTCACACTGTAAGGTTTCCATAACTGTGTTTCTAAAAAGCAGGGCTGTCGTCAGCGCAGTGCTCTCAGGCTACAAAGGAGAACACTCTGCTCAGCCATTTCCATTTCAGGAATGGCTACACCCCTGCCCCTGCTGGAGGGGCAGCAGCCTTTCTCTGATTTTTTCAGAAAGCATCCCATTTCTGGGAAACCGCAAAACCTCAAAAAAGGGGGCCTATCCCATACCTATATGCAGTACCTATTGTTTTAGGAAACCACAAAGCATATAATCCTAGTGCTTAATCCTGGGGAAAGCCACGCAGGCTGCTTTCTAGTGTTTATGCCTCTGAGGGTTTTGTTGTGACAAGTTGACTATGATTTAGAAAAGAATTTATCTAAAAAGTTTTGGTTTATGGTGTTCTGACACCAATCTACTAAATGCTTTATTCACTCTGATTTTGAGTAGTCTGTAGTGCCTGAATGGTCACTGGTTCAGGGACTGGAGACTGATAAGGAAGAGAAAGGTAATTTTTTAAAGAATTTCCAATTTGGGCCTATTTTGTTGACATAATAAAGAAAACACTTAAGCTCTTCCTCTTTTATTTTAAAAAGTCAGTCATTTCCTTCTTATATTTTATCAGGAAAAAATAGGAGGAAACCCAGATTCTCACACCCTTAGTATTGGGAAAACTCATTAGCAATCCTCACAAACATTGTTTTTCTCTCAAATATTGTTCAAATATTGTTTGACATTTTAAAACGAGCCAGGAATTCAGCTGGGTAAGAAATTAAACCTTGTAATACCAAAACTGATACTTTCCCCCCCCTGTCATCTGTTGCAATGTCACCAGCTTACTGGCTGTCCAGCAGCCACAGCACCTTAATGAATTTCTAAAAGAGCAGGAAAGGCAGGCAAAACATTTTCAGAAGAAGAATATTTCAGGCCATCCTTATGCACATCACAAAAATACAAACACAAATCAGAATATCCCTTACCCAAAACATTATTTGGTTTATATTTTTAGTTTAGCCCTGAGGTTCATGGCCAAGATAGGAAAGCAGACAAATCTTTTGCTGGCTCTGTTACAAGTCCCTCTTTAACTGTGGGAAGATTAATGAACGTCTCTGATTTTTCCATGTTCTCATATGTCCTATATACATACAAATTATCAGACACGAGAAACACAGAGCCTATAAATGACTCCAAAGTCTTAAATCCCAGTCTCTACTGAAGTGTCTAAAATAACTGAATGTTGTTTTCATGAAATGGCTGTTACTAAAATAACCACAAGACAGGAAAAGGGGGCAGCAGACAATCTCACCCAGGTGAATACTCCAGCCCCTGGGCAGGAACACGGTGCTGTGCCCCCTCTGCCACTCTTACCCAGCACCTTCTGAAGTGTCCCTGCCAAACAGCACAGTCTTCACAGCAAGACGAGACATCACAACAGTGATGCCTGCTGTCCCAGGATCTCTTACTGGATCTCTTACTGCTGTCCCATGTAAATCCCTGTGTGGATCTCTGGGTAAATTAAATGGAATTTGTTATTCAAACATCGCTCAAGGAAAACTTTTTTTTTTTTCCCACTGAACTCCCAGTTTTAGCCTTTCTCCTTTTATCATATGGCTGAACCATAGAAATACCATGATTTTCTTTTACAAAGCTGGTAAATCTGCAGGCCAAGTGGGAAAAAGAAAAATTAAAAAAAAAAAAAAAAAGAAAAGAAAAAAAAAAAATAATTGCAAGAGAAATGGAAAAAAGCTGTGGTAAATGAAGCCACTACAGATGTCATGCACAGTAATTACAGGATGAGCCACTGCAGGCCAGTACTTTGAAGGGGAAGGCAGTCAATCTGCTAAGTACTGCATTAAGTGGAAATGGGTCAGCTCATGGCTACTCTACAAAACCAGTCATCATGCTCACACTTGTAAATGTGGGAAAATTGAAGCTGGTACATCTAGCAAGAGCAACACTATCCAGAAGTGCCTTTGCTCGTCAGCCTTAGCCAACAGCACAGCTCTGGGCAGAGCCATTCCGAGCCCCTGCCACCCCATCCAGCCTGGTTGTGTGGTGCCAGCTGGAAATGGGAGAAAGCACAGCACCTCATAATCCCCAGTGACTACTTTTTGAGCAAGGCTTGGGATTGAGTCTTCTGTCTTGCTGCTTAAAGAAAATTTTATTTCTTCTAACATTTTCTTCCTGGTGCACTGCACAAAGGACTCACCCAGGAGGGAAGAAATGTGAGCATTTTGCTTTTCAGAGCTGTAGGGACTTTCAAACCTTCACTTCCCATTTCTCCAGCAAATATGAATTAAGGCAGTGGCAAAATCATGCATTACCTTCCCAGATAAAACTGGAAAGAAATGGGATTCCTAAAAGAAGAAACAGGAATTTTATAGCAAGTAGGACATCTACTTGGGAGCAGAAGATGTGGGAGTTTGTTTTCTCTCCTGCCATCCCCACACAATACACTTTTTTCCCTTTAATTGAGCCAATGTTTGCTTAATACAAAACTCATGAACAGCCTGGATAGTGGAGACAAATGAGCAGACCAAGCTGTTACAGAAAGGGTACCAGGCTGGGTATTGTGAAACCCATTTCAGCATCTGCTGATCAGGGAACACCTGAACCCTCTATGATTTTGCCCCTTTCTCCCTCTGCTCCCACAGTACTATGCCTTATTTCAAAGGTGTATGGAAACTGGTTGAGGTCAGCATGATTTGGGGCTCAATTTACCACCAAACATGCCCTGATGACATCAGCAAGTGCAGCAGCACAATTGGAGAGGATGTGCAAAGTGGTGGTGAATATCCACTGCCCACATGTACATCTGGGGGAAGTTATTTTTACTTCTAGGCAGGTCCTCTGAGCCCAAGTGTCCTGTTTGCTACCATGGAAGCTCCATGATGGGAGCCAGAATATGGTAAGTGGAGCCAACCAGATGTACTTTGAAAATGCTCCCTTGAGCTAAACTAAAACACTGATGAAGAGAGTCACAGATTTCTTTTATCATTCCTCATGAAAAAGATGAATTTTCCACATCACTGCATGTAAATTAGGGTTTGGGTTGCTTTGGTTTGTAGTTTCTTGTTTTTTTTTTTTTTTAGGGTAAGGCATTGCAGCTATAATTAGACAGCAGTTCTGGACACAAGAAATTCCTTTTGGGCACTGTACACAAGATTAAATATGCAAGCTATGAAAGGTCAAGACAGGGGAAGGCATAAGCAAGAAAACAAATCATAGTAGCCTGCAGATTTGATAGCCTAAGGTGGGAGGGACGAATTAGGTATCTTTGATTCTCAACATGCAAGGTAAAGAAATTATTGTTTTTATTCACAGTAAGAACTTGTTAACATACCTAGACATTATCAAGTGGACTATTTCTTCTGAGGTAAAATCAGTGTCCTTAAGTTTTTACTGCTAACAAAATAAGGATCACAAAATTTGTGATCATTAGAACAAATTCCCTGGGTGAACTTAAAAAGCAGATAAATTAGCAGAGAAAGTGTTCAGTGAATACCCCAGAAACTTTGCAATTTTATTTTCTTTGCTTATATGTTCATTTGAAAACTGATGGAGCTTCTCTCGCCAAAGAACCATTAAACGAATTGTTGATTTCAGCTGTAATATTTCAGGGGAAGTGAAAGGCTCTGGAGCTGTGTATAAATCAGGCAGATGCCTTCTTTCATTCTGTCCTGTCGCTCCCGTTTCTCAGTGGTGCTCTCCAAGTTGATCAGGCTTGACAGTGGTGTCACATTCTATTCCTTTGCCTCCTCTCTCCAGCATCAGCATCACCAGGCTTCTACTGATCTGCATGGGATTCTGACAGCTTAGACTGACTGCATGACCCTCCCAGCAGTCACAGGAAGCAACCCTTCGATGACATCAATGGCACAGAAACATTGCCATGGGCAGAAAATAGCTAAATCGCATTCTGAGAGTGTTTAATGAGTTCAAGGAGAGGCTGGTTTGTGTTTTGGGGTTTTTTTACAAAAACCCGGGAAAATGATGGTTTTCATAAATCACTCTGATTTGAAAGGGTGACTGGAACTCCCCCATTAAGATGGCACACTGACCTCAATGCTTCCCCACAGCTTAAATAGCTCCAAATCTGATATTGTGATTCCTTGGTACCGGTTAATAAAAACAATATATTTGTGTAACAAATTATGGGGCTTGTTAATGCACCAGAGGCCAGTGGGGTGCTAGGTTTTTTTGTGTTTGGTGATGACTTCAGACTCTGAGGTTCCCCAGCACCTCACTGAAAAAGATCATAACATCAGGAGGGTTATTCCACTGCAATTTGCTGAGTGTTATGATGATGCCGTTTGTTGTCTGGTTACCTTTGGCAAATCTCCTACATCTGACATCCTTAGCAAATTGTAGTATCTACTAACCTTATCATTCAGGGTGGGATCTTAGAGTCATGGCATAGTTTGGGTTTGAAGGGACCTTAAAGATCATCTAGTTCCAACCCCTCTGTCATGAGCAGAGATACCTCCCACTAGACCTGGTTGCTCAAAGCCTCGAACACTTCCAGGGATGGGGCATCCACAGCTTCTCTGGGCAACCTGTGCCAGTGCCTCACCACTTTCACAGTAAAGAATTACTTCCTAATATCTAATCTGAACCTACTCTCTTTCAGTTTGAAGCCACTTCCCCTTGTCCTGTCACTAGTCTCTGAAGAAGAGCCCCTTTCTCTCTTCCTTGCAGGCCCCTTCAGATACTGGAAGGTTGCTATGAGGTCTCCTCGCAACCTTTTCTTCTCCAGGCTGAACAACCCCAACTTTTTAAGTCTGTCTTCATAGGGGAGGGTGCTCTAGTCCCCTTATCAACTTCATGGCCTCCTCTGGACTTGTTACAACCGTTCCATGTCCTTCTTATGTTGGGGACACCATGACTGTAAGCAGAATTCCAGGTGGGGTCTCACAAGAGCAAAGGATCTGAATCTGGAGGAGCATGCAAGAATGGTTGAAAACTCCCTCTGATATCACCAGGGCTTTTACTGCTCACTACATCTGAGCATACTGCGTTTGAAAAAGTATATATTGCAAATCAAAGTTTCCACTGACTTCAGGAATCTCTCCTGACGAAACAGGAGAAATGGCTTTTTTTGTTATAAAGCCAGTGGACGGATCTTATGGAGGGTGCCAGGAGGAGGATGATAAGGCACTGATGTTCTTTCAGTCACCATATCCTCCCTGAGTGACTCATTCGGTGTGAGTTTTAGGTTAGCCCAGAACAGAATTCCTTACAACAGCCAAAAGCAGATCCCTATAGAAAAATCCCACAATACTTGCTTGCTATTCTCCTTGCTCCCAGCAACTTGTAGCTCAAGGACTTCCCAAGCTCTAAGTGTCATAACCATTGATTGATCTCTCTTCCATGAGTCTAACCTTGACTCCATATAAATTTTAAACATCCATAACATCTTGGTATGAATAAATCTTAGTCCCTAAATATCTATGACTAATCAATCCTTTAAGCAGCTTCATTGACTTCTGAACTCTCATAGCAGCACTTAATTTGACTATTAATTTAATTTACCACCTTTCACTGCCAGTATTTTAACTCAAAGCAGTGCACACGATTTTCCCATCACTGGAATTCTTCATTAGGCTCAATGCATGACATGAAATACTGGTATGCAGGAGGCCAGAAAGGAAGATCAGTGATATGGTAAGGCCTGAAAAAATTAGGACAGAAGGGCTTAAAGATCAAAGAAGGAATGGGCACAATACAGAAAGCAACTGACTTTATTCAGTCCTGTTGTTGATGTTGAGTTGAACAGTAAGAATACAGATATAAGAAGAAATAGGATAGATCAAACCTCACAGTAAAAGCTTTTTCTCTTCTAGACTTAGAAAGGTTTAAACTGCCACAAATGTGTGATCACATCAATGGATATGAAAGGTGGTTGATGCATACACACACAAAGATTCAAAAATCCTTGGTGACATTAGCAATAGTCACATTTTTAAGTGAAATATCAGTGCTTTCTGGTACTCTGTATTAAATCTAACAACCTCAGGGATAGCTCATTTACAGTATGTAATGCCTTAGTGCCCCATGAGCATGCTGGATTTTCATGGCCTTAAATCACAAGCTGACTTGTGTACTCTAGTGTAGCAAGCTCAGCTTCTTTGTAGAACCTAACATGTGGGCAAAAATTAGCAGAAATATCAGTTTCAATTAATATATTTTTTTAGACTCAACCCAAATTATCACTGACAGAACTAGGCCTTAAGTGCTATGTGGGAATTAGCTTTCCTAAAAATTCAGCAGTTGAACAGACCTGAGCAGATGACCCAAAAGCCATCTGTGAAACACTCAACTTGGTGAAGTAATTTGTTTAACTGTGACCCAAATAATGAAGTATACAGTGTTATTTGTCAATTAGTGCTGTACCACATGGCAAGCAGGTTATGCAAAACAAGAAGCTGCTTGTAAAGCAACAGAGATACCTATTATGAGTGCTAATCACTGAAAACCCCATCTTTTCAAATCTTCTGATGAGCTGTATTACTAATGTTGGAAGGTGATGCTTGTCAGCCAAGAACTACATTAGAGTCCGTAATTGGATTTCAAGAGTTGTCAAGAGCAGGCTAATCAAATAGCTGCTACTGGAAGTGATATATGAAAGAAAGAAAAAAAGAAAGTTCTAGTCTGGCAGGATGCAAAGTATGTTGTATGGTTTCCTTATGGCATTTCAAATAATATGTTCCATTTTTCTGGGCTCCATTTGTCTGACATTCTTCTCTCGTATAATGATTCATTACATATAATTTATTCAAGGACTGTAACTCACTTCTAAGTGCCCACAAATATTACTGCAGCTAGACATTTGCATTGTAAAACAAATGCATAACAGCAGGGTTTATGAAGGATCCTTTTATATTAGTTCCCCGACAGGAATGATAGATTTTTCTTAGAAGAAAAATACTGACCTTAAAATAATCTTAAAAATCTAGCACAGGAAACAATTAACAGATCTTCCTTCCCTGTGCTTAGGTAATTTGACAATTTTAGGGAGGCCTGGGTAGCAAAGTATTCTTTGGCCATTTCTAATTGATACAGCTATAATGCTGTTATATCAGTACTACCAGGAATATTCCCATGATTATGAGGGTACATATACTACCCACCCTCTCACTGCTCTGCAAAAGCATGACCCATTTCAGAGTGGAGCTCTAGAGGTGGTGGAAGGCAGACAGAAGACATTGCTTCGAGTGAAACAGTGAAAAAAAACCAGTCCCAGTTGGAACAAAGGCTGTGCATTGTGTCACTGCACCAAGTGTAGATAATGACAGTGTGTGTGATACCAGCATCCTTCACTGCCCCGGGTAAATTCATATGTGGATATGTAACAACTCTTCAAAAAATGGGAGAAATCCAGTGAAAGATGACAATAGATATCCAGGGAACATCAGGTTGTGAGAAGCTGGTACTGTAGTGGTGTCCTAACCTGTCTGGCTGCCACCCTCCCTGGGAAGAGTTGTTCAGTCTGGAAAAGAGACTGAGAAGAATATACTTTTCTCTCTTTCTGTGGTGATGAGAATTAGAGGTAACAGGATTAGCTGCAGGAAGGACCAGTTACATCAGACTGTAGGAAAACATTTCTAATAGGATGGCAAAGCACTGTAATGGCACATCCAGGGAGGCTGTGCCATCTCCAGTGCTGCTCTCCAGACAAGGAAACTTTTAAGGACAGGTTAAAAAAACGACTATGAAAGATGATTCCAGCATAATTCCTGCCACTGCATGAATATTTCAGTGCCCGTGTTCAGGTATCTCTCCAGCCTAACCATGCTCAGCCACCATGTCCTGCTCTGGCACCTGCCTGTTCTTCCTGTTGCAGCCTCACCTTGACCCAGCCAGTAAGAACTGCCACACAGGACAGATGTTCCCACGCAGGACAGATGTTCCTTTTCAGGACAGGACAGTGGACAAACTGCTCTCCCAGGGTGCTGCCAACTTTGTTCTTTATCAGTTTCTCTAATATACTTCAAGAAATCTTAATCCTTTTCCCTTATTGACCTGCCACTGAGGGTGAAGATCTGCACTCAAGTCTACTGACCATTAATGGCCTGCAGCTTGGTAGTACTAACAGCATTCAGGACACATGATGGGCTGTAGGCCAAAGATATAGAAATGCAAAGTGTCCCCAGATAGTGCTAAACAAAATGGAGATGATGATTCCTTAGCCCTCAGTTAAATAAACACTGGCTATTCATGACAGCAGGTCCTGCAACAGGAAGGCTCCCCTGAATTAATTTCTGCTGCCTGCTACTCCCTGTCAGCTCTCTGGCAAGTCATTTATTTTCTCCCCACTGCTTTTGTTCCCCTTTGGCAGGCTGGGATAAACAGGATTCCCAACTGCATCAGGACACTGTGGAGACAGGATCAGGTACTACCTTTGCCCAGATGTAGTTCTACCTTTAGCTGCTCTCCAAGGAAATAGGACTGCAGCTATACTCTTGGTTTCATACTTATTTACACTTTAACACCATGTAACACTCCTCGTGGGTTAAATGGAATCCATCCTTTAACTCTGTTTTGTTGCTACTGTACAACCTAGAAAACAACAACTGTGGGTTACCAAAATGCTTTATTATAGTAAAACATACTGTACATAGATGAGAGCCAGTGGTTATATTTCATCTGTCCCATCAAACCAAAATACCTTTATATTTTCCATTGGCTTAAAAAGGAAATACTAATAATTTCATTATTAAAAAAAAAAAAAAAAATTTCTATTTATTTTGCTCTATTAGAAAGGCAAATATTGGGATAGTGATATAGCTTAAATATATTAAAATTTTCCCTCTGGGGAGCTTGTTTTCACCTCTGGATAGACCACACTTGGAATGAGTTCAGGAATCTCTTTCTATATGACAGCAGGTATCAACCCACAATAAATGCAAATTCAGTATATTCAACCAGAGTGCCTGAGCCAGGCAAGAAGAGGGGTAGTGTGGGATGCTTATTCTACCATAGTTCTCTTTTCCTGTATATTAAAATTTCTCCAGTGGATTTTCTTCTTATTTTTTTTCCTCTGGATAATCCCAAGTTTGTCCTCCCTCTTTTTAATCATTGCATAGTAAAGCACAGACCACTGTTGTATCACAAAAACTCATTTTAGCTTAGTGGAATTAACCACCATGGCTGGTTCTTTAAGTTCTGGGAAAAGTGAAGGAATAGGAGAGAAAGAGTGACTCCAGAGAGCAATTCAGAGTTCTTCCATTAAGACACCTGTACTTAATCACTTCCTGGAGAAATCTCTATCCACTAAGGTGGAAGCTCAGGAAGACTTGGCTGGAAAAAATTAGCCCTTGTGAATCTGTATTTCCCAGGAGTCCCACAGCATCCAAACCTCCTACGCGCTGTAACCTCTGTATAGGTCTGGAGCTGTGCTCTTACCCAGCTTCAGTCATTTGCTGTTCTCCCCAGGAGTCTGAGATGCACAGTCTGGTGTTTGCAGGACTAAAGTTCTCTTACAAGCTGGCATTTGTGCAACAACTAATGCAGCATAGGCAGGTTTAGCTTAGATTTCAGTGCTTCTCTGAAATACAGAGGAACTATTACCTATATTTAGCAGTTCCTGTTAGAAATTACCGGAATACCAGTCAGAGAGGAAAAGGCTGCTACAAAAATGCACTGGATAAAAGGAAAATGGCCTTTCCAGTGAGCTGAAATACACAGTCTAAAAATGATAGAAACAACATCCTATCCTGCCTCAGATCACTTGCTGGACGTTATTGACAGTTGCCACAACATCCTTACCATTTTCACACAACTGGCCAAAACTGTAATATGTTGATACTAAAATAGCAGTAGACAATCTGTAGTGCTGCACTCTTGTCCACATTTCCTGTAAAACCCTGAAAAACTAAGGCAGCATTATACCACAGCTGCACTGTCTTGAAAACCTCATATTGAGGTTCTGCTACTCAAACTTGCTGCTCTCATGTTGTGGGACACAAATGAGCCCTGTGACAATAAAAACATCTGGTCAATTCTTGTTTGTGTCACGTGAATTCACAAGGAGTTAGGGCCAAGAAGGCATCATTACATTTTAAAAATACATATGTTCAAAAAAGACTGGCATCTTCATTGTTGATAGATTCATTTTCCTGAATATACTGGAGAATGTCCACTTCATTCATTGTCTGAATCCTGTTTTCATTTAGCTTTGGCAGAGAAGATGAATTAGTGCTCCTGGGTGCAACTGCTGGCTTCTGAGGCAGTGGTGGTTTTGGTGGTACCTTAGGTTTTGGTTTGGAGGCAACTTCCAAGAGTTTCTCAAAATCATCTGCAACTCTGGAACAAAAAGAAAACATCACTAAAAGCTTGGGAATTTCTGAATTGCTTTTTGTTTTGTAAGAAAATGCAACCTTTCAAAATGTAACTTTCTGCAGGAAGGGATCTACTTTGATGAATTTCTCTTTCCACAGAAGTTTCCGGAAAAATCGTCTTTTTATAATGTGGCTTTTTCGTGTTAATTAATTTTACAGCATATTTTCAAGTATCTAAATTAAAAGCAATTTGCAATTATCAAAAGAACTTTGGGAACAAATGTGTTTAATTTGTGACAGAATTATTTAGTTCCCTTAAGTTTTCATGGTAAAGTAAAATTTTTCACATTCAGCTCTGCTTCCTCTTCATCCCCATCACCCAAAACTGAGATTCAGCATCCCGATGCTCAATCATGAGAAACTGGAAACACTGATGGATGTAAAAATACTGTGTTTGCATTTGCTTCCAGAAAACTAAAGAAGTTTTGCAATCTGTGACCATATCCAACTCTTCTTTGTGTTATTTTACCTCTATTTCCTACTGAAATACCCCGGAACACCTCAAACAATTCAAGATATTTTCTACTTGCATGGTTTGACCTTTTCAGAGATGCAGCAGGCTGTGCGTGCCCAACTCTGTTCCCACATGAGCTGTTAAAAATTTTGAGAGAGCCCTTATAATAGATTATCTTGTAACTCCAAGGGCTGTCTGCCTTTGGAAAGTGAGTATGTGGAGGAAAGGAAAAGAAGGATGCTCTCCAGTGGCTCCACTCACTGGAACAGGATAACATGCAGCAGTCTGAGGAAAATGTCCTTTTAGTTTCTCCTTCTAAATGCCCTATAGGTAGGCAGTCCCTGGAGCATGAATGAGTCATTTCATGTCAGGTGTTTTTTGATTCTTCCACTCATTTGTCTTATGTAATTAGAATCATTGAATCCTGAGTTGGAAGGGATCCATAAGGGTCATTGAGTCCAACTCCAGGCCCTGCACAGGACACCCCAAGAGTCACACCACATGCCTGAGAGAGTTGTCCAAAATGCTTCTTGAACTCTGCCAGGCTTGGGGCTGTGGCCACTGCCCTGAGGAGCCTGTTCCAGTGCCAAACTACCCTCTAGGCTAAGAAACTTTTCCTGATAACCAGTTCACATCTTCCTCACTGCCACGCAGTGAGGTCATCTTAGGGGGCTGTTTCTCAGATCCCTGTGAAACCTGTGGACTAAATGGGACAGTGATTCCTCCCTTTCTCTCTTAGTTCTCCAGTAGTCTTAGGAGAGACACTGTAAATGCCTCTAACATGGCAGAACAAATGCTGGGGCTTTCTGCAGACAGGTAAAGTTAAAGCAAAGATGAGCTTTTCCATAATTTGGGAAGCAACTGATGAGGGCAACTGTCCAGGACCATGAGGAACATGATCAACAGAAGAACCAGCCTCACAGAGACCCTTTACTCCTTCATCACTAGTGAATATTGTTTGAATGCTAAAACCTCTGGTACTTCAAGAGCTCCAGCCCACTCAGTTAAGGACCTCTCTACTACTGAGAAAAACTGAATAATTTCAAGGGTTCTTTTTCATGTTCACCCTCATTAAAAGCTGTGAGGAACTTATGACAGTACTGCCCAGACTGAGACAAGCTACCCTCACCATGAACCAGCCATAAAGTCAACACGGATTAGCCTAATTTTCTGCTGTACAGAGAGTCAGAACTCTTTAAGTTAAAACCACTCCTGAAGTTACATAGATGTTTTTGTGACTCCCAAAGGGAATCTAAAAAGAATTAGTCTTAACCAAGGCTATTCTCGTAAAATCAATTGCCTGAACACCGATGCCTAAAACTAGGAAATACCTAAACAGACCAAATGATGAACAGAACAATCCACTGCCCCAGAGCTCTGCACCTTGACCTCTGCCTGTGGTATTCCAGCAGGCAGCGCCTCAAATTTCATCCTCCACACAACTCTGGAGATTATATTCTTTTTTATTTAGATAAGATTTCTAATGTCTTGTAATTTCCATGATTCCCTGTCAGTGACACATCCCACTTAACTTACAAAACATACTCGCTCTATTTCTGAATTTCTCATTTACATAGAAGAAATTAATTTCATTTAAGACCAGGCCTTTCTGTTTGCTGCAAACTCTGATATCCAAGAGATATCACACCTGTGATCACATTGCCAAGACATGTTCTTGTTCTCTTTGCTCTGTAATGAACAAAACATGTTAGGGCTGGTATTTCTGAAGTCTCACTTGCTTTAGCTGATCTGATGCCTCCCTTCTTGGCATAAACAAATACTGAATGAATCAGTGTCCATGTGATAAAGTTCTGGTCACAAATAACAGAAACTATAATAACCAGAGAACAATACACAATATACCTACAGACCATATGGAGGAAGCATGATTTTGAAGTAGGTGCACTGCCCAGGAGGAGCAGCAGTAAATCCAGCTCAACAGCCTGATCAGATGGTACAGCTTCCCAAATTCTCTATTCCTGTGTTGCTCTATACTAACTTCTGTGCTAACTACAGCAACAAAACCACCAAGTACAGCCAAAAAATACCCCCAAAATGATCCAGTCCAATAGGCTGTAGGTTTTTTAGGGTGCAGGGGTTTGGTACTGTGCTTTTAAGACAAAGATTCTGCAGCAGATGATTTTTCAAAGTCTGGAATCCGTTCACGTAATTTCCCTTTTTTGCCCGAGATTTTTTCAAGAGCTTGGTTAGACAGAAGTCTCTTACAGAGAACACAGCAGATAAAATGTGGTCTTTGTCTCAAACCTGCTTTTCAGTGCTGCAGTGGTAGGCAAACTGTTTGATCCGCTGCCGTTTGATCATGTGAGACACGACTGTCTTTGCAAAACTAAAGAGGTAAAATGCAAAATGCCTTAGGCAGAGATAGCAACAAGGACTACTATTTCTGGAGAAGCAAATGAATTGTTACAGTGCATAACTACTACCATATTTAACTCCAGGCTAGGAGGAGGAAGAAAAAAATCAAGCAACTCTTCTGAAACAAGATTAAAGGAAGAACCTTCCCACCCCCATCTTTTTTATAGACCACCAGGCACAGAATCCTTGTAATTAATCATTCTTTAATTAGTGTCTCTCTTTTTCTGTAATGGAAAAGCAGTGCCACATTGTTTAAAATTCCTGCCATACTGTTGTGCTGATTCACAGACTCTATTGGTGTAAATTCTCTTTGTTTCCAGACACAGAAAGCAATCAAAACCCTTACTGAAAAAGGCTGTCACAAAGCCCTACAACATGACTGCTGGCATGTGGACTTCAGGAGAGTAAGCGAGTTCTGGCTTGGAGACAGACACAACTGCCATGTGAACATCAACATTTTAGATGCCACTTCTTTGAACTCTGTCCTGTCTCTTTGGACAAGATCTTTGGGACAGGAATGACTATGTATGTGCATGCACAGCATCTAACATGATGGGAACAGTGACCTCTGCTTGCTGGGAATGCTCTAATGAGGAGAATCAGTAATGAAAGCAGGAGACAAAGACTCCCATAATTTGCTTAAGTATCCAAAAGGCTCATTCTTGAAGCTCTGTTGTGCAACTAATAGCAGTGCTTGCAAAATAGACTTTTATCTTTCCCCATCATATTATCTTTATTTTGTCTGGTGTTAATTCCAAGTACAAGAGATACCTTACTGAAGCCTTGAGGGGTGGTGTAATACCACATCTATAACTTGGAAAAAGACTTGGGCCCAAAAATAGGCAGGAGGCTTCAAAGTAGCAGTGGACCATCACTGCTGCAATGGTCAGCAGAGATAGTCTGATGTCTAGCAAGGCCCAGGGAAACACATGCTGGAGTAAACCACGGGAATGCCAAGGACTGTGGGCCATGTAAAAGGTATCTCTCTTCCTGCTTCAGCTTTCCCCTGCAATCTATTACAAGTAAATTCACAGTGGTATTTCAGCCAGGGTGAGGAAATGTGTCTGGACACTAGAATGTGAGAATGTGTACTGTTGAAATGGTACAAGAACCACTGGTACAGCTTTGGTCTGGGACAGATTAGTGCTCCTCCAAAAAACTCCCTGGCAGAACTGGGGCCTGGTGCAGGCCAGGGACCATTCCCAGGAGGCAGCTGCATCCACTCACCTTGTTCTGCAGCTGGAGAGAGTCCCAACAGCATGGATGCAGTCCATGGTGCTGCCTGGCCAAGGGCCAAAGAACAGGCTCATTAGCACAGGTAAGTCCTACACGCATATGCCCACAAGCCCTCTGAGGAAAACAGCCCACTGGTTACATCACTCACCTGGGAAATGAGACAAGTCAATTTTTCCAGTCTGTAGAAGTTTAAAACTCTGTCTCCTGCTTCTCTTAAAAGTTCCCTAATCATCAGGCAAAGGCATAGCTGGGGCAGGGGAAAGCAGGCAGCTTTTCCCCCTGAACTGACAATGTCTGTCTAAAATACAAATAACCTGAGCCAAGATGGTTGAAGTCTGGTGAGTGTCAAGCCCAGCAAAAGCATCTCTTGCTACACTAGGAGAGGCCAGGACTCCAGGTCACCTCACTGCACTATTCTAGACAACCCATACATGTTCCTAAGGGTGGGGCAAGGATTAATGCTTCCTGTCTGGCAAAAGCCATTTTATTCTTTATAGCTGTTCCAGCATTTGTAAGTAGCATCCCTATATATTACATGAAGAATTAAATAAAGAAAATAAATGCTTGAAAACCATCACAGAATTTGTTTACTGTAACCTACTGCATCCAAATCAAAGACTTTTTCCCATTTAGGTCACAGCAAACAAGAGAAACTGCCTTGGAGTGGTCAGGAAATTTCTGACTTAGCTACTGCAACTTCCTCCACCACTTGCACATTGCCCAGATAACCCTCTGCCCAAAGGATGTAGATTTAAACCTTCTAGAGTTTCTCCTGTCTCTTTTCCCAACTGTGGTGCTGTTCTCATACCCCCAGAACAATGAGAAAGCACTGATGCTGGAGATGGTGCCCCACATGACTTCTGGCTAGTCTGGAGACTAAGTGTTGTTCTCTGAATTCAGCATCTGCCAATGCCTGCTGAAAGAAGATCACACAGACTTTTTCTGCCTCAGGGGTAGCAACGGTTCCATGGCAAACCTGCAGCTGACAAACCTCTATTCACAGACTCACAGAATCTTCTGAGTTGGAAGAGAGCCACAAGATCATCGAGTCCAACTCTTCAGTGAATGGCCCATATGGTGATCAAACCCACAACCCTGGCATTACTAACACCACACTCTAACCAACTGAGCTAATCTCAGGGTCTGTATGGACTGAATGTGTTTAGGAATGGGCAGTGTTAAGACGTGGTTTCACAAACAGCTTCAGCCTCTAACACTGTAATGCTTCTGAAAGGGTCATCAGTGTAAACCTAAGAAAGAACACACCAAGTCTGCCATCACAGGGCAGCAGAACTGGGATCCTGCTGCTGACGCTTTTCTCAGCACTGGAAAAAGACAAATGCTGTGCTGACAGCTGCTTCCTTCCATCTCAGCTCCCTATTCATTATCAAAGGTGAAGCTAATTAAATCTCTCCTAAAAAGCTGCTCAGACAACTGCGATAATTATTTCAGGCTAGGATGTGTGATAATTTATGTAATTCTGTGGGCCCACAAAGCTGCTGCAACATTCACAGAATCAATTCTAGCATTGGTTTTTCACAAAAACCTGATCCATCACACCAGACAGGCATGATTTAGATTAATGAGGTAGAGGATGCATGCCTGCAGGGCTATGATCTCATTGGCATAAGGGAGACATGGTGGGATGGCTCCTATGACTGGAGTGTTGGCTCTTTAGGAACAACATGCAGGGGAGGCAAGGAGGGACTGTCCTCTGTGTCACTGGAGCTCAGCCTGGGGAGGGATGAGGAGCCATCCAGGAACTTATGGGTCAGAACTGAAGGGAGGGCAGGGACAGGTGACATTATAGTGGGGGTCTCTTGCAGGCCACCTGGCCTGGAAGACTAAGTGGATAAGGTCCTCTATAGACTCAGCAGCCTCATGTTCATAAACCTTGGTCCTCAGCAGGCCAAAAGCAATTCAGGAGGTTCCTGGAATGTATTGAGGCCAACTTCCTTCTCCAAGTGACAGAGGAGCCAACAAGGAGAGGTGCTATGGTGGACTTTATTCTCACAAACAAGGAGGGGCTGGTGGGGAGTGTGAAGCTCAAGGGCAGCCCTGGCTGCAGTGACCATTAAATGGTGGAGTCTGAGTCTGTCAGGGCAGTGAAGAGTGTGCACAGCAAGCTCATTCCCCTGGATTTCAAGAGAGCAGTCTTCAGGGATCTGCTTGGTAGAGTACCATGGGATAAAGCCCTGGAGGGAAAAGGCTCCCAGGAAATTTGGTTAATATTCAAGAATAACCTCCTCCAAACTCAGGAGCATGAATTCCAACAAAGAAAAATCAGGCAAAACTGCCTGGTTACCTATCCCTCTCTTTCTCAAAGCACATCCCGTGAAGGAAGAGTATGACATGCTCCTGTTTTCCTGAAGGCAACACAATGGGACTTGACCTTGCTGCTTCCTACCACAGCAATTATCTCTTTTCCACAGGTTCTGGAAGGACATGAAGTACACACTGATATATTATGGTAGACCCAGTGGTAGGAAACAGTGCCTGCATCTACAGCACCAGTGGTTAGGGCTGAGGTAGCTCACCAAGATTTCCCCATCACCATCACTTAATAACTATCAATAGGCCAAGAAATTAGTAAGCAGTAAAAGGCTGGTCAATGGATAGGAAGAGGGAAGATATTTGTTTGAATGGACATGGATGTTTTGCCATAAAAAGAAATCCTCCATTACATTTACAAAGAAGTTGGTTCTTCTCAATGCTTGTTAATGTAAAGTAGGTGATTCTATTTAAAGCAGTAATTCTCATTTCATATGAGCAGGTATTCACAGAGAGCACAGTGCTCAGTTTGCAATGAGAACATTTATCATATTCTCTTCTCCCTCACGTTGTGACAAGCACAGCCCACGCACATTTTGCAGACTCGTTTGTCTCTCTAACAGTCTCTGCCTCGAGAGTTACAGTCCCTGCTGAGGATTCACTGCTGTGCTGACAGTGCTGTGCTGCTGCTGCTGCTGCAACCACTCACGCACCATAAAGATCACAAAGCATTTGGTTGCTCCTGTGTTCTGCTCTGAATGGTATCTTTTCCCCATCTCCCCTTTAGAAGAAGAAGGCTCTGCCTCCCTCTGCCTTAAGCAGTGCTCTCCCATCTCTGCCCATGATAAGTCAGACACTTCTCAGATGTGTCACTTGAATGTGAGCAGACCCTGTAGTACATGTGGATGTTCACTGCATGAGTGAAGAGCTCCCACATCTGCATTATTTGGCTAATCCATCAGTGTACAGTGAACATATCCAGGTTATTGACCTACCACAGACCTGCTGGTGCAACATAGCTCAGGACAGTCTTAGATCTTAATAAAATGTGTCCAGGGAAACTTTCTGTGTGGTATAACAGAGTATGTCAAACAGACCCAGACATTATTTTTCCTCTAGTTGCTTATACAGCTCCAGCCCACTACAGGAATGGGTTGTCACAGATCCAAATTTGATCTGAGGGCTGGAGAGAGATTTCTTCAGTCTGCTTTGGGAAAGGAGAGTACTTGTCAACACCTTCAGGGCAAAGGTAACACTTATTCTTAGGCCCAGAAATATGCTTTAGCCCCCATGCCAGGGAGATTGCAGGGTTCAGCTCAAGTTGAACATTTCCTCTTATCACAAAGGGTCACTGCCTGGAAAAGAGACTGTGGGACTGCCCTGCAAGAACATGTAACACCAGTCTGGTGGTAAGGGAAGGTGGGAGATGACTCAAATGCTGCCTCTAAATTTATGAGACCTGACAGTTGTGCTGAGGCTGAACAGAGAAAAAAGTCCATTGGGCACAACCACTTGAGAAAGTGTATCTGTGGGATTTCAGGTGACCGCAAAGAATTTACACAGAAGTGAGGTGGAGTGTTGGTTAGGTTAGGTTAGGTTAGGTTAGGTTAGGTTAAAAGAGCACTGCTGCTCCTTCCCCTGCTTTGACAGCAGTTTCTCCTTTACTCCCAACTGCTTCGCCTTCAGTCCACCAGCTCTCTATGATGTGCAAATAACACCATGAACTGGGTTTACTAGGGGATTTTCAGAGGGTGTTAGGCACCTGAATAGGTCAACAGATCCTGACCTATCTGACTATATGTCTTGCACAGCCAGGAGTTGCCCCTGGATTCCCATAGCAACTTTCCCATTGGACCACTGTCATGATTTTCTGCTTCATTACGTGCATTCATTTCCAATTGGATCTTGATGACTTGTCAGCTATTGAAAGCACTGGGACAAATCAAGGATAAATGAAAACTACTGGAATTTAAAAGAAATGGAATATTTTCCCAGGAGTTTCCGTAACCATCTGGGCCTGCTGCAGTCAATGATGACCCAAAATGATCTAAAAGCATGGTCTATCGGTCTCAGAGCAGACTTCAGAGACCCTTCTCTGTCACAGAGGAACAGAACATACATAATCCAAAACACATTAACATGACAGATAGAAAGGCTCTCTCTAGTGGATGAAAACGCATGAACTGCATTGGAACAGGCACTTCCAGCTATATGAACACTCTGGATCAAGTCCTGTGTGCTGAGATCCCCAGCAGAGCAGAAAGCAAACATGAAAGTATAGCAAGCACATATGTGTTTATTCCTGATATACCAATGCACTAAATCAGGTCATGTCCTGCCCCATCAGCTTCTATAAACATCAGGTGGGTTGTCAGGATGTAATGCAAGATGGCACCCTACCCAATTTAACCTTTGTTTACAGTAAGCCAGGTATTACTGTTGAGGTAGCCAGCACTCCTACATGCGTAGAAAGCAATAGCTGCAAAATTGCCTGCTGCAGGAGAGGTTTGAAACCACACACATCTTCTCTCTCCTGGGTTTAATACCTGTTGTGGAAATCATACATCCTAACAGGAGCTGGCTGGCATGAATTAGCACTGAAAGCAGGCTGGCCTCATCATTCAGATGCCAGCCTAAGATCCAGAAGGCATGAATTTGACTCATTACTGCAGCACAGATTCCCTGGTGATGCTGGTCTCAGAGCATTGGCTCCCTGCTTGATCTCTTGAGGATTATCAGTGCAGGCAAACTAGTCTTGTGATAGAGATGTCAGGGATAAAACACATTATGTGCTGATATGTTCCACTGCTGCACTATCAAGGGGGAAGCAATGCATTATTCCCTCCTGTAACTCTGAGCTTCAGTCCTCCTTTCCACTAGATTAAAAATTAAATGCAGGCAGATAAAGATTTTAATGAGAGTTCTTTACTGCTGTGGAGGTGTGCACAGAACTCCTCCTGGAAGCATGCACAGAGGTCTGTGAGCCACCAGCAGAAAATCATTCCTCCTGTGTTAAGAGCCCTTGATTTCACCTCCCTGAAGCTGAACTGCTCTGAGTCTGGGCTTTGTTCCTCACTTTTCAAAATGGAGGTCAGGTTTCCTGTGCATCATTTGCAGAAAGCAGAAGTGTCATGTTAGAAAACAAGAACTAGATGGCATGCCTGGGGCCTTCAAGCCACTTTCTTTGGAGTCAGAGAGTAATACTTTGCACCTTACCTTTCTCAAAGGGTCTTCCTACTTTCCTTTTAAGTGTTCTTGATTTCCAATTCCATGACACACATATTACATTTTACTTGTCAGTACAAGTATTGGTTCACAGTTTGCATTAAAAGTATTTAAGCTTTTCCCTCAGATTTCCCAACAGATTTAAGAAGAGTACCTCAGCAGCTCCTCAGTGTCCTCCTCAGGACCCCTCAGCACATACTTGCTGTTCTCACAGGCAGCTGGGAGCAGCAGTGAGTCACCCAGTCTCACCACACCACCAAGGTCTGGATCTTCAAATAATTTCAGATCTAGAAAGGGGAACCACAAAATGCTTCAGTGAGATCATGCTGTATAACACAATACCTGCACTAACACTAGCTAGTACATCTGGCAACTGGGCTAAAAAAAACATCATGTAGACAATTATTTAACACAGACTTCAATCCACAAAGTGCAGTGATATTATGCACTGTCAGGACTGCTTTATCCTTGCACTCAAGATCATATTACTCTTTTTAGTGTGGCATGAGTGACTGTGGGACAGGAGCTCACACAGACCTTAATATGCCAGTTCAAAATGTTTACAGTGAACAGCTATGGGAGCTGTATAGGTCTTATTCCTTTTGAATGAATCTAGATGATTCTGCTCTGCTGAAGATTTACCTTAACATTCCCAAGTCATTATTTAGCTGTATCACAATAATGTAAAAGCTCTGTTATACACATGCTTTAGATAAAACAATCTGTGTATATACAACTATAGAACAGATAGTATTACTCTCTTTCATCCTCTTTCTCGGACCAAGTGATGAGAAATCTTTTTCTGGGCCAAAGAGTCCTTCATCTGCATCCATTTCCTCTTCAAAAAGGGTTAATTTGGGCTTCTCTTCCTTGGTTGAAGAAGCAGGTACCTTTTTTGCTTTTTTAGTTCTAAAACATAAGAGAAAAGAAAGTGAGCTGCAATTTTTCATTTAACAAGGAAGATTTATGGCTAGAAGGTCTCATCAGCTGAAAATAGATGGTGGGAGGCTAGGAAAGGTCCAGAGAGAGGTGCACAGACATCTGTTAGTCACTGGCAGGAATGGGATACTGAGCTGGAGGGTCTATTGGCCTGATGTACTGTACATGCACCCATGTTGTGCATTCTTAAAAACTGTCAAGGAGCCCAATGGGAATGGGAAGAGCAGAGCTAACAATGCTGTACAGGGAAACTGCCACTCAAACCGATCTGTCTTGGGGAGCTTTACTCCTCCCACACAGAAAGCCTGAAGTAAGAAAGAAGGCCAGTGGACAGAAGTGGATTGCTTGCAAAACAAAGTGCAGGTTGGTCCATTGCACTGATCCCTCTGGTCAAGATTTTAAAAATCTCCTTGGCTCCATTTCGTTTCAAGTTCCTGCTGCTGTTTATGATTGCTATACAATTCTTTCATAAAGTCCCCTCATGCCCACAGGAGACATGCTACCAGACTACAGCACCTTTAACTTGAAGTAAGCAGGAACTGGAAGAGACTTGGTGGACAGGCTGTTATTTGCAGAATTCACAAATGTCACTCAGTACTTTCTTGAACCAAGGACAGGATTAACTTCCTCTATATTTAGTCTTCTAAAAATCTGACAGTGAGACAAAGTTAATTTTTAGGCTTCTTCTCTACTCAACGGAGACACACTTCTCCATACGGCAATGAATCCCATCTATTTTGAACACTGTATTTGGATGGAATAAATCTCTAACGATCTCATCTCCCCACTGTCTGGAGAAGGAAGCTAAAAACTAGTTTGGATTAGAGGCCTCCTTTGCACGTGGCTTAAACAAGAAGAGTAGAATTGCCTTGCAAGAGCAGAGTGAAAAGCACGTGCTGCTCAGTCTCACATCCAGGACTCATGTTTCACTGGCTGAAGCTACAAGGCAGTTCTCACAATAAGGCAGCTTGAGACATGAGGCAAAGCAAAGGGTGTAAAAGAGAAAATTTTTAGAGAATGGGACAAAACCTTTGGTTGAAAAGTCTGATTCAAACTAAGCTGAAAGAGAAGTATTCCTTAGGAGAGCATGTGCTTCCTAAGTAATTGCCATATTTCAAAGATCTTCAGATCCTTACTCTCAGCAGTCTTGGCCTTGCAATTTCTAAGGTAGCCCCTTTGAGGCCTCTTACAATAGAAGATCTGATCTTCTCCTTTGCGGAGAGCAGGTCAGGTTTCAGTCTAGAGCAAACCCAATTATCAGCACTTTACATGCCACACATCAAAAACTAAGAAAAAGGTCAAAAGATTACACATACATTCCAACTACACTAAAGAATCTTGTAAAATCCTCTTCCAAATACAGCTGCACACAAAAGAGTGGAGTCCAGTTACTTCCAGTTATTTTCACAAGTTTATTATCAACAAAATAGAACTCATGGATGACATTACCTTGCTACCAGCACTTTGTCTCAGCAATGGGAAATGCAAGCACTTTGGAGGCCTAAGAACAAGTCCCATAGAACTTAAATATGGTTTTAGTTGGAAATATACCCTATTTGATAGAGTAAAGATATCTGCAGTTGTCAACAACTACTTTGCTGAACTATCTATGACATAAACCTTCACTTTAAAGCAGGAGAAACTTCCATTATTTTTTTTTTTTAATTCATATTCATTATGGATATATGCCTTGAATGACTTCTGAATTTGAGCTACTTTTGAAAGCTCAGCTTCAAGGAACTGCTTTAGACTGAAGTGTTTGTAAAAGACCCTTCTTCCAAAACCTGACAAAATCCAAAGTTACAGTGTGTACAAATCAGACAACCTTCACCAAGGATTTCTACACAAACTCAAATTCATTGCTTTATTAACTGTGGTAAGGAACCTATCACTCAAATGAACCTCAGTATTAAAGTAAAAGGTAAAAAAGGAGAACCATTTTATGTAACCACAAAAACAGAACAGTAAGACCAAGTGTTTCAGAGCCGATTAAAAATGGAATTAGTAGACACAAATAAATCCAACCTACTAGGGAAGAAACAACCTTTATTTGCATAATTCATGCCTTGTAAAGTGTTCTTTGAGAGGTGAATGACAATATAAATGCAGATTTGCCAACCTACAGAATGCCAAAAGATCCCTTGTCCATTCAGAGTTACAACAGCTCTCCCAATGCATAAGAACCTGTTATGCCACAGATATTTATATATAGGAGCCAGTACATTTCCAAGCAACAGGCCTCCGCCCCAGAGAAGTTAAGAAGGAGTTCACTAGCAGTGAGCTGAAGTATTTGCAGGAAAGTTTACCAGTATGGTGGGAAATACCGAAGAAAGGGGAGAGAATCATAAAGAGTGTCATAAAGAACAGCACGTAAAACAAAAATACTTGAACTGAAAGGTCCTGGTAACAACCCTCTATTAAGTCTAGGCACCAAACCAGCCCACTGACATGGGCTCACTTTGTGTTTTGCCAGTCTCCACTGGCAGGAACAGAGCATGGGGCCAAACCCAGGGCTTGACCTGCTACTGGCAGGAACAAGAGGAAGTTGTTTTCCTGATTTCAAGTTGTTTCCCCTCACCACCCTTCTAAGGAAGCCACAGCCAGACTGCCAAGTAATTCCAACACAGCCATACAGGGACTCTGCTGAGGTCAGTTTCTAGCAGGCAAACAGGATTCCCACGGTTCTGTATTTAGCTGTGCCAGTCCAGGCTGCACTGCTGAGCAGGGGTCAATGGACGAGAAGGGGTGTGCAAGAAGTTTCAGAGCCTGAGTTCTGGTTCCAGAATCAGCTGCAGGTGGCCTGAGTGTGCATCTGCCTGCACTCCCATCCCCTCTCTATATATTGCTACTACCTCCCCACAAGCAGGGACTTAGCTGGAACTGAGCTGATTGTGAAGGCACAAGGTGGTAGCCCTTCAAAGGAGAACCTGCAAGGATATTTAATTCGATGGTCATGATGTACCAGGGTGAAGTAAATTAGTGCAGCAATGCAAAGCCTTTTGGGAAGAAAGAAATGAACTAAGATTTGGCCTTTCAAACTATTACTGTATTCAAACGCTGCACTTCATTAGCACCTTCCTACATCATGCTCACAAACCTGGCATCTGACATTTTGAAACTACCAGCATCCAGCTGGTGGAAGATGACCCGTGCCATTGATATTTCTTTGCTGCTGAAACAAGTGAGCCTTTGGAACATCACTCTAGTGAATTTTAAAAATCTCAACAAAAACCAAACCAGAGCTAAGGAAGATTAAAAATCTCAACAAAAACCAAACCAGCACTAAGGAAGATGTATCCTTTGTTCAGTGAGACTACTTACCCAGCTGAGCCTACTGAGTTCTACACACAAGGAACAGTGAGAGTGACTCAAATAACACTGCCCTCTCCTGCTCTGACTCCATCCAAAACTGCATGACCACAAATTAGAGTATATGAATCCAGCAAGTAAGGCTGCTGGCACACTTGAAAGTCCAGCTAAGACTCCTGGCTCCCAAATGATTCTCGAATCACCCCAAAAACGTCAGCAAAACCCTGTATGCAAAGACACTTTCAAACCTAATCCATTTTGTGAGCACGATTCTCCTGTTACTGTTTACCAAACACAATGTAGGTCACTCATTTGGCAGCCTCCAGGTCTCACTGGCACTACAATAATGCAAATATGCCTTCTGGTCAGCTGTAGAAAACAGCAGTGAGGATGACTAAGACACTCCCAAGTCCGACGATTCCCAGACCTGTGAGTGTGATAGCTGTATGATGAAACATTGGATCTCCAGACCTAATTCTTGGTAACATGTGGCTTAAATCACAGTGTGTCTATTGTGCTTTCTACACAGGAGTCCCTAACCTATGATCACTGCTGGATTAAAACAGTGAGTGTTGTTATCAGAGAATGTGTAATCTCTGCACACTGACAAAAAATTACAGAATGTATTATTCTGAAAATATGACCGTCTCTTTTTTATAGAAATAAAATTATGCTTCTGGCAAGGAATGTTACAGTAATATAAAAAAAAGGCTTATTCAGGATATACAGACTCCTATCTTAGGTATCCATGGGATTTTACAAGGGAAGAACTCTCTAATATAAATGGACAACCCAACTCCTACAAATCTACATTCAGACTTGAACAAAAGAACTCCAGCTAAAATAGCAGCAATATTAGCACATCTTCTTGAAAACCATTTCTGAAAAACAAAGAACCTACACACTAGTTCCCGCAAAAAACAAAATATCATCTGCTGCTTTCTTTTCATTCAGCAGTGCTCGTTTTCCAAAGCTGCCTGATAACAACAGACAGGACAAAAGGCATCATTCTCATCCACTTTGGGCAAGGGATGCCCAATAGAAATTCTAAGCCCATCAGCTCAGCACAGCCTGACTGCTAAGCATTAAGCAACCATGGCAAGTGTTGGCCACAGGGATACTTTACCTCACACAGTAATCCTTTTCTTGTGGACATCACAGTAACACACAGTATTTTAAATGGCTCTGGCATGTCCCACAGTAAGATAATGCATAATAGATGGAATGAATCTATTAGAAGCCATTTGGAAGAGAAGCATTCAGTTGCAGGCAAAGTTTCTCTCCTGCAGCCCCAAGTCAGTCTTAGGCTAGTGTTTCATCAGACCAGCAGATGGAAAGGAAGCCTGAAGGAACAGATTTTCAAGAGTTCAGGTCCCATCTAGGGACCTGCTTTTGTGGAGAGATTTTTCTGAAGGGCTCAGCACTGAAGAGTACCTGTTCTTCCTAAACAAAGCCAAGCTGGTTTTGTAATCTGTCCTTCGGATTTCTGATTATATTATTTTTTAATATAATTTGAAAACAGATGAGAAAACCACAGACGGACAACTTTTGTTTAGTACACAGCTCATTAGCAACAATCATAAGACAGAAACATTTCCTAAAATGTTTTTAACTAAATAACTAATAAAGCACACAGGCACTCAGATGCCTGGCAAGGGAACTAGGGTTACAGAGTAGATTGCAAAGAAAGAAAATTAACATAAAGGGAATTTATCATTATCCTGTGATTTTCTATACTAAACCAGAACATGAGACTTGCTGAAATAAGGACAACAAAAGACAAGTTTCAAAATACAATCATGACTAAATGAAACCACAGTGGTCCAGAACAAGACAGGCATAATAAAGCTGCCAATAATGATGTGAAAGAGCCAAAAATACTCAATAGGATTTTGGGTTTCATCTGCAGAGCAGCAGGATGGTACCTTAAGGGTTTCGGACAACAGTGAATTTTTTTTATCCTAATACTCATGTTAATGATGCACACTTTCAAATATGCAATACCAGATAACACATGCTAAGGTGTTTTGGAGACAATTGGCCAGGCATCTTTGAGCACTCTGGATAAAACTACTCAACACATTTTAGAGTTCCAGGGAGGTTACAGAGGGCAAAAAATAAAGCTATTTTAGAAATCAGAAAAGTCAGAAAAGTACAACACAAAGAAGCATGGGCTGCTGAGCATTGCCTTGATGCTTTGTAAAATCATAAAGGCTGATAATCAGATGTAATCAGTAAGTAATTAAAAGAGCATTCATTACTAAAATCTGGCTGGAATCATGCTGCTATTTTCTTTTTATGAGCCTACAGGCTTGGTTAATAATGGTATCTTATCCAAGGACTGACAGAGCAATCACAAAATTCCCACTGTTTTCTTCCAAAGCAGAAGCAGGACAATGGAAGCTCCTGCCCTCCAGGTCCCACAGACAGGGATATCACTGCAGCACTGCAGGGATCTGCTTCTTTACAGAGAGATCTGGAGCTATCTCTGCATTAACTTGGGCACACAGATGCCTCAAGGCAGGAGGGATGAAACCAGAACACTCTTTGGTTCTTCTTCACGTCTTTGGTAGGACAAGGAGGAGAGAATATTGTCTTTCTGATCAGTCTGTGAATTAATAAAAGAGCTAAAAGGCAAGCATGATCATTGCAGTGGTCAGGGCTTGGTGTATACGACATTTTATTATGTCCTAAATTCTCTTTCTCTGTATGTTTGGTAGATTGATTTCAAATTGATAATAGGAGAGAAATACTGATATTTATTCTGCTTCCCTCTTCTGGGGAACCTTTTATTTTTCTTATACCTAGTCCTTACAATTTCTGCCCAATTCCACCCTATTTCCCTTTTTCATCCCTCCTCAATCATTTTCCCAAATTTCTGGCCAGTATCAGACATATTCTTGCTCTACCTCCAGAATCTGCAGTGTTGCCTTATCCTGTAGGCTGCTAATTGGGCCTCCTTGTCATCCCCAGCTCTCTTCTTCATATTATGCACCTCTTACCCTCCAGACCTCTGTTCAGGACTCTTCTTTTTCTGCTCTAACCCTGAAGATTACTATCATTGGTCAAACTATGCTTTTGAAAAAGACCACAGGTAGTATCCAAAGGACAAATGGGAAACAGGAAAGTGGGAAAATGGGTAAGTTAAAAAAAAAAAGGATAAAATTAAGTAAAAGTAACAGTAGGCAAGTTAGGAAAGCAAGAGAAAGCGAAGAGGCTGAAGCTGACAACAAATGATAACCAACTACAACTGCTGACCACTGAAAATAAACATTTACCAGTCAGCTTTCAAAAAAAGACAAAATACATATCAAATCTTAAATAAATGCAACATCTTTCTGGACAATGGAAGATTTATCAGGAATAAAACTAGGGTGAACAGTTTGAATTTAACACATTCTGCTAAACATTATTCCTTGATTTATTTCCTTTAAGGTCACTATTCATGATAATGGAGCTATTTTCAGGAAGAAGCTTTATCTTTGAACCCTATAAAAATTACACTCTAAGAAAAAAATCCATTCTCTTACAACAATTAATAATTGTTACAGGTCTGTAGCTCCAAAACCAACAAATTCTTGAGCGAGTACTCTGTTTCATGCCTGTAAAGTGATGTCTACATGCAGTAAACTCAGCAATAAAATGTGCCACATGACAAGAATTTAAATATAACAACCGTAATGAAATCAACCTGCCAACACAGTCCTTTATGAGACATTCTTCACAAAACATCATGACCAGCTTCACAACCCAAGTCAACCCAGCTGAAACAAACAGGGTGAGAGAAAAACCTGATAGCGAGCCTGTTAACTGTCACATGCTCAGCAGATTCAGGAGCAAACTCTAAAAAAGAAGGACTCATAAAGAGGGAATGGAAGGTACAGAAAGCATTCAGTGTTGTGGTAAGAATTCTTATAATTAACAAGTGAAAGCAACAAATAGCAACCATTTTGGAGAAGTGACTGGTTTCTTCAACACTGAAAGCACACACATTAACACACCACCACAGACTTCTTGTTAGATGTACTTGAGTATTTTCTGAAAAAACACGGAACATGTGAATACTTGATGTCTCATTTTCAGATGTGTTGGGCACTCACACCTCTGAATGATAGAACTATAGAGTCACAAAATGTTTTGGGCTGGAAGCAACCCTAAAGATCACCCTCTGCCTTGGCAGGGATGTCTTCCACTAGACCAGGTTGGTCAGAGCCCCATCAAATCTGACCTTGTACTCTTCCAGGGATGGGGCATCCAGAACTTCTCCAGGCAACCTGTGCCAGTGTCTCACCACCCTTATTGTATTCATCTCACCTAAACACACCCTCTTTCAGCCTAAAACTGAAAGTTTTAAAGTTGTCCTCTCACTACAGGCCTTGGTAAAGTCAAATCAGCAGAACCTGCAAGTGTTTGGTGCCTCCTCCCAAGGACAGGCAGCCTGACTGTTCCTCATCTACTTTATAGAGTTTTAATTTTGTGTTACCTAATCTTCACCTCCTCCCAACAGAATGAGGCCATATGCAGCAGCATCTCCTGCCACCTATGTGTGACAGCTCCCTGGCCTCACATTGTGCTCCTCAGGAGGAGACCATTTCCCCTGCACTGCTGCCTCACCTGAATTCCCCTCTCACTGCATCCTACAGCAGAATGGGTACAGGAGCCCAAATTGCAGACACAGCACTAATATTTGTCTATCTGTGAACAGAAAAGCTTCAAAGAGATAACATAACAAGAAAGGATGCTTGCATCAAAAAACATCTGGCCTCTCTAATGCCAGAAGCCCGTGTAAAACTTAGTCTGAAGGGTGCCTTTCCTTTTTTTTTTGCCTGGTATCTGCACAGACCAACCCCCAACCTACAGAAAACCGCTAGCAACCTGCACATGATGTTCCAGCCTAAAATTCTGCCTGACATACCTATCACACCACATCTAGAGAGCTTATAAAAAGCCCGAGAAGGGCTGGTTACCAGGGCAGTGGTGACCAGCAGCAGCCAAGCAGGATTTGGAAGCAGGGGCAGATTGCTTCCAAAGTGCAGGGTCTCAACTGCTTCATGGCACAGCCTGAGGAGGGATGATGGGGCTGAGCCTGGCTCCCTTACCCACATCTTGCTGCTCAGAGAGGTCACTTTTTCCTCGTGGCTGTGCCATGGGTAAAACAAACCTCTCACCACAATACTCAGAGATGGCTCCACAGGAACTGCAATAGAGAAGGACACAGTGAGACATTGTCAGAGCTAAATGACACTGCCATGCGCCGGCTGCTGCCTCTCCTGCTGATCATGAGACCAAAACCTCTTCCACAAAAGAGAACACAGCTCTCCTGCCTAGAGGTTTCACTAGTTGATTTTTTTTTAAACAGAGGTAAGATAAAATTGCTCTGGGTGAACATTCCCCAGACCACGGATATACCTATTGCACGAAGCAATTCCACTTGTGATGTTGCAGACACTGCTGGAGGTCAGACTGTAGGAACAGGCACACCAGGGAGCACCACAGACAAACTATCCCTCCTGAGAGAGTCACTGAGGCTCTGCACTGGCAGCTTTTCTGCTGCAAGCAGAAAAACAGATGACATAATTCTGCATTTTTTCAATTGGATTCCTATTTATGTTTTTATCGCTAGCTGGCCTGACTTCACAGCACAGAAGCTTTTGCAATATAAGTAATTTCAGGGCTGGGCACTGAGCTCAGCGTACCCAACAGCTGGTTGCCAGGCTGTAGGGAGTGCCCTGCTGGGGAAGCACCAGGAGCCCTTTGTGGAGCACAGCGGGGCTGGGCACTGAACTGCAGAAACCTTCTAAATGTAAGCAAGGCACAGCACGTGACTAGAAGAAGAAGAAATAAGTAGTCTTCACAAATGTTCTGCCTTGTGCATGAGGTCCAACTCAGTGCTGGTGTTACTTGGCAGATACGATAATATTCTAAAATCATAACCAAAATCATTCCCCTCCTATTGGCAAAAAAACCCCTCGGAGCTCAGCCCAGCCAGAACACTTGCTATTCCCACAGCACTCTAAGGAGACGGCAGATGGATGATCTCAGCAAGGCCTCCAACAACCATCTCATATCCCTGGAGAATTATGACTAGACACAAGTGACACAAGCCTGTAGATCCACAGGTCTGACTCACTGCAGACCCTGCTCCTCACTCCTGCCCAGCCACCTGCTGATCTGCTACTGCCCACTGGACCCTTGGGGCTGGCTCCATTAGAAACACTGACAATTCCTGTGCTGCAAGGAATGCTGCAGTGAAAACAGATCAGGGAACACAGACTGTGGGTAGAAATGCTGGTAAACATCTCAGGCTTTCATAGCCCAGACAATGTGAGACCTCAGGCTTGTGCAGGTACAAAAAGCAGGAAGCCTGTAGTGCTCTTTGAGCCCAAGGAGGGCTCTCTCCAGGTTTAGCTGCTGTTGACTCACAGTGTGAGCCTGGGACCACAATTTGTTCCTTTGGGTCAGTTTGCTGACTCACAAATCCTAGATGCACTCAAAGAACATCAGAGTTATGCCATTTTACATCAGCGAAAAATCTTGTGCCATCTAGTAAGTTGGAGGCACGTGAGCAATTACCTGAGGTTTGGTAAAGGGGATCTTTGGTTGAATACACAGGAGGGGGAGCAAAAATTGTATTGCTGCTCTCTGTAAGTAGAGGGACTAGTGGAAAAGTACTGAAATGATGCTGATGACAGCAGGGGAGTAACAATTACAAATAACTGCACAATGTTTTAAGCTTTTACTCCCTGGTGTTACAGTGGATATGGCAGTGTTGGGGGAAGAATGATGCTTTCAGACAGAAAACACAGACCCAGGGCATTTCAGGATTTGGATCCGTAAGGAGGAATGCTGTAGCAGACCTTTTGCATGCCACACTGCTAGGACAGAGAACCAACAACACAGGGCCAGTGTGATCATAAACATACAGTGCATCAGACATGGCCAAAATGCCAGGTGCTGATTCACAGGGCCGTCTTGTCCTTGTCACCAAGCCCCACCATGCTGCCCACCCAGCTTCTCCATGTTGCCCTATCTGCAGCTCGTGGCCTCACTCCTGTGTCTGTTCATTTTCCTCTGCACTCCCAAGAGAGGACACTGCTGTTTTGGGCTTGCATGCCAAGGTTTTGACAGCAGACAGGGGCTGGAGGAGTGGCTTCTGTGAGGAGCTGCTGGAAGCTCCATCATGTCCATCAGAGGCAATCCCAGACAGCTCCAAGATGGACCTGCTGCTGTCCAAGGCTGAGCCCATCAACCACGGTGATAGAGCCTCTGGGATAGCAGAGTTAGAACGGGGAAAAACTATTCTGCCACTGCAGCCAGGAGAGAGAGGAACGAGAACATGTGAGACAAACAGCCCTGCAGACACCCAGGTGGGTGAAAGAGGTGGAGGAACAGGTGCTCCAGGTGCCAGAGCAGCCTGTGGTGCAGACCAGGGTGAGGCAGCTGTGCCACTGCAGCCTGTTCCTGAAGGACTGCATCCCATGGGAGGGATCCCCAGGGGAGCAGAGGAAGCACATGAGGAGCCCTGCCCTGAGGAGGAAGGAGCTGTAGAGACAATGTGTGATGAACTGACCACAGCCCCCATTTCCCCATCCCCCTGTGCTGCTCTGGGGGAGGAGGTAGAGAGAATCAGGAGTGAACCTGAGCCTGGGAAGAAAGGAGGGTTGGGGGAAGGTGTTTTATAATTCAATTTATTTCTCATTATCCTACTCTGATTTCATTGATAATAAATTCAATTCATTTCCCCAAGTAGAGTCTGTTTTGCCTGTGACAGTCACTGGTGAGTGATCTCTCCCTGCATTTATCTGAACCCATGAATCTTTCATTATAATTTCTCTTCCCTGCCCAGCTGAGGAGGGCAGCGATAGAGAGGCTTTGGTGGGCAGCTGGTGTCCAGTCAGGGTAAACCCACCACACCTGCCTGTGGTTTCTCCAAGGAAAGGACAGGTTTTGAGGCTGTCCACCTTCCCACGACTGGCAGAATTCCACAGGGGAGGTGCCACGAGCATACGAGGCAGCACAGGCACCTACCCTGCTGAATAAGAGGGCTGGGGTAGGAATGTATCCATACTATAAAACACTTGGCCTTGGTCTTCCCTTGCTCTGCGTGATGTTCTGGAATTATTATTTATTCTACCTGATTTTCAGTTTAAGTGCTTGCAATTACATGAGGGTTGTGCTAGAGCTCTGCAAAGTCACAGCCTGAAACAGCATTTGTGACATGGTCTGGGCATGGAACAAAGGCATGTGGGGGTGTTTGAAGGAGCAAAGGCTGGTGAGATAATGCCAGAGGACTGTATATGGAGGCAAGCTTGATGCAATCTTCTCCATGTCACCTTCTGGAAATGGTCCTTGAGAGGGGCCCCTGCAAGAAAGAGCAGAAAGGAGACTGTCCTTTGCCATGCTGTCCATTTGGTTGTAGGGTTTAAGGGCAACTTAGCATCCTTCATAATATCCATCAGTAGCACAGGACAGCACCATGATGGCATCCCTCCCATGAGCAATGGTGCTATGCAGCCAACACCTGAAAAACGACTGGCAGACCAAGGATGTTCCTCCATGAAAATAAGGGATACAACATGCTGGGTAACATCTCCCAAGGGCAAATAAAACAATACTTACTGCCAACAAACTGCTGTGTTTGCCAACAAACCCCAAACACCTCACAACCTTTCAGAATTCACTCTCTGCACCTCCACATGTCAGGGCATACCAGCACTGTTCTTTTACAGATCAGGAATGAAACGCGGTCCTGAAAACCATAACTAAGCTATGTGCAGCCTAAACAGGATGTCTTTTCAATGAAGAATTGAAAACTAATTCTCCTGAGACCTTGGCCAGCAGTTTTGGACCATATGCTTCTCCTTCCCATTTCAGCATCCCACCCTGTGGGCACTGCCCTTGTCTCTTGGCAGCACCACTGAACAAATAAAAACTCCTGTGAGGTCAGGGTTTGCTGTAACAGCCCCTGAGGGAGGAGGAAGTGAGGGTTAGCCCTCAGGAGTCTCTTGAGAATGCATTTGCCTTTTTTCTTATTGCAGTAGGGGCCATGGCTCTGTCACTCACAGCCAAGACGAGTAAGATGGATGACTCAGGAACAAGTTTCCAGGACAAGAGTGTTATACACAACAGCCTATGCTGGCAGATAAGCCATCACAGAGATGAAAAATGAGATGTCTGTTGCAAATGGGTCTAGATAATGTTATAAGGTGGTTTTGAGAGCATGACACCATGTTTTGCATTTAATGATGCCTTCAAGTACGCCTCAGATACTATCACAGACAAAAAGCAATAAAGGAAGAGGGAAGCTTGGAAGTCTTCCATCCAAGGCCCTCCAACCTGTTTGTCTATCGTGCCAAACAAGCAGCAGTTATTACACAAAATCATGGTTCAGAAAGCACACCTCAGAAAGCAGTCTATACTAGTGAAAATCCAAGACTTTTTCCAAGCCACCTGACATGCCACAGGTCACACCCACGTGGCTGAACTGTCACAGTCCAAAAGAGGCAAGCTGCACCCATTCAGTCCTGGGTGAGCTCCTGAGCTGTGCCATCATCCAGAAGAGTGCCGAGAGGAACCACAGCAGCAAGTTCCATGCTTGCTGCAAAATGCCCTTGGTGGTTTATGATCATAGAGCATCCTCAAGTGCCATGCACACACACTCAGCACTGCCTGCACCAAGAAAAGTCTCATTACAGGACCCCAATGGCTCCAATCCTGACTCCTAAACATGCACCTTCTTCAGGCTGTGCTGTTGGCAACAAAAAGCCAATACCTATACCAGCAAATAAATGTGGTCAGAGCTTGGGCTGAGATAATGGCACACAGTAACTGCTCTGTGAGTTTTTAGCATGTTTCCTGGCATGAATTTGGCCCAGGCTAATTATTGCTTTCCCAAATGATGCCTGGAGATAGTCTGGCAATCATTACAAGCTGAGGGTTGTTCCTGTTTTGGACATGGCCGACTTGCTCTGAGGAGCAGAAGGATTTAGCTGTTGGACAGAAGCTACTTTATTCTAGTTGGCAAAAGCAACACTACAGTTTCTGTCTGCTTTAGTTTACTAGCTTTGTCACAGTCAAATCACTCAGTACAGTTGTGTATTTCACTGTGATGATAAACCACACTCCCCCTTATGATCTGGAAATGACCAGGCATCTCAGGCAATATGGAAAGGAATGTTTTGAGTCTTTACAAAATTTATAGAACGTAATGAAAAACAGTTGTTTCATTTCAATTACAATGGTCATTAACAATTATCTGAATGCCACATTTCTGTGCAAAGAAATGAAGAATTTCTTTTCCCCAGGCAGATCTATAGAGCCAGTTTTATTCACGTACCAAAGGGATAATGGAGAGATCTAACCTTTTAGTACTGTGATATGACCCAAGAAATCTAAGTGCAGAATGAAGAGCTGCTCAGTCCCAGATGTGTGCCTGTCCTTAGGGACATTCCTCCTTTAACTGGCACTTCACTTGATTCCAACCATGGCCAACTGCTGCAAGGGCAGCAGCAAGAAATGTGATCCCCAGGTGTGTTAATTAGTACTAGTCTATAGTTACAATGGCTAATTCATGCATTTTTGGCAAAGTTTTATGGATTGCTTCCAAAAATGGTTTTCCAAAAGCTGATTCTTTGATCCTTTGAAACAAAGACAGAAATGTCTGCAGCACATCCATGGGGAAAAGGGAACAATGGTTTTATTAAGTCTGCTGAATTAGGGACCTGACAGCATCAGATGAAAGGAAAAGCAAGTCTCCCATCTCGATTTAAACTGAACACACATTCACACACAGACAGCTTCTTTCTATGGCAAACAATTCTGTTATATTCAGTGAACAGAAAAGCAATAGGGCAGCTCTGAATCCATCCCTCATTAGCAGTCTGTCTCATCTATGAGCAGTTCCCTGCATCTGTCGATTAAAGATTTCCCGTGCCTTGGTGAAAGGAGCAGGCTCATCGATGAGGTAATGCTTTTTTATTCTAATTAAGGACTTGAGTCATCCTATTATTGTTAAGTCCATGAAACAAAACATGTTTAAATCTGCCCAATTACATCATGTTCAACCCTCTTCCAAAGCAGAAGTAAAAAACCCACACTTCTGATTCTGTGTAGTCAGAAATTTATCCTATGGCCCTTCTAAAGGATCTCCCGCCTCCTACGAGCCCGTCTCAGTTGAGTAAGGACTTGCTGGACACAGCTGCAGACCAGCTCACAGCAGCTCCTGCATGCCTCCAGTGCTGCTTAGTCCTGCTACAAATGCGTCTCTGTCAAACAGGATGGGGAAACCAAAAGCTGGGAGTTCACTCAGAGGACCATGGGAATCATTTGAAAGCTGGTGCCAGCTAGTGGCAATGGTATTTCATTCCAGTTCCCTGATATTACTTGTCTCTACAGTTCTTCGGTACACAAAAAAGGTGTGTGGTCAATTTTATTGCTTTAGTACACTGTAAACAATGAACCAGGTCTGTAAAAAACCGTGTGAAACCTTCCTTAAAAGCAGGCTATCTACTGTAGCAATCTGGTCAAATTCCAAACTGGGTATTTGCATTCCCTCTGCATTTCCAGCTGAATTAAGTGTTCTTCACTTACGGTCTGATGCTGCTATGAAGTGCTGCACTAAGCTACTCAGTCCTTGCTGCATTTTACCCCAGGTGTAGTTACATTTGTGTTCTGCTTGAAAACACCACCGGATGGTACACACAGCTGTAACACTACATAGACTAGAGAGCTATTTTCAGCCCTCTGAGTTTAGGATGATGGCATAAACACAAATTAACTATTTATAAAACCCATTAAAGTATATTCAGTGTTCTAATCAGAAAGAAAATGAAGCACATTAAAATAATTACTTAAACTTCTTCCCAAAGGATCCTCATGTTCCAGCTGTGTATGTACTGGAATCACTCAAGCCAGTCATGACAGAAACCTACCACTGAAGTTTAAGCCAAGCAATTGCTTCAAAACCTGGGGAAATAATGACTGCATAATCTCATGGGACCAAAAACCCAACACTAGACAGGGAAATATAAAAGCAGACAATGACAATGCTGGCACAGGGAAGGACTCTCACAAGTTATCCTTAGGTCAGGGAAATGACTGTTTCCAAAATAAAACAGACAGCAGACAACTTTAGATCTTTACGTTATATATCCACTCCTCTCCAAACCTCTCCAACAGTGTGAGTTCTCCAGCTCTGATCCCAAGGTACAGTCCTTTCTAATTGCCAGAAGCAGACACAATAGCAATCACCTGTCCAATATGCTCTCCTGAAGGAGTGCTTATGGATATAACATATGGCAACCACAAGCCCAGGAGTACCAGAACACCTCACTTTTCCTGAGCGCACTTCCACTGCAGTTGGCCCTCCCAAAGAACAGCAATAAGAGAAGAGGGCCAAGTCCTTCACACATCAAACTCGACTCCCATGGCTGGGAAGTATAGCTAGGAAAGGTTCAGAGTTCCACCACTTGCAGCTACACAGGCCTCGGCAGTGTTCTCCCAAGAGAACAGGTTTCTTCTACTCAGAAAGGATATGGATGATTCTGTGAGATCCAGCAGCTAAACATGGTTCCATTTGCCAGTCTTTTCTTTCAATCACCCTCAGCCTTCCATCTGTGAGGTGACAGAAAGGTTTGCAATAAAGAAACACACTGGAAGCTGTGCTCAGGAGATGGGACTGGCAGCAGAAGAGAAAGGAAAGCCCACTGCATTGGAAAACCACTCACAAAGCATCTATAAACACGAAAAAGTTCAGGAGAGACAAACTGGAGGGACTGAATTCCTGCAAGGAGAGCATCCCTGCCATCCTGCCACTCTGCTAAAACACCTCCAAGGAGAGGCTACAAGGTTGCCCCTAAAAAAGGCAGAGAGAAGGCAATTTATTAAAAATAAGCAAGGCTTATCTTTTATCTGGGTAATACAGACTTTTTTGATGCCTTTTCTTCTTTCTCCTCACTTTGACAGGGAAGAACATCACAACAGACTACATCCTTGGTTTTCAGAAAAATTTCAGCTGTCAGTAGAAGACCAGGGTGGTTGTTTACTGGGATTTTGCAAGCTGCCAATCTCACAGCAGCTGGACTGGAATTGTGACAAATACTTGTGTCACTTGGCAAAGTGATGGTTGAGCATGCCTTGCAACCTAAGCTTGTGACTCAACAGCCAACAGAAAATAAAGATCTGCCTGTTTAAATCTCCGAAGGCTTCACAGCTGTGAGCAGATACACACACTGCTAGGAAAACAAAGCTCTTTATTTTCTCATTCATTGTTTTAATGATCTGAATTTTACTAAAGAAAAAATAACCTGTATCTTTTCTATTTGATCTTTTGACACCTTCACACTCTCTCAGCTGATCTGGACTAAGAGACTGGCATTTCTACTGCTGAGTATGAATCCTACTGGATTTAGAGGGCAAGTCAGACACATACCTGGACAGACCAAAAGGCAGCTGTGAATTCGTGAGTGGCTTGGGAGTAGAAGGATGCCCGAGGAGTGGCAGGGATACAACCCTGGCAGCCAAGGACCAGAAGGCACAGCAGCTGAACACAGTTTTACAAGTTTGCTCCAGACCATCTGTCCAGCAGGCAGCAGCTGTGCCATGACACCACTCCAGCCTGCAGAAATTCTCTTCCTTGGAGGTGACAATCCACCAGTAAGCACACTGCCCTCATCTATTACAGCTTTGGGCACTCCATCAATAAAACCACTTGGAAAGATGTTAAATGCAGAATAATTTCTGCCTCTTCTTCAGCCCCTCTGAGCAGCCCAAGGTTTCTGGCAGAGGAAGCAAGATTTCTCATTCTTCCCCACTCATTTCTTCCCCAAAGACAAAAGGCTGAGGCCATCCTTGGCTCTTTTGCCACAACAGGGAACAAAAGGAAAAGAAAGAGAAGGGAGTACTGGGATAAACAAACTCCAGCGTGGATGCCATTAAGGGCTGGGAAACACAAAGGTGCAGGATGCAATCCAGAAACAACTGCTGCCTTGTGTGCCAACCCACCTCCTGCAGCCTGCCTGGCTCCGCAGGGCTCTGGCAAGGCCAGGGCTGGCTCCTGGCTGCTCATTCCCTGCCAATCTGCTGCTCAAAGTCATCACCCATTTCATCTGTGGCCAGAAAAGGTCCCGAGTCCTTTAATAATCTCCGTACCAACCAAACCCAGCAATGGCAAACCTCTGGCACTGGGGGTGCTTGAGCTTGACCCCAGTGACAATCAGCTACAAGGCTTTTAAAAACCTTTGGCAGAAGGCCCCCGAAAGGTCAGCCCTCACCAGCCCCATCCCTTCCTATCTATTGTCAAGACTTAGCTCTATCTGCATTTAAACACAGCAGATGCAAAGCTGCCACCCACCCATGTGTCTGTATTCCACAGGAAAGGCACAAATCTGGATGGGGAGAAGCCATGGGGGGAAATCCTCCGAACAATAGCAAAGGCAGAGACTCGAGACAGAAACACTCCAGGACCCATAAGGAGACAGAACTCTTGCCTGGGGAATACCCACCTCTGGATCCTGTGCAGTTTGCCATGAAAAACCTAAGGCTGAGGAAATACACACTGTCACTGAAAGATTTAGGGAGGCAAAGGAAAGAGGATGGAAGGGAGGAACCACGTGTGGATGAGAGGTTCCTGAGAGGGCTGTGGAGAACTGATGAAGACAGGAAAGAAAAGCACAGGAAAAGGTGGGTTTTCCCAAAATGGTGAGTAAATATTACCTCAGAAGTCAATTGGAGCTGAAGAAATGCATGCAATGGAAGGGCTGCTGCTTGTTTTAACCCATTAGGCAGTCACCATCCTTTTGCAGAACTGTTGCTGCTGCTTTGTCCACAGGAGCTGGTTCTCAGTCATTTTAATCAGTTGCTGCCTGAGGTTTATAGGAGTAAACTCAATACAAGTACTGAGTTGTGTTAACTACAAAGTGAGAGGAGAGATGCTAAAGCTCTTGGCTTCAACCTACAAACAATAAAATCAACCTATAAAATCATCCACAGAGGAAGAAGACAAAACCCAATTCATTTGCTGTGATGTGTTTTTTAAATTGCTTTAAGATTCAGACCTAGAAACACTTAACTCGATCCTGTTTGGATCAAGTAAAAAAATCCACAACTGGATGCCTGAATTCCCCACATAAAGCAAAACCTTAGAGAACTTTGAGGGCAGAGTGAAGCAAACGTGGCAGAAAGCTCTGTGGGCAGAGGAACTCAGGGCTATGCTGTCTTTTTTAGTAATTCCTTCCCACCCTGGGCCTGAGCACAGAACTCAGTTCCACAGTTCAGCTGTTCAGTCCCTGGTACCCACCTTGGCATGGGACAACCTGTCCTCTCCCAAAGCATCCTAACGACAGCCCAGGGGCAGCGCAGGCCAGCAGCCATCTCCAGAGGGGCAGTCTGGGTGTAGCAATCCACTTCTGGAGGGCAGGACAATGTAATGGCACAGACAGAGCCAGACACTGCTCAGTCAGCCCCAGCCAGGGCACCCTGGCACAGCTGGGCTGGCTTAGCACTGCTGCTGCTCCAGGGTCCTGCCTCACACAGCAATCCTCACTCCGTGCCAATCTCTCCTCAAAACACTGGCAAATTATAACTTTTTCCACTGCAGAATTTTCAGCAGTACCAAGACCTGCAGGTGAACAGCTCATCCAAGGCTATTTTTCATGCCTTGCCCTTCAGAGGATTAGCCTCTTTCAGATCTAGTGCTCTTGCTAATTCCTAAAGGCATCCCAGTTGGAGAACCCCCTGCAATTGTGACTAGCCACACAGTACTACTTTGCAATTTATGAGGAAAATCTTTTAAAAACCAGCTGTGTTAAAAGAGAGTGCACCTCTAAAAACCCAGATATATTGCCAAAGGACCATGGTAGCCTACCAAGGACTTAAAAGTATGTATCTGCAAATGTTGAGATAGAAGGATTTAAAAAAGAGTGATGACAAAGATAAGTCAATATACCTAACACTGTCCCTACAATGCTGAGTTAAATATATATCTAATTTCCTGCTTATAAAGGGAATTAGAATATTTTAACAAAGGAATATTATAATGTTTGTGGCTTACCAGAAAATAAATGGGAAAAAAACAAACCAACTAACTTAAAAAAGTTTGCTATGAGAGCTGAAAAGATGTCTAAAAATGTTCAGGAAAACTTGCAGAATAACTGGTGACAACATACTGAAATAATAATACTCCAAAATATCACAAAAGACAGAGGATGAAGAAGATAAAACATATTTCAAATGAATTTCAACACTGTTGAATGCAACACACAAATGCAACTTTTATTTTAGGAAGAAACAGGCCTGTGCTGAAAAAATATTAAGGAGGAAGGGTTTTAAAAGCTGAAAACTTAACCACAAATATGTATTACGTTTTCTGATATGTTCCTGATTTGGACAAGAAAAACCCCAGTCTTTCTGTTGTTAAGAATCCCAAGATCACCCTGCTAACACAGAAAGAAAGCTTTGAGGCATGAGAATCATACAGCAGAGAAACACAAAGTTTGTAGATCATTGTTAATACCCACAAAAGCTGAAGAGCTGAATTGGCAAGTGAGTTGCCCACCTGACATCAAAGAGCAACTCAGACAGCCTTGAATTCGAGGCAGAGAATCAGCACAACTGGGATGTCTCCTCTGGGCAAAAGGAACCAGGCCATTATGAGCTTCCACCTGGATGATCACCAGCAATACAAAACCAGAAAATGAAGGCCCTAGTTTAGCATTTTACCCCTAAGGCCAGTGTATTTAACTGGATATCAGGTGGTTCAGCAGTGCAGCAGCAGCGCTGGGCTAAATCCAAGTCACAGCCCTCTGGCCCAGAAGGAGAAGTTGTTACCAAATGAAGCGTGCTGACAACATATGGAGGCCTGTGCTACTGGAGCAGTTTCATCCTCATCCAGAAAGCAAAAAACCTCTAAGATTATGCCAAACACATGATTCAATTTAGGTCGGAGCTCTGCTGCTCAAAGCACTCTGGCCACCAGTACTGTATGGGATGGACTGGCTTGTTTCAGTGCTGACTTAACACTTTTTAAAGGTTTTTCAGAGAGGAAAGGCTCATGGATTTTTTCTTTTTCCTTTTTAGCCTGAATTTACTAGGCATTAGGGTGCAGTTTACAACTAAACACATTCATCTGTAACACTTTCCCTTTTATTCCTTTCCATCCCAAAGTAACTTCAAGCATATCTGAAGCACTCAAGCTGTGAGCCTGCAGCTCCCTCCTCCAAGCCTGTAAGCACATTTTAACAGGCATAGAACACAGCCTACAGTGGTCCCCAAGAACTGCCCATCCACTGACAATTAAGCTTGTGCCTCTTACACCTACTAGATGGCACAGAGCTGTGACACAGTGCTTATGTCCAACCTGACCTCCACTGATGTCAACTGAAAAGAACTTCCATGGGAGCAAGGTGAGCTACAGCAGAACAGACACTGTAAAATCAGATTCAAGATTCTTGTTTCCACTTTCACGTTTCCGCCTCAACACTGTACATGTGAGATTCACAAAAATAATTATAAATACAGATGGAGATTTCTTTTATAGATAGCCAACCACTGGTTTAGAGTGAAAACCACTTGACTGCATAACGTCCCACTGTAGCTCTGCCCCAGTGAAGATCATACCTCTTACATAAATGAAGTTATTTTCATTCAGTAAGAATTCTGTTCTCGAAAGGAATGGAAGCAATAAACTAAATGAGGATTAAATACCAGAACTTCTCTTCCTTCAATGCATTAAAAGACCAAAATAATCAAGATTTTCAAATGCCATGTCAAACTGTGCAGAGCAGAAAAGCAAACCTCTTGCTTGTTTTGGCATAGCATGGTCTTTATAGCTTCTACTTGTTGTAAGTTGGAAAATATAACATTGCATTTGCTAACCCAATAGATCATTTTCCTATCCTAAAAAGGACAGCTTCTTTTGTAAACTTAGCAACTAAGGTCCATTTTGTGGGAAGTGCTGCTTTATCTAACTTCTCCCTGTGAATAGTTATTTACATTTTTAAACTCTTCTTCAACAAAAGAATGATTTTGATGTTCAGTAGTTAAGCATGTTTTGTCAAAATGATAATACTCAAAGTTTTCTGGCGCTATGTAGAGAATTAAATATTCAAGTACCAAGGACGGTATCTGGAGATCCACTATTACATATGATGATAACAGCAGGAGCAAAGCCCAATCAGTGCTTCCAGTATCAATCATTGTATTTGACCAAGCTTGGTATGGGAGACTCCAGCTTAGAGCCTAGAGTGAATGATCCCCTGGAAATGATTCAATGTCAATGGGAAACACCAAGAGAGGGCTCTGGCTTGTTATTATCAGTTACTGCCTATTGCTACGAAGAAGCATTTTGAAAGCACTGTCTGGATCCAAGATGAAGAACATTCAGTAGTGGCTGCTGGGTAAACAATTCAGTTGAGTCAGTCAGTGCTTACTGAGGATCAAGAACAGCTAAGCCTTCTCTACTTGGACATATAAAGCCTGAGACAGCCTAAAAAAGTAGTCAGTACTCACGATTCCAGCCACCAATAAACTAAATTTGCTTCCAGGCTTCAGCGGAATTCAGTGAGAAACTCCATCTTGAAGTGAAGAAAATAACTGTCTGAAAATTACTGGACAGGTAAACAAATCCAGATACTAGTATCAGGAAGATTTGATTCACTTACTGTTTCTCAAGCTGTTATTGCTTATGCCTTAGTGGCATTTAGCATGTAACACCTTCAGACAAGGGAAGAAAGAAAGAAATGCCTATTTGTGAATATTATGATTGAAATGCTGGCTCTCTTTTGGTCTTTAGGCTGCTCTAACTTTACCTTCTTGTAGACACAAGTGAGCTCAAAAGCAGTTCCAGACACTGTAAGCACCAGTGTAGTCCAGAGCAGCACATCCAGTGGATGCTGGTGCCTTGATGTTTTGTGGCAGAACGCTGCAGTGCCCCAGTAAAGTGCCTCCTGTAGCTGGGACTGTAATCAAGGCATTCATAATGTCCCTGTCACTTGGCTTTCCTAAAGAATGCACTGAAGAGAAATTACAAAATCTCTTCCCTCTACCAAGGCACTTCCTTCGTGAACTGCAGAGGACTCTCCTCCTGTGAAATTCAGCTGAAAGTAGTCAATGGATTAAAATTTTGCGATGAGGGGACAGTGACATCAAACAGCCTCACTTAGAAAACTAGGCTAAAATCTAAATAACAAAGGCATTAGCAGCCATACCTGATTATACCAAGAGGGTCTAGAATTTCTTCCTCTTCCTCTTCTTTTTTCTCCTCTTTTTTGACATTCTGCATGGATAAAAGCTGTGAGATTAAGTCAGGTGTCTTCTCCTCTTTGAAAAAATCCAACGCCTCATTTTCTTCATCTTCTTTCTCCCTGTCATCAGGCATGTTTTTACCCTTGAAGTCAATGGCACTAGAAGATTTTGTTCCTGCAAAACACAATAACAGATGCAAAACTGAGTACACAGGATAACAACTACAGGTTTTTTAATACCTTGCACCTGTTCATGATGGTTTTGTTTAAGGAATGAAAGACATGATCAGCTTTTGTGAACCTCTTTCAACATTCCCACTCTGCCCCCTTTACCCACTATGTGTCATTATGTTTCTGATCTGTTTACTGATTTAAAGTAGTTAAGTAGAGAAAGGCAGAGGAAATGAACCTTTATCTGAGACACAGCAGCACATGTCAAATCTGCTTATTTATGTTCCTTCTATATCTAACAGAAACAATAGATTTTCCATGTGGTGATTCATCCCATCTAAATAAAGTTGTATGAGAAGTTTCTCTCTGAAGTGTTTATTTCTCTTCACTGATTACAAAGGGGCTGTAAATATTCTGCTTAGATGTAGGTAGCCAACTTCCACAGAGCTAGCTGAGATAAAGTTCACTTTCTGACACTTATTTAACTCATTTGGGCTAAAATTAGAGCATTGGACAGCATGAAAAAGTTTCCACAGCAGCTCTTCAATTGACACTCAAAAATGAAGCCTGAAGTTGTAACACCCCTCAGAATGCAAGATCCATCCAACTGAGCAAATTCAGCCAATTGTAACATGAAACTGTTTTCTTGCCATACCTGTTATATGCAGAGCCCAGGAGAATGAGGAGAAAACTGTTCCTCGCTGTCATGTCTCTGGATGTCCAGGGAAGCAACTTAAAATAACAAGACTAGGTAAAAATAAGGCTAATGAAAACCATGATGGGTAAAATTCATGGTTTCATCCTTTTGACTGTTGAACTAACATGGCATGGGAAACTCATCTCACATAGCTTTTCATAACTGCATCTGCCAAATGACCCAGGGCAGACTTCACTGACTAAATGTGGCTGTCCACACCTATCATGTGATCTTATGCTCCCCTTATGGACAAGTGAGTGCTGGTCAGGGTAGGCAGTGAATGTTAGAATGCTGCTTATCTTATCCCAAGTTATCTTGTTTTACCATGTTGATTCTCCCTAAATATCCCTGACTATATTAACCATGTCTCCAGGATCTGTAAGGAAAGCATACACAGCATGTACTGAATTCCACCTGGTTTCAAAGGGTGAGAGTTACGTTATTCTAAGGCAGAGTCTGATGAACTGGTCACATTATCTGCACCCAATCTGCGCACAGTATAAAGACAGTCCAGCTGAGTTTAGCTGTAGACTTGTATACCATGATTAGGTTAATCAGCATGCAAAGACAAGACAACATCAATTCTGAATTCTCTGTGCCAGGGATCTGCTTTCAAAAGAACACTGACAGAGGAAAAAACAAACCAAAACCCAAACAAAAATCACTCCAAAACTTTATTAGCAAAAGGATTTTCCCAAGTACTATGCAGCTTTGCCTCCCCTTGACTTCAGGAAGCTGCCAGTTTCACAGAACTTCTAATGTGGCCACACCTGACACTTCTGCAAAATGGGCTGTTCACACTTATTAGCACCTTGCAACTTCACTTCCTCAGAACCAACTCTCCACTAAGAATCCTGCACAGCACCAGGATGGAGTATTCCCTGCTCAGCAGCTCTCAGCTGAATTAAAAGGAGAGAGCCCATATGTTCCATTCATTCAGTGACTCCCTTCTATGCCCAAGGGACACAGAAAGGAACTATACAAATTACTGGAAAAGGCAACAAGAGCAAAAAAAAGAGGGCCAGAGAATGCATTTAACTAATAAAGAACCTGCCTTTTATTTAAATCTTTCTCAGAGTCAATAATTTGCATAAAAAACAGAAAAAACATGGAAGAGTTGTTCACTAAGGGAGATCCCATCCCTTTAGGGTCCATCTCATGATCCTTCTCTGTCCCTCCACTGACAATATATGATTACTTAGCCTTCTAGAGTTACATGTTCTGATTCACAATAGGAAGTCAAAGACAGGACAGCACAATGCTTGCTTTGGAGGTATCTATCAAGACCTCTGAATGAGGCATATGTCCATGGAGAGGAGGGGAAAACACTAGCAAAGAGGACTATGCAGCACTGTAAAGGTACATGAGAACTTTTATTCTGGCCTTCTCTAGTTTTTGACTACCTGAGTCAAATGCTTTCATCAAGCACATCTTTTAGTTACCTAAAAATTCCAGTAACTCAGGACTCGTTGCGAGATCCTCATCTTTGGAGATGGATTTCATGATATCATTGAACACAGCTCTTCGTTCACAGATGTCAGATTCCCCCACGAAGAGAACTTTTCTAGGCAAGAGTGGAAGAGAAGCCTGTGGATACCGTGCTCTCAGTCTCTGGTAGAGCTCCTCTATCTCGCTGTACTTCTTGGAAACCTGCAATGAAATATGCTGCCTGGGTACGTTCCTTTATAGGGGAGGAGACAGGAGCAGCAAAGCAGCCATTTCAGTGCTGTGAAACATTAACTGTGGAAACTGAAGTGGAAAAAAATGTATTAGCAAGGACCTTTCCATACTGCCTAGTAAAAGCCTGTTATGCACCCAGTGAATCCTCCAACATTGTTGCTGGCCTTCTATTTCTGTTATTAAAACCTACTGCCTAATGGAATGAGAGTTCATTGCCAGATACACAGCATGCATTTGTCTGACTCATCAACTAATGAAACTCTGGGAAGGTCACTGCTCCAGATACTTTTCTGACAGCAGAAATCATTGTCCACTAGAAGTGATGCCCAGTCCTGAGAGAAAGGAGGTAAAGCCCTTCCAGGTTGGTGATGTGATGGAGAAAGCTACCTGAACCTTTTCACCACTGAGCCAGATGTTCCATTTCTCATTCCTTGTGCCTACAGTGCCCTTTGGCTGTTTAGGCCTAAAAAACTGGCACATTTGCTGCTCTGCAGAGCACATAACAGAGAAACCTCAGGGCAAAGATCTCAGCTGACCCCTGACTATTCAGTTTATCCATGAGAAAATAAAAACCAACAACCTGGCCATGGCCTACAGGTTCTCATACAAGGAGAAGATGCCAACAGTGAGTGGAGTCATTCCTTCTGGACACAAAGACAGGAAGCCTGAGGAAAAATAAGGCTCAAGATATTACCAGGAAACCAACAGCCACGGGAATGTTGGGTTAGAAAAGGTGTGGCTTCTATGCTACATTAAGTTTTGAATTCAGTACCTTAAAAAAAAATAAATACACAAAACCCACACACAAACAAAGCACTAAGTGATGTTACAGATGCAATGGAGAGTAATTGCCATGCTATGTGATATTATATAGATAATATATTCATCAAGACCTTCCATGCTCCCGTAATCTATGAATGTGTTTTCATGAATACAGAGATGAAAAACAAACAATCCAAAAAGCTAGTGCTAGTGAAGTGCATATGGTACAGATCCTCTATTACAGTCCAGCTCTTACCCTCTTGTAACACCTATGTTGGTGAACTCTAGTGAAGTGAATCCTCATTAATACTGCAATGGGTGCAGTACTGCACATACAGAGGTGGATAAAAATATAGATACTCAAGCACCACATTTCTGGATGTTCCTCCACAAACACACTGATAAAATAAAGTCAACCTAACAAAAAGCATGAAAGTAGAAAAGAAATTAGTTATAGGTTGGTGCAGAATTCCTAAGCTGCATCTACACCAGCAAACCAAATAGTATCAGGTGTATTCTCAGGCATTAGAACATGAGAGTGTCTACTAGAAACCCTAATAGTGTGGACTAGAACACTACAATGCCTGGCATAGTTTTAGCTCTGGGAAGTTAGCCCTCACCCAGATAACTTTTCAGCCCAATGTTTGGCCTGGTGCAGAGACCCCACAGGAGCCAGTCTGGGTACCAACACCCACTGCAGACAGCAGGAGTTTCATACCAGGGGTGAGCCAGACTGTGCGAGCTGAGAACAGACCGTGACATTAACAGACACACCTTGACTAGTTTACTAAATCAGATTTAGGCATACAGAGCAATAACCACCTTAGCATTCACACTTCCCTGCCTTTTGCAGTAATTATCAACCAAACTGGCTGATTTGAAAAGCATTCATGTTTCAGCTGTACAATGTTCACTATGCGTTCAGTGTCCAGTCACCAAAGGCAAGCAGCTCCATAACAAAGATCTGAAGCACAAAACCCAACCTGAGCCAACAGGGGAATAAAAAGCAAGTATTTTAGACTTGTCTTCTGAAAGCAATGAAGGTAAGTTCCACTAACACCCTGCTCCACATGCAGGATCTGGAATGCAATTCACCAGCCAAGCACTGAAGTGAGGGCAATGGAGGTTGTTCCAGAATATGACAATCCTCCCTTTGAAAGATACCCCAAAAAGAGAGAGGAAAGCAATTGCAGAATTCTGAATTGCTGTACATTTCTAGTTTTCTAGGTCCCACTGGCACTGAACAGGGTGTGATACCAGAATCCCTCCCAACAATACTATGTAAGCACAAATGTAATGGGCAGTGAGGAATTCACTAGTACTTTTTCAGAAGAATAAACATTATTACCCTCCACCCAGGAAAAAAATCAAGCCTGACTTGTGGAAAACATTTAACATCTAATTAATTTCAATAATAAATACCAAATTAATGTCTGAAATTATTACAAGACAGCAGCCAATCAAGATTATGTGAAAACAGTTTTAAAATACTCTTAACACTGAGCTGAGCTGAGCTACACAAACTTATTTCTTTTCCCACTCAATTTTCATTCCTCCTCTATCAAACTCTGTAAATTATTCATAAATCTCAATTTATGTCTAATTACACCACTGAACCTAAAGCAAATGCACACCCTAATTGAGCATTTGTGGATCTGCGTGGGCTTTGAACAACACCACCGACCGTACAGGCGACACAGCATACCAAGTGTGACAGCACTACACCCAAAGCATACTAATGTGCTTCCCCAAAGCCAGCAGCACACCACGCAGGCCAATATCCAGCAGTGCCGGGATGCCCTCTGCTGGAATAACCCCCTGCACCGCTGAGATGCCAAGCCTCCAGCCAAAACCATTCCCCACTCACCTGAGCCCAGGGCTGGCTCCTGTGCCTCAAACCCTGGCAGCCACTGGCTCCTCAACACCTTTGCTCAACACTGCTGCCAGCTTTTCCTTGGGTTTGGTGCTGGAAAGGCAGCAGTAAGGCTGGCTGAGCCCAAGAACCTTGCACTGATGCATTTAGAATCACAGAACGGTTTGGGTTGGAAGGCACCTTAAAGATCACCTGTTTCCATCAAAGCCCCATCCAACCTGGCCCTTTCACATTTCCAGGGATGGGGCATCCACAGCTTCACTAGGCAACCTGCTCCAGTGCCTCACCACCCTCACAGTAGGAATTGTTTCCTTGTATCTAATCTAAACCTTCCCTTTTACAGTTTAAGTTCATTCCCCCTTGTCCCATCACTCAAAGCCCTTGTAAAAGTCGCTTTCAAGTTCTCCTGTAGCCCCTTTAGGTACTGAAAGGTGCTGTAAGGTCTCCCCAGGCTGAACAGCCCCAGCTCTCTCAGTCTGTGTTCACAGGAGAGTTGTCCCAGCTCTGCAACCACTTTCTTACCCATCCTCTGGACCCCCTCCAGCAGGTCTGTGTTTTAATGTCCAGAAGCACAGAGGCAACACAGGGGCCTTACAAAGTGCCAGCCAGGTTCCATGGGTGTATTTTCTCAGGTCAAGTCCCACGGATCACCCAGAGCATCCTCACACCTTTCCAATCAGGAAGCACTGCTATGCCATGACAATTTGGTACCCTTCGGATTTTATATCATCCTCTGTCAATTTTCTGAGAGAAAGGCATACCAGCAGGTTAACAGAATCAAATCTTGCTTTTCCTGGTTAACACTCACGACCCTTTGAAAACACTGATGGATCATATGGCACAAAACGTCAGGATAAAAAAATAAATGCTGCTTTAGACCCTGTTTTATCGACCTAATTAAGTAAGCAAAGCCGCATTTGATTAATAGCCACATATTTTTCTTCTGTTTCCTGTAAATCCTCCAGGTCTTGGTCCTGCAGTTATCCTCTCCCCCACCATGCCTTCTAAGTGAACTCTGAACACTGTGAGCTAAACCCCCACCACCTGTAAGTCAGCCCGAGTGCACACACTTCAAGGAGTTCTGTCAAGTCACAGTATCAAAGGCTCAATCTATTTCACTTCAAAAGAGTTAATCATGCAAATACAGCAAAGCATGTGCATATTTGCCAGGTCAAGACCCTATCTGCCTGTAACAATTAACATCCAACATAGAACTTAAAGAGAGACAGGGATGGGTTGAATATTTTTTTTTTCCACCGGGAATAAATAAAGTTGTATGTGATCAAATATAGCTAGAAGGTTAAAAAAACCACCAGGAAGTTCAAAGTGAAAGCCTGAAGTTTGCTGCTAATCCCTCAAATTTCATGCATGTGCCTTGCCCCCTTCTTCACAAGAACCTCACGCGTGAAAGTACACACACCAGAATGCCTGTAGGATACGAGCCTGGGACTCTCAGTTGTGTGTAGAATTTGATCCCATTCAGTATTAACAGGATTTAATGCGTCCTTTCCCTTCAAAGCTCCTTTTAATGCCCCATTTCTGACCTCAAACTTGTCTTCATATGCTTTGTATCTACTGCAAAAGTTTCGACAAAATGGAGATTTCAGAGCTAACTCGAGCCTTTCGCAAGCCAATGCACGCCAGCAAAGAGCACTTTTGATTTCACAGTATTTCATGAAAAACATGGCTACTGTGACATTCTTCTTACAAAGCTTACTTCTTAGCATTGTCAGAAAACAGAGATCCAGCAGCAGTATCCTTTAAAACAACCACAAGCTTTGGGTACAGGAATCAAAAGCGTCTCTTCTCCCAGACAGCACAACCCAAGCTTTCACTTGGACACTCCCAATTCAAACCATACCAGAATTAATGTTGCTTGGTGACCCCGTGGGTATGCATTACGGTAGATTTTAATTATATGACCACATGCTGTTCTCCCCATCTGTTTTGCCCAGAAGAAGAGCAAGCACTCAAATATTTCTTTTTAATCAACAAGAATTCTTAGTGGCTCCTGAATCCATTGCTACACTGAGCATGGATTTTTTTTCCAACCCCTCTCACATCACAGAGGTTATGAGGTGAAGGAATTTATCTTCACAACACACCTGCATGGTCAGGAAATAGCAACTCCAATGCACACATTCTGAGGCCCACAAAGAAGGCCAACATATGCAAACAGGCAATAATGAAAACATAAATGAATACACACCCACATACTTATACTCCCTCATTTTATGAGAGGAATACAGTTCTATAGTAAATGTCTTCCTAAATTATGTTGTGCCTGTCAAACACCAGTAGGTATTTGTTCAGCTTTGAAAAAGAAAGAACCTGACTAACAAATGCAACTTGTAAAAAACAATCAATTAAACTGGGTGCAGATAAAAAGAGAAGGCACTAAAGGCTAGGTAGATTTTTAATAAGGCTGGGAAGAGAGAAGTTAATTACTAAAAGAGGTAAGGTGTGGCTAGAAGAAATGCATCTAAGGAAAACAAAACCTTTCCTCCTTTTCACAGAAAAGGACAGATCTACAGGCAATAATTAAATATCACTGTTGCAGTAGTACCAAAGAGAAAACCAATTTTCCACTCTTGACAGGGCAAGAGTATTCTGACCTTTGAAAGAAATGCAGCTGACTTTTCCTTCAATTACCAATTATAATCTCATGGTTAAGCAGTTCTACAACACATTTGCCCTATTTTACAATTAGCATTTTTTAAAATGAAAAAATCCCTCTAGTTGCTAAGTATTTAGATCATAAAGTCATCACAAAAGTTCATTTCTTCTTCTGTTAATGTTTCAAAACCATTTCATTTAGAAACGTTATGATACTGATTTTGCATAGTCACATAAAGGGTGGGGAATGGGGAACTCTGGATTGTTTAGACCCACAGTAAAGGTTCCACAGGTCAAATCTGGAATATGTATTTGATGATGTTCATTGTATTTTGGTCATAGGTCCTTAACATATCTCAGTCTTGACTGAATGAGGACATAGCTTCAAGCTGCACCAAGGGAGCTTCAGGTTGGACATAAGAAGGAATTTCTTTATATAAAGGGTTGTTAAACACCAGAACAGACTGGTCCAGGGAGATGTTGGAGTCACCATCCCCAGGGGTGTTCAGGAAATGACTGAGACAAGGCACTTAGTGACAAGGTGGCGATCGGTCAAAGGTTGGACTTCGAGGTGTTTTCCAACCTAAACGGTTCTGTGATTCGACCCAGTAGGGCCCAAACCGCATCCCAGAGGTCCGAGCTAGCTTGGAAGGCGCTTCTGCCTTGCTCCCATCATTTTCCAGGGAAAAGAGGTGCGGCTGGAGCAGCAAGTGCCGCTTGGCCACTCGCTGCTGCCACCTGGCATGGGGCAGGGAAAACCCACTCACCTGGAGGTCCAGGGAGGAGAGGGGATGGGGCAGCTCTGAGAACACAGACCCGGCTCCAGAGGTGGCCAACACCGGATTAATGCAGTACAGTCCGTGAAAATCCTACCACACCTGCCTGTCTTCTCCAGCCTGTCACCTCAGCACTGTGAGGCTCCTTCCTCCGACCTCTCAAATTTGGCAGTTTCAACAAATGCAAAAAAAAAACCCCAAACCTCTCCTCTCCCATCCTGCTCCAGAGCATGCACAAAAGTAGTTTCTTCCTCCTCCTTCAGATGTCTCTGCTTTGTGATATAAATTTGATGCTTTAGATCTGCTGCCTAACGCAACATCTGCCCTGTTTCCCAGCCACCTGGTTCTCACTTCACCTGCAACTCTCTGGGGAAGGGTGGTGGTTCTTGTTTGTGCTGGTGCAGCATCCACTGCACAGACACTATGGGGGCAACTCACCTCACCTGGCAGCCACAGGTCGGGTCTTGTCCCCAGGTTAAGCCACTTGCCTACATGCAGGAGGAGTCTCTGCTCTTTTGACAGATACAGTCACTATATTTTAGCAATATGTCACTGAAACTCAACTCACCTGAACACAGGCAGATAGTGGTACCTTGGATGATGCCCTGTATCTCACCTCACTCTGTTCCAGGCAGTGCCAATGTCTTTATGTCCTCTGTCACACCTGCCAGCCCTGTACACACTTCAGGTAATTTAGGGTTTTTCAAATGGTACCAGCCATTCAAAGTGGGTTCCCCCACACCACAGATACTCAGCTACATCCTTCTCAACAGCACTGCACTGACTGGGATGGGAGTTTAGAAATCCACCAAAAGCAGACACTTAATCACAGAGAGCAGACTGTTCTGCCTAGAGACAGGCACCCCATGGCATCCAAGATGCTTTGGGGTATCAAAAGGGTTTGTGTGGAGACAAGACCTATGGGAGACCAGACCCTCCTGAAGGCCAGGTGGAAAATCCCAGGGCACCTCTGAGTGCACACAGTGACTTGTGTGCAACTCTACTGACCCTTAAGCATTTTAGCCTGGAGTTGAAGCCCCCTGCTGCAGCTATCTAAAATGTACATGCTTTCCCTTTAGGGTCAAACAAGACAGACATTTCCAGAGGATGAGTCACCTCATTCCCCTTCTCCCCACTGACCATAAAAGCAGGAACAGACTCAGATTAAAATATCCAACTTACAGAGAGATAAATTAGGACAGGTGAATGCCCCTGTTCCTTCCAGTAATACATACAGACAAGACTTACTGGAATGAATGCAAAGTATCCATCCTCCAACCTCTCAGCTCAGGGTTTTAAATTACTCTCACACAACAAACTATATAATATATCAGATGTAGTCAGCTGAAAAAAATGTTATTCCTGCCAGGCTCCACCAGTTTTCTTCTTCATGAAGAATGAAATGTCAGAAGGCCTAACCAGAGGAGAAATCAGGAAGGTTCATTTCACTTGAGAAGAGCATCTGAGTGCTAAAAATCCTCCTAGAGAGAGCAGACTTGGGAACAGACAATGCCAGCAAGCATGGGGGCCACAGGAGGAAGTTTGTTTATCCTCTTTATAGACAAGCTGATTTTATGAACTAATTCTTAAGCAAAATAAAGTTAGATGACAATAGTCCAATTTAACACCTCAGGTTTAGTCAGATTCTTGCTTGTACAGAGCTACATGGTAATATTATGTAATATAAACAGGCATTGCTGCATAAAAAAAAGGCAACTGCACATCCTCTTCTCCTATCTCCTCATTTCTGGCCCTTTCTCTGTCCTAAAACAAACTCTAATGGGGCTGTGCAACTCACAGGCTCAAGAAACAGGTGTAAATCAGTACAGAATAACAGTCCTCCAGATACCCATTTTTAGCCAAGACCAATTCCTCAGCTGACGTTATGGAATAGCCACATGACACTGGCAGACAAAAGGAAACGCTTCAGGAGCAAGAACAAGCAGTCAGGGACAAGGAGGGAGAACAGAACAGACTATTATGCCAGCACTGCTGCTCTTACCATAAAGTTATGCAGAGCATAAAGCGTGGAATGCATCAATGAGATCTCCTCATGATGCATCTCTTTACAACACTGACAGATAGTTTACCTGCAAATCAGGCAGTAAATAACCATTTATCAGCTATCTTCTATGGAGTGTGAGTTACACTACAGGTAATGGTCTACCAGGTAACCACACACTCACATCACTGTGACACTACAGTTACTGCCAAAACATCTGAAAAGAGCACATGTTCACTGCACGCAGAAGGATGTGTCCCTTTATAGACAGTGGACAGAGAAATGCACTTCTTGGGAGTGGTCCAGCAGGCAGCTAAGAAAGATCAAATGAAACATACTCTAAATGTACCTTTTTCCATCAACTCAGTAGACAGTCCCAGGTGAAACACCTTATGTGGACGTGCACATGCTACAGATGAGATTAATTTCACTTGTTTTAAGTCATATGCTATGTTTTCAAACTTTTGTAGGTATAATGAAAAAGACAATCCAACTCAATAATGTTTTATATGGACACCCTCTTCTAAAACTCTCTGACTAAGGATTTTAAAAGCCATGCCAAGGCTAATAGATCCATTCAAGTAAACTATTATACAGTTATTTCATGTTTATGTACCAAGTCCAAGTGCTTGGGAGAAGTCAATTTTGTAGCAGACTTATCAAATGCTTAACTGGTTTCTATTTGTTGATGCAAAATGCCTTAAAGGTAACCACAGTCATTGTTGCCTTGAGCTCCTGGAATAAAAAGTTCAATTGATATATGTAGAATACTCCTACTGTAGAAATGGTACAGAATGTGTTGCCTTACCAAGGACCCCCTGGCCCAGAGAGGTTGTGACTGATGACAAAGTATCTGCTACATCAGGACTGAAATAACCAAAGCTGATTTAGAAAGTGATCACCAACATAGCTCTGACTAAATACTTACCATAAACTGAACTACATCTTCAGGCTTGTGCTTTGCTGATTTGAAGGCAGCCAGTCGAGTGACGACGATGATGTGATACTCCACATGGCCAGACATCATCTTCCCATGGATTTCCTGGTATTCTGGCACTGACAAATCCAGTCCCGTGTGTGTATTCTGAATTTGCCTGGGGAAGAAAAAACATAGAGAGTTCAAGCACTGGCACAAAGACTTTTAACTAATCGTCTCCAAGGACCCAGTTCAAAGCCCAAGAAAGTCAGTGCAAAGTCCCATTTTAACAGGACAGACAGACCCGGCCCCAACACTGCTCCTACTCTGCAAAAAGACAAATCTGGATATGGTTTGCTTCCTACATTCCATCCCAATGCACCTGCCACTGGCCACTGCAGGTAAAATGCCAGGAGCACAGCATTTCTGTGAAGAGATGTGGATTCCTTCAGAACAGGACTTCAAAGCACTCTTACTCAGTGGGGCAGGTGAGATCCCACGAGCTCTCATCACGGTTTGTTTTGAGGCAGAGGTCTGTTCACAACTCATACCAAGCCCTATGCAACTCTCCTTTGTCTAAGGACATTCCCAGGAACGGCAGAGACAATAAACTAAAGGCACCACAAAAGGAAGAAGGAGTTTGCTGGAGCACAGGGACATCCTGAGGTTTGTGAAGAGGGAACTAGATTAAAGCCTGAAATACAAAGGAAGCTGCTGGAGCAGACTGATGGGCCAACCACAGATTCCATCTGTGAAGGTCCTTGAGGAAAATGATATAAACACCTATCAGCACTGAGCAAGTTATAGAAGGACATGATCCCTTGGACCTGCCTCCTGGTTTTGACGGCCTGATATACATTCTTGTTACCAAACAGCCTAAAGGTGCACTAGCTAAAATATTTCAGCTTTCCCACGGAAAATCATACTGAAAACAAAACTACCTGTCCTTTCAAACCCAGTTAAACAGACAAGCACAGCATTAACCTCTGAGTTGCCAAGAGTCAGAACCACACACAGCTCCTCTTGGAGAAAAATGCAACAGGGATGCTGCTGCAGCAGTTTACTCAATGCATCTTCTCCTCCTGCCAGCTTCAGATCCCTGGAACTGTGATGTCATCTTTCACTGGATTCCCATCCAAGGAATTATTTATTACATTTTTGCAAGAGGAATGCCAGAATTGTATTATATTGCTCACTCCCAATGCCAACCCACACTTGTTACTGTTGTCACTGGAATCCAGTACTCTGCCAGAATCAGAAAAAAGTTTCTCATCCAGAGGACTGAATATTCTCTGATCACATCTCTGAGTGCATCCTTTCCACGTGTGAGTGAATGTTTTTTAGAGAAAGCAGAGGAGACTTTAAAAAAAAAAACAAACAAAAATTATTAAACAGCTTTTCTGCCTTTTTTGACCCTAACCATATGGGGAATATGAATTCCCATCTTCCCTGGATTTCTTGTGGATTGCAGAGGTGACTTGTGGAATTCTTACCTCTTTCTTTAGGAAGTTTAGATTAATTAACACAGGTGCCCTTTCATCTTAGGCTACATGATGCGTAGAATTTAAAATATACTTGCAAAAGGTTTAAACAAACTAGTTTCAAAGTTTGAAAAGGGTCATCTTATCATGTCAAAACTTGACCAATTCTTTTGAAACCTGAGGTTTCCCAAGCAGGCAACCTCTGAATCTCCAATGGAAAACTTGAATAAAAAGCTTTTTAATGAGAGTATCTTGAGAGTTCTTGAGAAATAGAACAAGGGCTTACCACCTCCTGTATTTTACAGCAGGTACCTAAATGCTATTCTGTCTGCTCTGATTCTGTGCTCATTTTCTGCCAAAATGCTGACTTAAAGGGCACCTTCCAGTAAAATCAGCTGGATTGGGAGTTTTTTAGAATAGACCTGCAACAGAGGAAATGGTCTCCAGATGTGCAGTCACTCAGAAGTTGTGGCTATAGCTTAGGCAGCAAAAAGGTTTGTCAGATGGTACTGAGGAATGACTTACTAACCTAGGGAAGTGTTTGAGTCACCAGTCCTGGAGATATTTAAAGGACTTGTAGATGTGGCACCTGGGGACATGGTTCAGTGGTGGGTGTGGCAGTATTGGGGTAATGGTTGGACTCAATGATATTAAAGGTCTTTTCCAAACTAAATTAGCCTATGATTCTATTTCTGTTACCACAGAGTATAAATGGCAAATTATCCTGCCTTTCACCTCTGATGTAAATAAAAGAAATAACCACGAGTGAACCATCCTCCATGAGTAGCCTTGCTTAGCTGAAAACACCAACCATATAGAGATGTTCTGAGATGGCACAACTTCACTTTAAAAGCTGCTGCCTCAGAGTCCTAAAAATGTCATGAAGTTAATAAATACCTTACCTATACCCAGGGGTTTTTTTTAAAGTTGTTAAAAGTCTGAACTAAAGTGACTGTAATGGAAAGAAATAGAAGGAGGGAAAATAGCTACATTTTTGTTTGTTTGTTTGCTTTAGGCCCCGTCATCACTTTCATTACCATTTCTTACAGGAAACCCACCTCTATTATGTCTTCCATAGCAACAGGGTTTTTTGTAAATATAAAATTTATTCTAAACAAACAGAAATCATCAGGGAGTCTGTGACAGAGCCTAAAGTGCTCATTGGTCCTTGTAATGCCTTAATTTCAAAACAAGCAGCCTCAGTGTTTTAATTCATTAAATACTATTGTTGTTATTCAAACAGAAGCAGCACCTGCAAATCCCAAGACAGAATACAGTTTAATTGCATTTTGCACATCAAACACATTTATTTTTACATTTGTTGTTTTAAGAAAAACAGCAGAAGGAGAAAGCTGGTTATTTAAATTAAATCTAGTTTGTTTATCTCCAGACTGTACTTTTGTCTACATTACCAATGGTTCAGGGGAAACCTGGGCACATGATTAACCTTCCTACCAGGAATCACTTCACCTGAATACAACTAGACCATTCACACCAGTAACACTGTGCTTGCACAATCAGATCATGTGGCACTGGCAGGGGACAGAGGAAGTGGAGCCTGTATAAAGGTCAGCTGAACAGAGCTGCTTCCACAGTTCACAGAAGAAAAGCAGTTTTTAATTCCTGTCTTTTGATTTGTATGTAATAATTAAACCGTACTTTAATTAACCTCCTTTTTGTGCTGAAAGGCTAAGATGGGGAGTGAGGAATAGCCACTGTGACCAAAAAAGCAAAGTAAGAGAATCAAGTTCTGTGGCCAGAGAAACTTTATTCCAGCTTTTGTGTGCCCAGGAGAGCAGACTGTGCTTCCTGCCTCGATAAAGTCAGCCCTGCCAGCAGCACCCAGCTCCAACATCCTCTGCCCAAAGGGGACCAAAAGGTGGCACGTCAGGTCACAATAAAGAGAAAAAACTTGTACAGCTAATTTACTCATTTAGTGAAGGCAAAATACCTGACACAAATTACCCACCAAACGTTTTTATTTCTCTGTATAGTCAACTACAAGTACACAGATTACAGGCTCCCCAGGGAAGTGGTCACAGCACCAAGTCTGTCTGAGTTCAAGAAGTGTTTGGACAACATTTTCAGGCACACGGTGTGATTCCTTGGGTGTCCTGCACAGGGCCAGGAGTTGGACTCAATGATTCTGATGGGTCCCTTCCAACTCATCACAATTCTAAATTTTATGTTACCACAGCAACTAGGAATCCCAGTTCCAAACCAAGTATACGTACAAAGAGTGGAAAAGGTCACAACTACACAGCTATTTTACCCCACGAGCCAGAAGATATGTTTATTTGCTAAAGTCTTAGCCCCCACAATATATATCTAATTTTATCCCTGAAAATATTCCAGTATTAATGGCACAATTTGCAAGTGGGTCTTTTACAGTCTATAGACTGTAAAACAAATCCAGGTGTTCAGATTTCCATCTCCAAGGCTAAAACCTAATATAAAGTCAGTCCTATAAAACAGCTATTAGTCAAGTCAGATACATTTGAAGTTTCAAGGCCACTGCTCCAAAGGAAGCCAATATTTGAGGATCAATACAAAGGCTTTGAAGTTAATGTGATTGAAATATCTGTTATTTATGTCCTAGGAGATAAGAATCTTGCTGAATCAACACTTCTTCTCATGACTCATCTGATAGGAAACTGCTTTCATGTGGTCTCAAATACCTCGTGGGAATGAAGATAAAAAAAAGAGAGATCTCTCCATCATTTTTCTATAAAGATCACCACAAGCGTTTTCTTCTTGAGGCATTTCTTGTGAAGGTTCCTTTACCACACCCAGGAAAACACAGGTTTTAAAAATTTAATGCAAACAGCATCTCTCCACCCACCTAGGACAGGTTTTCAGGAAGGTGGGAAAAGAGGGGGAAAACCCCCTCATTTCACCCATCCCTGGGCTCGCAGCCAGAGGGACTCCCGGTGGGATGGGAGGACACGAGGAGAGGGATGTGGAGCACGAGAAATGGGATGCGGGGCACGAGGGGCGGGATGCTGGGCATGAGGAGTGGGATGCAGGACATGAAAAGTGGGATGCGAGGCATGAGGAATGGGATGCTGGGCATGAGGAATGGGATGGGAAGCACGAAGAGCAGGATGCGGGGCACAGGGAACAGGTTGCAGGGCACGAGGAGCAGGATGGGCAGGCACCAGGAAAGGGATGCGGGGCATGAGGAGCGGGATGGGGGGCACGGGGAGCGGGATGCGGGGCACGAGGAGCGGGATACGGGGAGCGGGATGCGGGATACGGGGAGCGGGATGCAGGGCAGGGGGAGCGG
>JAWWEE010000105.1:107370906-107389774 GCA_035221455.1 Xenops minutus
GGATGCGGGGCACGAGGAGCGGGATGCGGGGCTGTGCCCCGGGGATGCGGGGCACGGGGAGCGGGATGCGGGGCACGAGGAGCGGGATGCGGGGCTGTGCCCCGGGGATGCGGGGCACGGGGAGCGGGATGCGGGGCACGGGGAGCGGGATGCGGGGCACGGGGAGCGGGATGCGGGGCTGTGCCCCGGGGAGGAGCATCGGCCGCAGCACCGCTGGCACCGCGAGAGGCGCTTCGGGACAGATCGTAACTCGTCCTGACCCAGCCCGGCACGACACGGGAAAGGCGCTTCCGGAGGGCGGAAGGGAAACCACCCCGGGCTAACCACGGGAGGAAAGGGGCAGGGAGCTCTCCCGGCTGCCAAACGCCAGGAAACTCGACGATCCGCACGCATCCCAAATGTCCCGGGGCAAACCCGCGGGTGCTGAGCTCCGCCACCCCGCCTCCCTTCCCTTCCTCTTCCTCCCTTCCCTTCCCAAACCTTCCCCTTCCTTCTTCCCTCCCCGTCCCGTCCCTTCCCAAACCTTCCCTTCCCTCCTTCCCTCCATGCCCCGGGACGGCGCCCGAGCTGCGGGACCGACGCGGGGCAGATGTTGGGGCAGATGTTGGGGCAGATGTGCTGTGGGCGCGGGTACCTGGTGGTGCTGAGCGCCGGCCCGCGCCGCTCCATGGCCGCGGGATGCAGGAGAGCCCGCCCCTGCCCGGGGCCGGATATGGGGAGCGACGGGAGAGGGCAGGGGAGGGGAAGGGAAGGGAAGGGAAGCGTCCGGAGCGCGGACTGCGGGGGAACAGGGAAAAAGAGGAAAAGGAGCGCCGCGGCTCGTAGTCGGCAGGATTCGAACCTGCGCGGGGAGACCCCAATGGATTTCTAGTCCATCGCCTTAACCACTCGGCCACGACTACACCGACGGGCGGGAGGGTTTCCACGGGAGCCCCACTAAGTCATCCCCGCAATTCCTCTTCCCCACGGAGCAGGACATCCCCAGCCCCGGAGCATCCCCCCCTGCCCCGTCCTCCTCCCCCTCGCTGGAAACAGCTGGCACATCTGCCCGCCTTCCAGCGGTGGGCACGGCCCTCCCCAGCCCGGTCCGGGGGTGCAGGGCACGGCTCTTGGTATGGCTGGAAAACACCTCTGGGATCGTCGAATCCAATCACTAACCCAGCCGCCGTGCTCACCAATAAACCAAATGCCACGTCCACGTGTTTTCTCTCACAGGGACAGCAATTCCACCACTTCCCCAGCAGCAAGTGCCAGTGCCTGACCACCCTTTCAGTGAAGAGATTTTTTCCTAATACTTAATCCAAACCTCCCTGGGTTCAGCTCGAGGCCATTCCCTCTTCTTTCACTTGTTACTTGGGAGAAGAGACCGACCCCCACATGTCTACAACCCCTTTTCAGGTCCCCCCGAGTTTCCTCCAGGCTAAACATCCTCAGCTACTGCTCACCACACTGTGCTCCAGACCCCTCACCAGCCCCATTGCCTTCTCTGGACAGACATTCCCACTAATATGCCGGGGAATATTAGAAAAGCAATAGAAACCAGACTCTGACACTGCATCACTGCAGCCAAACAGGCTCTGCACCCGGTGGGTGTGCAGTGGGGTCCAGGGCTGTCCCCAGAGGGGAGCAGCCTCTGAAAGAAGACCTAGTCAGTGGATTAGGACTTTTCACTCCCAAAAGCAATAGCTGGAGTTTGGGATGTGATGGAAATCTGTGAAAATCAAGAGAGCTCCAAAGTGGCAGACACAGAATAGCCTTTTGAGGCTTGTGGTGAAACAAGAAATCCGGAGCACGAAACTCATGACTCAAAACAGAAAGGGGAGACTTCGTAGGTGGGGTTCCTTCCTAAATCCCAATTGTTTTCTTTCCCTGCCACTAAAACCCCTTTGTTAAGCAGAGTGTAAACACCACCATCCAGCTGCAGTTTTTTCTGGCACACACGTCCTGGTTGCCAGAAGTGCTGCAAGCCACCAGAAAGTGCTTTTGGAATGTGAATTGTTCTCAAGTGGCCTCTGAAGGGTTAAACAGCTCTCGGCTGGAGTTTCTGAAAGCACCAGTATGTCATGAATAGTTTTACGTCTAAATGAATTGCTTCTCTAATGGCATTTTTATCTGCATTTGGCTTCCTGGATAATCCAATTTATTCAGATAGTAACAAGGAGTAAGCAGCTGACAGTCTGAGACTGCAAAAATAGAGCAGGACCTGAGCCACGAGTTCCCTCTGAGGCTTATTGTGAGGAGCAGTGTCCTTCCAAATATTTCCAAGTGCCTGTGAAGATGCTTCAAAAACTGGGGCTTTTCTCCCCAGACTGAACTGTCTGCTTGACCCCAGTATGCTGCTCAACCTTGTCCTGGAGAGGTTGTGTCTGCTATGTCAGTATGTTCATGAAGAAGTTGAAGGACTGCTTGTTTATCTGATTTCCTAACAATTCTTATCATATAGGGCATTTTTATAACTCCAAGCCCGTATCATTTAACAAATGGAAAAAACAAATGCCTCAGTGGTGCTAACCTCTGAGGTTGGGGAAATAATCAGCTAACTTTCCTGTGAGGTTAGGGCAGGGTCTTTCTCAGAAGGTTGACTGTGTGGAGTGAATCTCGGTATAAAAGGTCCACATAAATCAAACTTGACAGGAGAAAACTGTAGATAGAGGTGCCTGCTGGAACTGAGCAACAGTCTTTCCTTTCTCAGAAGCAACGTCTAAGAATACTTGGAGTTTGATTCTCATGTTGCTTTGGATGCCACAGAGAAAATTTCTTCCTCTGAACCCTTTTTTTTTTCATTCTTTTCTTGCAGAAATGAGCACATTGATGAGCATTGGCCAGACCCTGCACCTAGGCCATCAGTCACAGTGGCGCTGGAACTTGTTTAGTATAGCTAAACTTCAACTAGTGTAGCTCAGCTTCAACTGGAGACCTGCAGGGGAAGGCTTATGGGAGAATGTGCAGTGAATCTGAGAAGCAACACCACTAAAATCACAGAGTTATGATTTCCTGCCAATCCTTGGGGTACCCTCAGCTGCTCCTCTCACCTTCATGGGTCTTCCTTGCCTCAGTTTAGTTATGTACAAGTGAAGGAAAGAGGAGTAAAGTCTCAGAAGTTTCAGGGCTATTTTCTTTGGGGTTTCTGGCCTTGTTCCTGCCTCTTAACTTTCAGTGCTGACTGGTTTGGTAGGTTGCTTGATTTATTTTTATCCATTTTTTTTATTCCCCCCCTCTTCTTTCTGGACCTTCAACAAACTGAATTAACATGCTCATGCAGCAGAACTTATGCATAGCTGCAGTATCTCTGTAACAAAACTATTGATGGATTTGCATAGAATAACTGCCCACATACAAACCCATGTTCTTAAACTGCAGGTATGTGTGGTACTGTGGTAGAGCCTCAGTGGTTTCTGACTAGATGAGGCGTGGTCAAAGATGACTGCTCTAAGTGGAAGAACATGCTCAAAGAAAAGGAGGCAGTTTGATTTCAGTCAAAGGCCTCTAGAAAGTGAAGGGAAAGAATAAATGGAAGACAAGTAATTAAGCTCAGTAGGAGGCTGAAGGATTTTTGTTTGTGTTCAAGATGTCTGAGCATTGGGAAGTGTCCATATAAGAGGAGCTCTTGATGAAAGACCATATCATCCTGGAAAGCTAATAGCCCCCACAACAGAGGTAATAGAGGAATCAGGCTTTAAAGAGTTAAGGGGTGATGCATATAACCTCTATAGCTGGTGCAATTGATTCATGAGACAAGTGGCTGTTTCTGGTTTTAATGCCACCCTCATAAAAAAATCTTTTAGCTGTCACTTTACAGAAATAAAAGGAAAATGTGATGAGCTATTCTCAGAACTCAAAACTGATATAAGTAAATCCCAACTGTAACACAGTATCTTTATAAATCTTATGATTCTGGGACGCCTTTTGAATGTTTGGGCTCAGTAATATGGTTCTGCTCATTTGGGAGCACCCACTACTAATCACTATGGCCTGTGTCCTGAGCTGACTTCCATAGTAGCCTTCTTGTCACACTGAAGTAGTCTAAGTTCCCACTATATCCTGTGGGTTATCACTTCGTGCTGTGAAACAAGAACTATTTTCCCTCAGAGTGTTTATGTCCAGCACTGGCTGGGCTCTTGGAGCAGAGGGCTCCTGAAGGCTCATCAGTGGCTGGTAAATGAGTTGATGTAGGTTTTCCCCACTTCCTTATAAAATCCCTTCCATGATCAATGTTTCTGCTCTCCTTCTACCGTACCTCTTTGCTCTTCTACCCACTTACTGCCCATGCAGGAGCAGGTCCTTCAGGTGGTCCCTTCAACACAAGGAGAGGCATGGGAAAGTCATGTAAATGGGAAGGGGTTGGGATCTTATCCATGCTCCGTGTGCGAGCATTTCTCCAATGAGATGTGCATCCCCTGTCACCCTGCACCACTCCCTCAGCAAACCTCTGCCCTGCAGCCTCACAGACCAGGAAGTCCCATCTTTGAACCCACCCTCCCAAACCCTGCGCCCAGACACTCAGCACAGGACCATGGTGTGTGGAAATTACAGACCCAATGCCTCAGACATCCTGGTGAGAGTGACTTAGGCTCAGAGAGCCTCATCAATTGTGTTCATCTCTGGACTGGTTTTTCTGTCCACTAGAGAGCACTCAAACACAACCTATAGACCCGGGATGGACCACTGGTGCTGACTGCAGTCCCCAGCTGTGCTAGCTGTGCTGGTTTTGGCAGGGCTAGAGTTAATTTTCCTCAAAGTAGCTAGAAAACCATGACACTCACCCTCTGGGAGTCAATGCCCAGCTCCTGTCTGACACCTTTCACTTGCACATGCAATCCCACCAACTCCAGTCTAACCCTCAGCTCATGCTCAAAACCTGACTCTGGGACTAGTTACACTGGGATTTTCTACAGATCTGAAGTCAGTCAGTAATGTGACCACATTTGCAGTTAGGACTGATGTCTGTATTTACTTTTGATAAACAGTTTTATTCTCAATAGCTAAACTTTCACTGGCACATAGCCCAGAGTTTTCTCATTATGGGCTGCAGGGGACCAAGTGGTAGTGGGATAAAAAAGGGAGAGAAGAAAGAAATGCTAAAGATTGGAAATCAGCAGCTACAACCCCTGTTCTTTGTGACTTCTCCCAGCACTGGCACAGCACTTTTCTGCCAGAGAATTGATCATTCTCCACCCACCAGCCTGTGGCAGGTAGGACGGACAAAGAAATAGAGGTAGAAATGAGGGAGATGCAGCAACCACTCCCTCCCCAGTGCTCAGAAAAGGGCACAAACATGTTTGCTCTCCTTTACCAGATATGGCTCAAAAGCTCTCTCCTTGGCCCTCCTTGTGGCAACCTGAAAAACACGTGAAAGAATTTTGCAAGGTCTGGGGCAAGCCCTGATGTCTTGGGGGTTGGCAGGTGACTGCAAAGCTTGTGATCTGACACCTGTTGTGTATCCAGGTCCTCTGTAGGGCTTATGGTCTGCAGACCAGGTCCTGGCCTCCTTGGGGAATACCTTGATGCCAAACTGGGGAACTGTTTGGTGAGCAGCCAGTGGGAACAGTGTCTGTGAGGAGTGTGTTGGAGGGCAGCTGTAGTGGAGACCCCAGTCCTGAGAGGTGAAGGGGATGGTCCTCCCTGTCCTTCAGCCCTGGCTGGGACATGGCAAAAGCAGGTTTACACCAGGTAGCCTTTCACCACTTGTGCTGGAGGATTGCTCACTATCAATCTTCTGCAGGCACTGAGGTCCCACAAAGGGTTAAAGCAAGGAAGAAAAACCTCTCAAAGCCTGTTAAAATATTGAGTGATTTGTGGCTGGGGTCTGTTCATTCTGTTCCATGCAAACGGACTGCAGCCCTACAGTTTAATCCCTCTCTGTTCCTCACAGGAGCACAGGGGGATGAGGGGTCTCCATCAGGGTCAGAGTGTGACCCCATGAACTCATCCCAGGGTCATGTCTGTCTCCTGTACACTGAGCAGGGACCAGCTCTCGCAGCACTGCATCCCTGCCTGGGTGTGATTCTTGGCAGCTCATGGATTTGCTTTTCATCTCCCCCAAAGCAGCAGGAGAACAACAGTGCGTATATAAGCCCAGGGGGAATTGTCCACCAATTTTTGAATCCCTGGCAGAGGGCTCTGCCTATAATCATGGCAGGATGAGGGGAAACCAGAGCCCTGCTTAGGGTATAGTAAATAAAATGGGGCGGGGAGGGGGGAAAGCAAAGGCAGAGGAACATATTTAAAAATGAAATAAATCAGCTATGGAAACACAGTTTAAAAGCTGGACATGAAGCTTTTTCAGCCTTGATTCATATGGGGAGAAATACAATATCATTTCATTACTGAAAAAGGCTGCACTAGGATTCCAGTGAGATGACCACTCACTTATCACTCCTAATACTATTTATTTTCAGATGACAATTACAAAACCCAGATGTGAACCACTAGGAGATTTTATATTAGAACTGGGCTTCTCAGTGAGTTTCAAAGGTAGCCAAAATGGTAAATTTAAAGTTCACTCTTGTTATATGATGTGGTAAGTTTGTTGATAGCCTGTCAGGGCAGTCTTTTAATCTACACACCTCCTAAACTCAGTATAGATTTATTCTGGGGAGAAGGGAGGAGAGTTATATAGCTGTTATTCATTATGTCTCATGCTTTCTTCCTCCCTTTAAACATTTAACCTGTAATATGATGAGCCACATGTCAGGAATAATCTAGTAGAAACTGTAGATAATCCCTGCTGAAAGATAAACCTGGCTCTTGACCTGCTGCAGCCCTGGAATTAAAATTCCACCTCTCTGAAGTTTGGGGATCCTAGGTAAATCATGGATAAATCTCATGGTAGCCAGTGAGGAAGAAAAGATGAGAATTTCTGGTTTGCCCCAGTTTAATAAAACTAGGCCTTGAAGTAAAGAAAATTGTCTATATTGTTCAAAAATCACATCTACAGGAGATAGATTTTTTTTTTTCTCCAGAAGTCATAGTTTTTGGGTAGTTGACTCCTTACATAGGTGCAATGAAAAGTGTTTCCCCAGATCAAGAAAAGGTGAAGGAACAGTCAATAACTGCACAAATTTCCAAGTAGATTCCCAAATATGCTACCAACTTTCTCAAGTCCATCTTCACCACACACCTTACCAAAGCTGTTGTCCAAGTACTTTGCCTTGGTTTCCCTCACTCCCATCAAATAAGCTCTGGAGGTGTTTATGTCCATGCTAAGTTATTTGGTTGAAGATGAGCAAGAGCCCAAGGCCTGCTTGGCTTTGGTGCTGCCTCCTGGTTGCTCCTTACCTGCATGAAGCGTGGAGGTGACTCCCTTTATGAAGATTCCTGCCTGAAGGAGTAAAGGCTGAGATTCATGGAGACCCAGACTTCTCTGCTGAGCTACCCACCACTGCACAGTGCGAGCCATTCAGGTTAGAGCTGGCCAGGTTTTGTTCCTGAATTTCTTTATAAAACTAGGAAACCTTTCTGGGACATTGTTGGAACAATTCTTCCATTTTTATGAGTGATTCTGGACCTGACTGAAATTCTCCCACATGGAAAAATTTCAACTTTCTAAATTAGCAAGGAAAAGACAAGGGATTCACAAGAGGTGAGATGGTGTTTTTCTTCATCATCTCTTCCTAAAAAGGTCTATGCAATTGCTCTGGGTTTCTGCTCCCCACTTGCAAGCATTGCAATAACCCAATGACCAGTGTTAACCAAGTACAACAGAAGAGGAGATGGCTGGACAATTTTCAGCTCCTCCAACTATTGTAAAAACCTGGCAGCTCAACAGGTGAGAGGCCAGGATTTGTGTCCCTCTAAGGGAAAGGCTGAGGCATAGACTCAGCAGATACCTGTTTGGTTTGGCTCACCAGTAAGCCAGTCACTTCTGGTGTACCTCCAGTGTGTGATGGAAATAAAAGGGAAGTACAATGCAGGTTTTTTTGTAAACTGCGTTGCATTAGTTCTGCTGCCCTCTTTTCAGTTCAAGATAACTGATTTGGCAGATGCCATGAGAGTGATTGCAATCACCCAATCATTTCTTGGTGACAGCAAGACAGGACAGCTGCCCAGTTGTGCAAGGAGATCTGTAAGTGTGCCTTTGTCTCATAGCACAACCAGTACAACCCATCTTGTCAACCAGTCTTTCATATATAGCTGTAGTAGGAAGGTGAGTATCTCTCCAGGTCAGTGTTTTTTCTTCCAGGAGCTGAGTTTTGCTCCCAGATGTTTTACAACAAGAATTTTAAGTCAGATGCTCTGACTCTTAATTAGAAAGCAGCTGACAGTCAGACTCTGGGTTTCACCAGGCCATGGGCATGGGTTTATACATCCATGTTTTTAATGAAGATATTAGTATTGCAATTGTAAAGGTGTTACAAAGCAGTAACAATTTGCTTATCCAGTTTCACACAGAGAGATTATTCTTGCTTAAAAGTAGATTTTGACCTGCTCAGAATCTTGCTCTCTGATGTTCTGGTAGACTGGCTTTGTATTCAATGGGGAAAAGGAAAATTTCTGGGAGCACTGGGGTCTGTTTCAGCTGCTCACTTCAAGATTTATGCCCTAAAAGTTTTCTAAAACTTTTTTTTTCTAAAACTTTTCTCTGGTGGCTCTAGAGGGAATGTAACAACTAGCTTAGGTGCTCAAGTCTCAATTCAGCTGTTCAACTGGGGTTTAGTGCCCTTGAAGAGACCTTGGTGTATCTCACATGGCCTCCAGCTGCTGCCCTAGAGGGCTTCAGGTCTTGTACTGGTCTTGTGCTGTGTCTGCGTGTCCAGGCAGATGTCTTACATCTCTGGTACATCCCAATTTGCTGTGGTACGTCCCAAAGTGTCTGTGTGTAGGCAACAGAATAAGGCCTAAATGGTTGAAATTCATGACCTTAAAAGCAGGTGTTGGTGCCATCATGTACATTAAATATATATATATATATACATGTATTACAGTAATAGCAAATCAAGTCAGTACAGTCCTTGGAGCCCAAAGAGTGGCACAGCTGATGTGTGTCTAACAAATCTCATATTCTAGATCAAGTAAAATGAATCCACCCTAAATGCTTCCTTATCACACTGCTCCAAAACAGTAACTACTAAAATGACACTATAAGGATGTTGAAGATTTTATAGGAATGGGTGATTGTTCTTCAGAAGGACAGAGGAAAGTACATCCCTAGAGGCAGATGTATCCATTTGTTTTACAATGGCGTAGCAACACTGAATATTTTTCTCATGACTGAAGTTTTCATCTTTCTGTAATGCAAGAAGAAGCAACCACCACCTGGTGAGAAAAACAATCAGCCTGAGGAGAATGGAAATGAAGTCTCCTTGGGAGATCACATTTTTCTGGCTGGTCCTGAGACCAGCTGTATCCATTCTCACTTCATGTGACTAAAGCCTCTGCTGAAATCAGTTAATCAGGCATTCAAAGCTACAATTACAAAATGAGAATGGTAATTGCTGCCCCAACATTACACAGTCAGGGGAATTGGTCTGGGATGTGCTGAGTTGGGGAGGGGAAAGGGAAACGCAGAACTTGTGAAAGAACTGGTTGCATGAAAGGTGCCAACCAGCCTGAGCACTACAGCATGGATAGTGTAGCACTGATCTGGGGAGGGGGATTGGCACCTTTCCCCCATGTGCTGTGGGGCTTGGCAGCATCCTTAAGTGAAAAGATGAACCTAAAGCCCTCGCATGTTCTGTTGGTTGTCCAGTGTGTCCCCTCGATCTCCTTCCTCCTATATTTGATGCTGGTGGGAAACAGATCATGGCTACCTAGCAAGCCAGCAGCGATGTGAAAGGAAGGGAAGGAGCTGGAAATGAAAGAAGAGGAGCAATGAGAAACAAGGAATAGCAGCTTTTATCAAAGTTGGTCTTGGTTCCGTGGGAAGCCAGTGTCCTAAGCACAGCTCTGGCCTGAGGGACAGAAGGACAGAGAGGCTCACTCAGGGGCTGGCTGGGCTCAGGATCCTGCTGGGACAAAGCTGCCTGATTGCTCTGCTACATTTCCCCCAAAATTTAAACTGTTCATCTACCACAACTGCTTTCCATGAACTACCAGCACAAGCCATATTTCTGCTCCTGGGATCATGGCTTTTCATGAAAAAGACAGAGGCACTGCAAAACTTGAGATAGTGGAGGAATAAATACCTAAATTCAGGGACTAGGATACAAGGTGACCAAAATTATGGTCATTATTAGGAGTTGGACTCAATGATCCATGTGGATCCATTCTAACTCTGGGTATTCTATAGTTATTCAATCACTGAGTGTTTACATTCACAACCTGTCTTTTAAATACTGTATACACAAGCCATCAGTTTACAGAGGAAAAAACTATGAAGTAGATTCAGAACTGGGTTCACTTGCAGTTTCCACGTTGCTAAATCATTGAGGTCCAGGACAACTTTTAATTGTCCTTATGCTTTTGGTTCTTTTTAAAATTGTCAGCCCAGACTGAACTTGCACTGCAGGATGAGGCCCTGCAGAAAGGACAGAGGCAGAATTTAATATCTCCTTGTTCCAAGTGCAAAGTGCTTATTAGCAAACCAGTATCTGACCACTGGACCATCATTTTGTTTCATACAGAAGCCAGTCATGTTAAGTAATTTTGAGCTGCACTTCTGGACACAGAACAAGGACCCCAAAATGGCCTATTTTGACTTACTAACATGGTGAGAACAATGTGTGAACCACAGAATTAGGCAGAATTCCCTGTACACTGCTGAAGTGACCCACACACATTTCTGTGCTCTTGAAAAATTTGTTTAGAAAGTATCACAAAGTCCAATATTTATTTACTTTTTTCCTGCTAAATTCCGATAATCTTCTCATAAGAGCATGTGCTCAGGTGCTAAAACAAGCACCTGAGGTCTCTCTGCAGGCTGCAGGGCACCCAGGACATTCACATAGAATCACAGAATCCTTTAGGTTGGAAAAGATCCATAGGCATGGTGCTGGTCAATGAGGCAGAAGGTGTAGGATGGCCCCCCTCTTTTCTGAGGCAGCAGCTAGAGATCTGGATGTCTCAGGTGGCACCATATGCTCACATTTAAGCATCTGAGATTGTCTCAGGTGCCTGAACCTGGACATGAGTGTTTTAGTGTGCAAGAACAAACAAGTGGGCAAGGCAAAGCAAATGTGTTCCTTGCATCAAATGTAAATGATAGAATCATAGAAAGGTTTGGATTGGAAGGGACCTAAAACATCATCTAGTTCCAACCTCCCCACCATCCTATGGGCAGGGATGCCACCCACTAGATCTGGTTGTTCAGGGCCCCATCCTGTACACTTGAACACTTCCAGGGGAGGGGGCATCTACAACTTCTCTGGGCAACCTGCTCCAGTGCCTCAGCACCTTCACAGCAAAGAATTTGTTCTTAACATCTGACCTCAGTCTCTCCTCTTTTAGATTAAAATTATTCTCCCTCATCTTATCACTATCTGCACGTGTAAAAGATTTGCTTTGCCTCTCTTTAAGTACTGCAAGTCTGCAATGAGGTCTTCCTGAAGCCTTCTCTTCTCCAGGCTGAACAACCCCAACTGCCTATCTCCACAGGAGAGGTGCTCCACCCTTGTGGTGATCCTAGTAGCATCCTCTGGATGACAGGCCTGTGTCTTTCTTGTTAAGGCAGAAACGGATGTTACCTAAATGCTGATGTCAGCACAGCCCACACCAACTTGCAGTGTCTGCAAAGAGCTGAGATGAGATGGGAAGTTGTGAAGTGCCACTATAGTGCATTAGGAAATCAAGGCCATTGCTAATAGGGCATTTGACATCCCACCCAGTGATGTGTGTCAGTGACTCTGTCCATGCAGCTGTGACTGCCCAGAGGCATAGCTTTAACTTCATTGAGAGCACTAAATGAATGTACAGGGACTGCGAGATTTAGTACATTGCATTTATCTCCTTTAAATGCCTCTACGAAGGAAAATACATGTGGGCAGAAAGCTTGGTCTGACTTATACAGTAAAACTATGCAAAAGAACCTTAAGTGAGATGTGATTTGCTCTCTGTATTAACTCGAGGGCTCTTTGTAACAGAGAAATGCAAAATAAGATAGAGCTTCACCTGATACACCCATAGTAAAAAGTCTGTAACAGCTGATCCTTCAACTCACAGAAAAAGAGATGTGCCCACATAACATATTCCTGTTTTCCATCTCCCTCTCTGGTATACAGGACACACTTGTACTGGGTTGCTTTACAGGTGCTTCACAGACTGAAGGGAGAAAAACGAGTGTCTTCGAAACTGCTAGTGCCTTCCACGTTTCCTCTGTGCAGAGGGAAACACCTTCCACGGAGGCTCAGCTCACTGTTATAAATCCCTTCTCCGGCAGATGGTGCTCCTGCCCTGGGAGAGATCCCTGCCCACACCCTTCCAGATGATGCTCTGCCTCCCGCAGCCACCCGGCCCCTCTGCTGAGCTGGGATGTGATGGTTCTTATCCGCTGAGCTGGGATGTGATGGTTCTTATCCGCTGAGCTGCTCAGCAGCTGAAGGGGAAAGAAATCCAGGGCATTAAATGTTTACCAATAAAAGCTAGAAAAGGCAAGATGGAAAAACAAAGCAGAAATTGTTGGGTTAAAATGCAGAACTGGACAGTAGACCAGAGAGTACCAGTGGTAAGAAGTAGTGTATGAGATGCTCAGTTTGCCTCGTGATCTGTGCTGGTTTCTGTGGGGCCTTTTGTGTGAGAAGCATCTCTCGCGAGTGCCTGGCCCAAACCACCCACATCTGTCATGGGAGGACATGCTGCCCTGGCAGGAAGGTCAGACAGAATCTTTAACAGAAGTGATCCTGACCATGCAAAGTTGCAATCAGACGGGACTTTGGACGCATACTTTTCCGCACCCAGACATGTGGCTTCCTTCATTCCTCCTCCTCCTCCTCCTCCTCACAGCCCAGCACAGCAGCTGGCACAGAGGAGTGAAGGGAGGAGGACTGGGCTGGAGTTGAGGGATGGCAGGTGTGCTCTGGCCCTCTGCATGCTGACCCCCCATGGCGTGTTGGTGTCCCCAGAGTAACTGTCCAATCTTACACTGTCAGCTGTTCTTTGGTAGGATCCAGCCCCCGATGATTCCTGATCAAGGTGTTGTCCCCAAAAAGGAGGGAAATCAGTTCTTGGGGAAAGGCCATTCTTTGCCAGATTGCTGTCACTGTGGAGAACTATTGGGCTGACCTTACGGACTTCAGAGTTTAGCTCCATTTGTCTGGTCTGTGGTGGAAAATAAAAACATGGGATTAGAACATTGAAGTGAATGAGAAAGAAGAGAATATCTGTCTGCAAGGAATAAACAATACCAAAGGATGGGAAGATAACTTCAAGGGGAAAAATACCCCACACCTTCCTTCTGTGTTCACAGAAAATTATGAGTGAGACAGCACTGGAGTTACTGGTAAGACTTTGCACTGGGATAGAAAGCAAAGGACTTGGTACAGAGGAATTTTGTCTCAAGTGGCAAAGAAGTGAGCCTGACACAACAGTCATGAAAGCACTGGCAGGGGAGAGGTGGGGAGAGGGCAGAGGAGGAGTCTTCTAGGAATAGTTTGGAACTGGAAAGGTCGGTGTGAGGTGCTGTGAGCAGTGTTCCTTTTCTGGTGCTCCCTTGGGTGTCTGCTGGCAAACACTCTCCCAGCCGAGTGTCCCCTTCAGGTCCTGTTACAGCCAAATCTGAGGAGCCTTCACAAAGGGGCTGGGAACTGGAGGACAAGAAGCTGTGGAGAAACACAATAATGTGGGAAGCAGATGAGAGAAAAAAGGACTGAGTGGAGATCAAAGGATTAAATATGCAAAGTAAAGAATCATGGAGCAGAGCTTGAGGAGAGCTGTAGGACATGTACAGCTGGGGTGGGGAGGAGGCAGGTGAGGGCTTTCTGCACCTCTGCAACACCTGTCTCAGCTGGGCTCTGTGTTAACGCTGTAGGAACTGCTTTCTGGAGGCACAGCTCACCCTCCAGTAACTAGTACTGGGAGGAAGGTGATTCGTGAGACTCAGAAAGAATGAAGTAAAGTGAATCCTATCCCTTCCAACCAGATGCTAGACTAGACTACTACCATAAGGACACTTGGGTGAGTCATCACCATGATGCAGCATCTGGGCTTGGTCCATTGACAAATTACCTGCTGACTCTGCAATTTTCAAAAAGCAAATGGTCTTTTTTTTTTTTTTTTTTTTTTTTTTTTGTTGAGCACAACTGAGTGCTCCACTGTGTTTTGACTAGCTATTTTCAGGTGGCTTATGCCAGATTCTGTCAACCAGATGCTGAATAGGACAATTTTCCCTGAGGGGATTGGAAAGCCTATTTCAAGAAGCTTTTATGTTTCCAGAAGGATTGAATTCTCAGCAAAGCATTTCCGTAAGTCTCCTGTCCCCTAGCTATAGCACAGTGTTCAAACAGAAAGTGATGTGAGACAAGCGCAGCTTTAGGCATCCAGGCTGTCATGACGTCAGGTCTCTGGGCCTGAAGCAAAGCAGTCCACGGGGTCCTTCAATCCATCTGATGTTTCATGCATGGAGTTTGTCCCTTGATTTGTCTTATCTTCCCCTGGCTATCCCCATGCAGACAACCAGAAAAAATTCAGCTTGGCTTCAGTTTCAGTAAGTTTTGGAAGGAGTTGCTGGAAGATTTGGAAAGAAAATGATGCTGTTGCTTGGTTACTTACTGAGCTGGCCTTGCTGTCACTTGTAGCCATCTCTCGAGAAGACATTTGTTAAGTGAAGCCCCAAGAGGCTCCCTGTGTGGTCACTACATGAAAATGCACTCTTCCAAACAGCCACTGGCATCAATATCACTCTGAACTTGCTCAAGACTTGAAAAGTTGGTGGAGCCCCACTGGTTTAGCTAACAGAAAAAGCCACAAACACCTCCAGTTTTGAAGCACGGAAGGGTTTTGTCACTGCAGTTTATTTTTATTCCATCAAAAAGGGCTGATAATGGGGAAGGTGAGGTGGAGGTGCAGAGCTGTGGGAATGTGGCTGTGACATGGGGTACATGATTGTTCCTCGAGGATTTCATTTCTGGCTCAGTTTCCTCCTTTGAGAAGTGGTCTTCTGTGGCTGGTGGGCTCTGGTTAAATCGAATACCCCCTTCCTTGATGTGCTGAAAAGCATTTGTAGGGCAGCCCCTCTGCCAGGCTGGGACCTTGCCCACAGTTGCCCAAGAGGATGCAGCCATGGTAGGGAAGCTAACCCCACCCCGGACTCAGCCCCACAAGTGGAAAGGAATCATTCCTTCCGGCTCTTGAAGCAGTCAGTATCCCAAAAATGTTCCCAGTAAGAGAACAGGCTTAGTGAGTTCACTGCCCTGTTTCAAAAAACCTGACCAGAAGGGTCTGTTGGTGAAGGGAGAGGGAGACCATAGTGGGAAATGGTGCAAGCTATTATCGGAGTCAGGATTCATCCTGGGCATACAGCCATTGGATTCATGTTGTTTGGGACTAGTTCTTAGGGAAAAATTAGAGGCAAATGGGGCCCTTCATCTTAGGATCTGGCACACTTCTGATTTAATAGTTGGTGAACAGGATGACAGGACAGTCTCAGAACTGTGTTTTTCAGCCCATGCTGGAGGTACCCACAGGATTTTTAAGTGTAAGAGCAAAGAGAGATGGAGCAAGTGAGGAGGACTGGAGCCAGGATCAGCATGTTGGTTGAGGGCCCCCATGGGCAGGAGCACATTGCTGTACCCACAGCAGTGGGGAGTGCCCTCAGGAGGAATAAGTCTATTTGCTGGTGAAACCGAATGGACATAAAATCTCCCTCAGTTATATGGGTGCTTTTTCTGTATAAACTTGCTAATTGAGTTGTAAAATAAAACTGCAGCCTTTCCTCTCCAATTTCTGCTGCTGCAGCAGCGTGCTAATTTGGTTTTGGAGGAGGGCTGGTAGAAGGTGGCTCTTTGCCAGTGTGAAATTATGCGCCAAGGGTTTGCAGTGGGAGAGAAGGGAGCCCGTCCTCAGCACAGGGAAGGGCTGGAGGAAGGAGCTGCTGTGCTGCTGCACAGGGCTGGGGTGGCTTGGGAAGGTCCTGCAGCTGGGCTGGGCTGGGCTGATGGAAATTCAAGAAAGCCCAAAAGGGTTTAAATGAAGCTGCAATGGAGAACAGATGGGAAAGTTAGTGCTTGTGCACCTCAGTAGATGCTGTGTGGTTGAGAGGATGAGCTGTGAGATATCACATCTACCCTCTGGCATGGCGAGGTGGGGTTTGCTTCTTGGGTCTGTGTACCCTTGTGTGTGTGTGTTGTACCCATGTGTGTATGTGTGTGTGTGTGTATGTGTTTGCACCTTCTGGTGCCGGCATGTGTGCCTGGTGTGCACAGATGTGTGTGTCCATGTCAGTTGGGGTTGCGTGAGTATGTGTGTGCCTGTGTTTGGGTCTTCATACAAATGGTGAGGACAGGGATCTGGCTCTCATTGCCCAGCAGCACAAGGCTCTGTCATGGGGACAGCTGTGCACAGGGACAAGGATGGTTTGGTACAAACTGATGTGGAGGAACCCATGGCTCAGCTCTGCATGAGCCAGGGATTTGGCCCTGCTGCCCACACTGAGGGTTGAGAAGAGGACCGGTCTGTGGGAAAAAAAACCTGGGGGAAAAGAAAAACCAGAAGGCACAGCCTGGCTGCCTGTTGCATCCATGTAACTTTAATTTTTGAAAGACACACCAAAAAAATGCAGTGACAGTTCCAGTCCCAGGGAATTTGGTGAAGCCTGGAATTCCACATGTGGGGCAGGTACATGCACCCCAACATGCAGGAGGATGTAAAGACTTGGGGTGCCCAGGGCATGCCCCACACTCACCATTTTTGTACCTGTCACTGTTTTCCATAGAACTGATTGTGTGAAATGATTCCAGGCAGGAGGCTTCAGAAACCATTGCAAGAAGCCCAGAGGTTTATGGATAGACTTGTGTGCCTGTTTTCTAGAATTCAACAGTCTTTCCCATTCCATCATCCTTACATCCTTCTGTTGATCCTTTTGATCCCTTCCCTGGACAGCACTGGGAGGGGATGCTGCCACACACTTCAGTGGAAACATTAGGAGCACAGTTGTGACCCTGGGGATGCTGGTTGAGGTGGGATTGAGTGGGGCAGGAGGACTGGACAGTGTTTTTCAGCCTTCCCATCCTTGGGAAGAGCTGCCATGAGCACTCAGCCCTGCTGCTGCCTGCTCTGGTTCTGTGAGGGCACCAGAGTGGGATCTCAGCACCCTGGCCAGGGGGGAGTGAGACCTCGGGCTGAAAAGTCTCCTCAGATGCTTTTTAAAAGTGACCTTTAGTGTTTGAACAGCAAAAGGCTGGATTTAATAAGGGACTGACAAAAGAATAACAGTAATTGAAGCCTTCCTCTGCCGGCCTTTCCTCTGCCTCCTGCCCCAGCCGGGTTAGGGCTCCTGGTGGTCACTAACTACTGCACGGGTGTGCTAATGGCAGCGTTCAAGGCCCTGTGGTCTGTGCAGGGTGTGAAAATGCCATGCAATCCATGCAAACTCCACGTAAAGGCTGTGCAAGCCCTGTGCAAATGCTGTGCAAAGACTCTGTAAACTGTGCAAGTGCTGTGCAAGGTATGCCAATGGCTTTGGATCTGGCCATCCAGCGCTGCATGGGAGAGGGATTTCTTGGGATGGAGATTTCTTGGGATGGTGTCATGGGAGCTGCATCCATGCCTCCACACAGTGTGTGCGTACATACCAAGCAAGTCCGCTGGTTGGCATTAGAAACCCGTTTGTGATACTGTGACAAAGCACCTGTAAAATTACAGCAGAAAGAAATCCGAGAGCCTGCAGTGACAAATGCTCGTGAGAAGCGATTGTTTGGGGGGGAAAGGGAAAAAAAAAAAAAAAGCCGTGTTTGTTTTGGCGAAACACCTACATTCCTTCAAATAAATCATCGTAGTGCTTGTTTTTGTATTTGTGGAGAAATCGAAACAGGCATAACCAGGGACTTAAGAGACTTGAAATAACATCCTAGTAAATACCCCACTTTGTTATTTTAATCGAGACCCAAGGAAACATCTGAATTTTACCAAGGAAACCCTCCGTGAGAGGGAAAACATCAGCCCGCAGCCCGGCCGGGGCTTTGTTTTGCTCCGGTGTCGGGCTCCCGAGGTGGAATTAGCGGGGCCGGTGGAGGTGCAGGGCAGCCCGGGACAGCGGTGCGGAGCAGACCGGGCCCCGCAGCGGGTCGCTCTGGATCCCCGCACTGTTCCCGGCCCGGCCCCGCCGCCAGCATCACCCCCACGGGCCAGTCCGAGGGATGCGGAGTCCGCCCCAAATGTGGGGTGGAGGTTCTTCCGTCCGAAACAGAGCCGGGGCTGCCCCAGGTCCAGTGTGGGACCGGGACCCCCGCGCCGCTACGGGGTGGCGGTGACCTCCTGCAATACGGGGAGAAGCTTCTCTCTCCAGTTTGGTGTTGGGGGGGTTTCCCGCTCCGAAACATGACCCCCACAAACAGAGGTGGTGGTGATGCCCCCCATCCCCGCCACCCTGGACCGGGGTCGCCTCCCAAAGTACGAGTCGGACACAACTCCCACCCCCAGCTCCCCTAATGAGGCTGGGGTGATGCCGCGGCACGGGGCTGTGGGACACAGCTCTCCTCGCCAAATGAGAGGCGCGGGTGTCCCCATGAGGGGCGCAGGTGCCTCCCACCAGACGGAGCCGGAGCCTGGGGGGGTCTCACCTGCCTGGGGAGGCGGGGCGGGGGCCGAGAAGGGGATGTCCCGGGGGCTCTCACCTGCAGGCGGAGTCGAAGCCGGTACGAGGGTTCTCTCACCTGCCGGGCGAGGCAGAGCATTGTCCGAGGGGACGGTCGGCGGTGGTCCCACCTGCAGGCAGAGGCGGGGCGGGGTTCAGGGGTGTCCTCGGGGGTCCTACCTGCCGGGGGAGCGGGGTGGGGTCCCA
>JAWWEE010000105.1:107389912-107521597 GCA_035221455.1 Xenops minutus
CGGCGGCAGCAGCTCCGCGCAGAGCCCCGGGCCGCCGCCATGCGCCTCCGCGCCGCCGCCGCCGCCCTCTGCCTCTGCCTGCTGGGCGCCTGCCGCCTCCGCCGCGGGCTGGAGGCCGCTGCCGTGCGCGGCCCGTCGGCGGCCGCTCCCCAGCGACCCTCGGCAGCCGCGCCTTCCTCCGCCTCCTCCTCCTCCGCCGCCGCCGCCGCCTCCCCCTTCTCCTCCCCGCCGCGGAGGGCCGGGGCTCTGCGGAACGGCACGGTGGTGCCGCACCACTACATGGTGTCCCTGTACCAGCGCCTGTCCGCCCGCCCCGGGCGCCGCGCCGACACCGTGACGGGCTTCGCGGAGCGGGCGCGCAGCGGTGAGTGCGGGGCGCGCATCCCCCGGCGGGGCAGGGCAGGGCAGGGCAGGGCAGGGCAGGGGGACGTGGGTGCTTGGGCTTGGCGGTGAGGATCGGGCTTGGGGATGGGGACGGCGTGGTGCGTGGGTGCGGGGATCGGGCTCCTGCGTGAGTGCGGGGACGGACGCGGCGCCGCGCATCACTGCCAGAGTGAGTTTTTGGGACGTGGTGGCAGCGCGGAGAGAGAGCTCACACGCTGGTCCAAACACGGGGCTGTGCCTGGGATGGGGTGGTTGCAGCGGATGGGGGAAGCTCAGGGGATGGAGCTTCACGGGCTGCGCATCCCGGTCGTTTAAAGGGAATGGAGCCGTGCGCGAGGCTGAGCGTGGGAGTGGGGACGAGGACAGGGCTGGGAGCGGAGTTGTGCGTGAACATAGGGCTGGAGTGACGATGGTGACAGCAAAGGGTTGGTGTCTGGAGATGGGGCAGGGGATTGGCGATGGAGGTGAGCGTGGGGCTGTGCGTGAGCGTGGAGTCGGGGGCTGCGGTGGGGTTGCGGTCGGGGATGGCGCTGGGGGCCGGGGATGCGCCTGCGGACGCGGTGCGAGATGCATCCAGACGGGCCGGGCCGGGCGGGGGTGCGGGCGGCTCTCGGAACCTCCCGGCACCTGATGCGGGACAGGGGGCTGCGGCGCAGTTTTGGGGCAGCTTCTCCGCGCGGCATCCCCGGGACCGGGAGCGAGAAGACCCGCCAGAGCCTTTGCAGCCCGAAAAACTCCATGGGACCCCTCGACGGTCCAGGCGGGGCTGGGAGGGAGCGCAGCCGCCGTGCCCCGGGGAGTGCTCCGGAGCGGCTCCCACCGACCCCGCCGTCTGACTCGGCATCGCCGTCCCCTTCTCCCTCTTCCCTCTCTTTTGCCCTCTTCTTACCCGCAGATCTAATGATGATAATCAAATAAACACATAAAGGGTCTTAACGATATATTTTTAACACATATATATATGTACATCGCGACCTGCCGGCGAAGTTCGTTCGGCTCGGGGGAAAAAAAAATTCCCGATCGAATAAAATGAAAAGACAGATTGAAAAGCCACTCCATCCTTCCCTCGTGCCTATCGCCGGCTGCTCCGGGATTGAAAAGTGACGACTGACGGTGTGGAGCCCCCAAGCCCCATCGCCACACCTCGAAGGGGCCGTATCCTGCCGGCAGCCTTTGGGGGGAAGGGGTTCTAAAAGCTAATGGGGCAAGGTCAGGGGAGCGAAGCGGGACGCGGGGAGGATGCTCCGGTGGGAGGGTGGGCAGTGTCCGGCTTGGGAGAGCCGGGGGAAAACTGCGCACAGGTCCTGGGAAGTTTCAGAGCAAAACGAAACCAGATGAACTCTTCAAAGGGATATCCTTATCTGCTTTTATCTGCTCCTCATAGGAACTTTATATCTGCTTTAAAAATAATAGTTACGATAGTGACTGTAATGACTAATAATAATATCGATGATGATAGTAAGAATAATAATAGCTGGAACAGCAGATGACAGGGAGAAGACTGTTTCCCCCCCGGCGGCGGTGCAGGCTGCACCCAGCGGCGCTGCCGTGTGCGGGTGTCGGGCAGGGCTCTGCCCACAGCGGGTCGGGGGCTTGTTTGCAGTATGCCCATCTTAACCGAGGGAAAAAATAAAAAATAATCCTCCCAGAACTTGTTTATCTCTTCTCCCCAACTCCACCTCATTTGGTGGCTTTTTTTTTTTTTTTTAATTTGCATTGAGTATGTTCAGTGAGTACTGGAAACTGCACAAGTTTGTGTTTGGGCTTTGCATCCACCAAAAATAGTGACAAATTGAAGCTGGGCTCACTTTCAGCCTCTGGGGGTGTCCCTATCAGACGTGTGTGTCTGTGCCTGTCTGCGAGGGGAAAAATGGGATTTTTCAGAGCATTTTACTTGGCATGGCTGGGGCTCTGTGTGTGTGTGTGTGTGAGAGACACTTCAGGCAGAAAAATCGGTGACAACGTGCTGATTGAGGGTGGGACTGTACCACACAGGTTCAGATGGGGCTTCTGTGCCGAAACGGAATAGTGGTGCAACTGGGGTCACTGGAACACCCAGGAGGAGGCAGAGAAGCCTCCTCAGGACGTGGGGAAGAGTGCTGATGAGAAGCTGTTTGATTCAATTGATGCCTGCCTCCCTCTGTACCTTCTCCTCCCCGTTTGTTTCTGGTGCCTCCAGCCAGAGAGCCGCTCCGGGACGCAGGACTGTGTCCCGCTGGGATGCTCAGTGAGCCTTGCTGCACAGCGAGATCTACGCTGTTAGCTGTGTCCCTTGCACCTCCTTAATGAGAGCTTGGCTTCCGCTTGATGGGATTTAATTTTTTTTTCCTTTTTTTCCCCCTTCCCTGTTATCTTTTCCAGATGCCTCCCCATCCGCCTCCGAGCAGCAATACCTCTTCGACATCTCCAGCCTGCCTGAGGCGGAGGAGGTGACGGGCGCAGAGCTGCGGGTCCTGCGCTCCCTCCCTGAAAACCGGAGCTTGGCCCTGTCCCCCGAAGGCACCTTCCACCACCTCCTCCTTTCCATCTGCCCAAGCCGGGACGGCGAGGAGCCCCAGCTGCTGGACTCCAGAGCTGCAGATATTTTGGACACGGGCTCCTCCAGATGGGAGGTGTTTGATGTCTGGAAAGCCCTGCGAGATCGGAGGGAGAAGTATCCCTCGGGCAAGCTGCTGTGCTTCCTGCTGAGGATCGTCTCGGATCAGTCGGGGCAGCTCCTGCCCCCCCGACAGCTGGGCTTCAGCAAGCCCCAGCCCCAGCCCCACGAGCGAGCCCTGCTCGTGGCCTTCTCCCGCACCCAGAGGAAGGAGAACCTCTTCAAGGAGATCCGGGATAAGATCAAGGCCCTGGGCAGTCCCCCGTTCCTGGAGCCCCCCGATCCTGGCCAGGAGGTGTACCCCAAGCGGAGGAAGAGAAGGACCACCATCGCCGCCCGGTCTGGGGGCAGAGGCCACGGGAAGAAGGCGAAGACCCGCTGCAGTCGGAAGCCCCTGCACGTGAACTTCAAGGAGCTGGGCTGGGATGACTGGATAATCGCACCCCTGGATTATGAGGCGTATCACTGCGAGGGGGTCTGCGACTTCCCCCTGCGCTCCCACCTGGAGCCCACCAACCACGCCATTATCCAGACTCTGATGAACTCCATGGACCCGGAGTCCACCCCCCCGAGCTGCTGTGTGCCCTCCAAGCTCAGTCCCATCAGCATCCTCTACATAGACTCTGGGAACAATGTGGTTTACAAACAGTATGAGGACATGGTCGTGGAGACGTGTGGCTGCAGGTAGCAATTTCTGCAGCTCTCCTCCTCCCCAGCCCTCCCTGCCCTGCCCAGCAGTCCTGCCCCTTTTTTATATATATAAATATATATATATAAAGTATATATATACACACATACACATTTTGATGTGTGCCTTTCCAAAAGCCAAGCTCAGAGCAGGTGTCCCCTGACTTTCCCAGGCCACTCTGGCCATGAGCTTGAGAGGGGTGGGGGATGCCCCCACCAAAACTGTGAGGCTGCTGCCATCTCTGTGCCTTGCCTGCTCCCCCAGTGAAGAGGGGGCACACAGCCTGACAGAGCCCCCAGGGAATGCCTATTCAGCTTCTGAGCTCTGCCTGATATGCTTGGTTTGCCCAAGTAGACACCTTATTTCCCAAAGGTTTTGGAAAATGTCTGACCAAAATTGTCTCAGTGGGAATGATGACCTGGGGATGGGGGGGAGTGGTGCCTGCAGCAGAGGAATTAGGTCAGCATCACCCTCTGACTGTGGCAGTGGGGTGGAGGTGAGGTGGGAATACTCATTTCTTTGAGTTAAAGGACTATTTCTGTCTGCCTTCAAATTTGCTGGTGGAAAAAAGGGATTCCTGGGGGAAGGCAAGGGGTGGAGAGGGTGGAGAACCTGTGTCTGTTGGGGGTTGAAATCGTTTGGTCCAGGCCTGCTTGTAGTGGGAAGACATTTGTAAGTCTGCTGGTGGACACAGGAAAGAAGGTCCCTGTAAGTGGAGGCTAAAGCAAGAGTCAGGTCTGAAGTAGAACTTGTGTTGTCAAAGAGATGGGAATGGTCCTGAGAGGTGTTAGCTGGGGGTGCCTCAGCTTCATGTGGTCCTGAATGCTGGCCCTGTTGTTAATGCCCTGCAGGAGGTACTGGCTGCTGGGTCCCCTCCCTTTTTTGCACAAAACCCCATTTCCAAGCATATTGGGAACCCAGTATCAGGCCCATGAATCACACAGCTGTCCTCAGCATGTCTGGAGAGAAACAAAGGTCCTGAGTTCCCTAGGGAAGAGCCATTTCACTCGGGTTCTTCTTTTCCCAAATAATCTTTATAAAAGCATGAAGCTCCACCCTATCTTCATTTGGCATCAATTTCCCAGTGAGCTCTATCCCTCCCTGGAGCACCAGCCTCTCCCTGCTCCATTAAGGGAGCCTGGATCCATCAGGAACGGACCTTTCCCATGCTGAGGGCTGAATGTCACCCTTGGAGACTGCTACATAAAATGGGGTATGACCCATGCTGAAATGGCTGCAGGATTTTAGTAACTCAAGAGCTGAGTATAAATTATGCGTTTAAATCAGAGAAACCTTGTAAACATGCCAGGGTGTGTTTTGGATGTTGGGAGGTGTTTCTGCTGCACCTCAGTGGCTTTTAGTACCAAACCTTGAGCTTCATGGCTGGATTTGCATAGACTGGAGATGTATTTGCACAGGTTTTGTGCTTGATGATTTGTTTTTTACTGTTGGTTGGAGTGTTGTCATGTAAACATCAGTGCTTATTATTGACGGTAGTTTGCTTTTGGAGGAGATAAGTCCCTGCTGGAAATCATGGGATTTTTCCTATGTAAAACCATTTGTCCTCCACAAACCTGGCCAGGACAGAGGGAGTCACCTCAAAGAGCTCTACTGAGATCCAAATGATTTCAAAGATAAGAAAAGCCTTGGTGAAGTCCAGCAGATGCTTCCCTCCAAGAAAATAGTGCATCAGCAGGGAGTGAACTGTGCACATTGATAATGGTGATAGATCCACTGGAATAACACCCCTCAGCTTCCCTCTGTCCTCATCCATGAAGGCCTGCTCTGCATCCTCAGCCTGTGGCTGGTGGCTGCTCAGGGGAGTGAGTGTGGTACCTGTAAGTCTTATGGAACCCCCTTGACTCCCCCAGAGCTGCTCTGCTTTTATATCCATGTATCCAAGAGGAAAAGCCTGAATATAAATATGTATTAATGATGAACCTGTTCCCAGGGGGATGCTCAGAGATCGAGATTAGTGGGCAAAAGATCAGGTCCATGCTGGTGGGTTTTCTCCCTGCCAGCATTGGGGGAGGCTGAGGTGCAATGAGTAGGTGAGGACAGGTTGGCAGGAGTGCTCATGGCTTTCCTCTGCCCTTTGGCTTTAGCACAGATGGTTTGGGAAGGAGGTTGGCACAGCAGTCCTGGAGCTGCTTGCTCTGGAAACATTGCATCATTTATAAAGCTACCAAGCTTTCAAAGTACTTAATTTTTCAATTGTCATTGGTTGGTTGATAGTTTTTCTCACTGCTGAGACAGCTTTTTTAATGTTTCTTTTACCCCCTCCCCTTCCTCCAAATATTTGCTATGGAGGTTTGTGGGCAGTTCACATCCAGGCAAGATATATATAGGTCCTGGCAGCCCCTGCTGGCTGGTAGCTCATGTGAGCCTCAGCCAAAAGGTTGGCCTAAGACCTGCTCCTCTGGGACCAAGTCCAAGGGGGTGTTAATGCCAGTGACCCCCAGTTCTTGTGGCTTTTGTTAAGCCACAGGTGCAGGGAACAGACAGACATCACCCACCTAGGTCTGGAGGGGCAGACGGGGGGCCAGAGGATGGGTTAGGTCTTGCAGCACTTCACCCTGACCCCAGTGCTGTGTGCTGTGTTCTGCTGAGGCGCTGTCCTGAGCCCCGTGGTGGCTTTGCTGGTCCTGGGGAGAAAAGCTGTGGCTCAGTCAGAGCAGTTTCGTAGCCTGGATCGCTGTGATAAGTGAGGAGGATCTGGGGAGGATGCGGAGGCTGCAGCTGGCAGTGATGCTGTCCATGGTTTTGCCCATGTGGGAATCAGTCCTGGCTCTCCTGGCTGCAGGTGCCTGTCCCTGAACAGTCATGTTTGGTGGGGGAGCAGACTTCAGCCCCCCGAGATGAGCCCAGGGGCAGTGGGACCCTTTGTGCTCACACCCCTGGTGACACTGCTGTGCCACCTGCTCTTTTCAGGGAGCATCTCTTCCTTTCCTGGGCAAACAACAGGCAGGCAAAGGATGGGGTTGGACCCTCTTTCTGCTTGCCTAAGGACACAGGAGGCAGCTCCCTGCCCGGGGCTGCTCCAAGGGGATGTGTACGAGCAGGGAAGGGCTGGAGAGGAGCGGGGCTTGGGCTCTTGGTGGGTAATTGTGTTGCTCCCTCTGGGCAAGTGTATCCACTGCAGTGCTGGGCTGTCACACGGCTCATGGCTCCCGGAGGAGTGTTTCCAGAGAAAAAGCCCCACTGCTCTCTTTAGGAATCCCTACATGCCAGCTGCAAGGGCTGCCTCTCCATCCCGAGGCAGGTTTGGAGATTGCACCCAAACAATGGAATGAGGTTTGAGCAACAACCATTAGAGCCATTGCAAATGTTTAGAGGTTTAGATTGCACATTAGGAAAAAAAAAACCAAAAAACAAAACTATGAAAAGGGTTGTAAAAAGAAACTATGGATATAGCATTTGAGGACATAGTTTAGTGGTGAACATGGTGGTGGTGCTGGGTTGAGGGTAGGACTTGATGGTCTTTTCCAGCCTTAACAATTCTGTGACTAAATGGAAGTGGTGGGTGTGAAAGGCCTTCTTGGGCAGGGAGGTTCCCTCAGCTGAGTTGTTGCAGCACTGCCATGTTGGGGAGCAGCACAGGGCACGGAGCAGTAAATCCTGCCTGTGGAGGCAGGTAGGTCGGCCACTGGCTGCAGGATGGTGGTAGCCCAGCACAGCCCCCATCCCTGGAGCTGGTCCTCAGCAGAGCATCACCCTCTAATGCCATAGCAACAGCCCAGGAAAAATGTATTTCTGATCAGTTGACTCTTGCCTGAGCTGATTTTTGGGCACATGTAAACTTTATAAATATGAGACTAGAGGTTGAACATGGACAAATATGAATTCAGTAGACTCAGAGTGATTTTAATGGATAATTATAGGTTCACATTCTGCAGTATTTATACAACCTTTCCAGTTTAAATAAAACCCCAAAAAACAGTTTCCATGCAGTGTATATTCTCCTGGAGGATTTGTTTGACCTTGAGCACCATTTTTATCTGCAGGATATAATTACAGTGAAACTAGAAATATTAAGCATTTAAAAAGGACTATGTATCTGTGCTTAACTGGCTCCCTCCCCTCAGACATGGGAATGTAATTGCGCAGGAACAGGGAAACAAGGAGCGATCCCATTTGCCTTGGAAGCACTGGGGCTGCGATTCAGGGAAGCTCACCCAGTCGGGACAGGACTGATGTGTATGCCTTGAGCTCTGTAAAACCAAAGCCTATGCTTAAGCCACTGCCTGCACCGTGTCCTGAAGCCCCCTGTCCAGTGGAGCTCCACAGCAGGAACAGTCAAAAGCAAAATGACTTTATGCCCAGTTTAACTGCCTAGTGAACAGGGGTGCTTCTGGCCTAGAAATAATTCCCCAAAACCACAAATTTAATCCTTTTTTCTTTTAAGGAATAATTATTTTTTAATTATCTTAAAATAGAGGGTTTTTCTAACCACAAACTCCATTTTTTTCCCCCACAGTATTTCAAATCCAATGGTAGAAGGGAAATTGCTCTCCTCTGTCAGAGAGAAGGGTATACCTATGGAAAGGGGCTTGATTCAGGCTTGTAGTATCTGCTCCCTGGCATAGCTGTGTTGATCCCAGAGGCCTTACTTCTGGTCAGCACTGTCAGACAGAGCCGTGTCCTCTTTGCCTGTTGGTTCTTGCTGTAACCATAAGAAAAAGACTGCAAAGGTATTAAAAGCAAAGCCCAAGCCTTGAGCCTTGTGCTCAAAGCTGAGTGCCAGTGACTCCTGTGTGTGTTTGCACGGTGTGGGTTTTAACTCAGGCCTTGGTAAAACAGCTGTCACTGGGTAGTGCTGCATTGATTTATCTGTCACACTCCCATTGCAAAACAAGCAGCTTCTTTTACAGTTTTAAGTCCTTATCCCACAAACCCAAAAGTGTTATTTAGGGACAGTCACCTGTGCTGGCCTCCACATAACAGCAGGCACATGCTGTTGGCAGTACTGCATCTCCACAGAAGAGGTGAGAGAGGCTGGGGCATCCCTTAGGACCCCTGGGGATGTGGGTCCCAGGGGTCTTCAGCTGGGCAAATGGAGCAGAGCGCCTTGGAGTGCTGGTGGGATGCCATGGCTTTGTTTTCCAGACTTAACACGAGTTTTGCTGGGAGTTTCACCCTGCTGTGCTTGTCTTGATAGCAGCATTTGCAGTTACATCAAAACCCCCATAGTATTAATGTGACAGCTATGTCATAAATACAAATCCAGCCCATACTCACATTGGAGTAAATCTGGTGGGAAATGTCAAGGTTTCCTGCCAAACATGTAATGAGTCCTGAAATCTTGAGTGCCTCCTCTTTTGTCTGTGCTGGGGCAGCAGAGCCACGTGCCAGGGACAAAAAACCTACGTGGGGCAATGAGAACCTGGGTATTCTCACTGGAAACAGGGCTGTGCCACTGGGTTTGAAATATGGTCAGACTGAAAGGCTGTCACATGGACCTTGGCTGGGCAGTTCCACCAAATTGTTTGCTGTGTCCCCTGTCCTGGGAGCAGCTGGAGTTATGGTGGGAATTTTTGTTTCTTCACATCACGCTCTGGAGAGGTGAGTGGGAAAACCTCTGTGGGCAAAACTGCTGGTCTTTGAGAGCACTGTAGTTCTTTTAAGTCACCATGACCAGCAGATGAAGAGACCATGTGTGTCCTACTGGCATCAGAGCAGCTCCCCTGGCATCGGAATCTCTTTATGGCTATGTGGGGTCCGAATGGAGATGATGGGTGGCAGGAGCAGAGTGTAGCAGTGTCCTCCCTGAAAACACAAGAGAGGAGTTGGGGAGTAGCTGTTCCATGGGTGGTGTGCTGCTGATGGTCAGGAGCTTGTGACCTTGTGTGGTGGTGGGACAGTTTTTCTGCCTTTCCGATCTTTGAATTAATTTGCTGGTAAAAGAGTAAGATGTTCCACCAGCCTGGTGTGTGTGACACCTTCAATTTTGTCATAAGATGGATTATGTCTTCCAAGGTAAAACCAGTGGAATTCAGCGTTTTGAAACTCTTTATTCCTAGTACAGTGTGTTATGAGGTACATAGAGGTGCAAAGATGTCTCTGAAAATCACTTATGCCCTATCAGCCAGTGTTCTGGGCCTTTGAAAAATGACCAAAATTTGGAACTCCTGTTGGTGTAATCCTACATCTCAAGGGATATTTTGCATCCTTGCCACCATGTGGCTGCTTTTTCCTTTTACTGGCACTGGTACCCAAAGAGCCCCTGAATTCCCCATGTAGGAGAAGAGCCTGGTGTCAGTGGTGGTGGGAAGGAGCACATGGGCAGATTGGTGGATGTACCATGTTAACTGTGGCTGAACAGACTAGGGTAAGAAGCTTGGGCAGCAGAGCATTTTCATGGAGCTGGTATTGAAAAGTCTTAAACTGAAGCTTGATCCATTCCCAGAAATGGCTGGAAACAAACCCCACCCATTTTCTGTGTTTTTTCAGCAGGTTTTCTCTTAATTTTTCTGTCATCACCACTTAATAGTTCATTTGTACATTTTGTGGGCTCGCTTTTTTGCTTTGGTACTCGTGTTCATGCTTTGGGTTTTCAGGTTGGGGAGTGCAGACTTGCTGTGGTGTTTGGTGAGAGGAGGGGGGTGAGGAAAGGAAGGCCAAGAAGGAGTCAGCCTGTGCCCTGGAGCAGGGAGCAGTGAGGACACAGATCTGGCAGGGTTGAAACTGGAGGAAGGAGGGGGTGGCTCATGATGGGTCCCACACATTTCTGATGGAATATGACAGTGTTTGGGTCTCCCCTTACCTCTTCTTTGCCACGGTGTCAAGATGTGCTGGTGCCAACCTGGTCTCCATCATCAGCAATGAGACCCAGAGGCTGGACCAAGCCTGACCTCCCTGGGAGCTGTGGCGTTAGCTTTGGTCCCAGTTTTTGGGGAGATGGTAGTGGTCCCTGTGGTGTTTCATTCATTTCCTCCATCCTGCCTTGGTGGAGAGGAGGGAGCAGCAGGGCTAAAACAAGAGGCAAAGTTTAGGGCTGCTTTGGTCCCAAGCTGGTCATCCCAGGGAGCTGTGTGCCAGCTGTGTGCTGGGAATTGCTGAGCACCAAGGGGCTTACAGATGCTCAGCCATCAGCAGCAGAGTGTGAAATAGCTTCCACAGGCCAGGAAGAGGGATGGTCACACGTGGAAGGGCTGGGCTTCAGTCCTTGAAGAGGTGCCAGAGTTAAGTGGGTGTGTAGGTGGTGATCACCTGGGGATGAGCCATTTTGTAGGGGCAGCATCTTGTGCAGGGAGGGGAGGGATCATTTTGGTTACATTCATCCCATGTGCTGTGGGTAATTAACCTTTTAAAGAAGGGTCTGAGTTCCTGGGGTGTTGAACATCCAGTGCTTCCACATGCTTCAGACGAAGCCACGTTTGCCCAGTGCCTTTGCAAATCAGGCTCTTACAGCCTGAGGAGTAGTTGGGGGTTGTGCCCAACTGGAGTCACCAGCTCTGTCTTGCACTGCAGCTCTCCACTGGAAAAGCTGGTGGAGATGCTGCTCACAAGGACTGGACATGTGTTTGTGCAGGACAGACCTGCTCTGCTTGTGGTCCTCCCCATTTTGGATTCAGCAGGAGCAATATTGATCCAGTTTGCTCAGTCCCTCTGTATCCCATCACTGTGTACTCTGTTTCTGAAGTCAAGTCAACACTATATGGAGTTCCTTTGACAAAATGAGCCTCTCTGCTGGTCAGTCATGGTTTTATTTATATGTTCTTTTCTTTGATTAGAAAGGAAATATCAAAAAATGAAAAAGGACTCATATTTCCAATAGCTGTATCTCTAGTAGTTATGATTTTTGAAACAATACTCGTATCCCTGTGTGTGCCTCTGAACTATCCATGTATTTGTTCAGCTTTTTCAGGTCTGAGTGTGTGAAATATCTCTAAAGAAGATAGCTCTGTATGTGATGGTGTAAATGCATTGTTTGTATGTATCTAAAGTTTAAATAGATTGTACATATGGGATTGTAAATGAACTGTAAACAACAATCTATATTTTCTTGAATATATTATATAGCAGTATATATTTGTTAAATAAGTATTCTTGTATACTCTTCAATAACCTTTTTAATATTTTGTACAGATAACTTTATTAAATATTTTATTGATAAATAGACCTTGGCAAGATTTTTTTCTATTTTTGAAGACTTGTGCCTGTGTCCTGAAACCAGATACTGGAGCAGTCTTTGTAAGTTGCCTTTAGTCCCTGGGCTACCTAAGGTGTTAAAACCAAGAATGAAATACCCATTCATATTAAACTGCCTTCCTGGGCAGCTGCAGGTATTTTCTAATAAATAAAGTCACAGAACAGTGAATGTTTGCGATGGATTTATCATCAAAATGTACATCTCTTTTCTTCCTTGTGTTTATGAATACAGTTGACCTGTCTTGGCTCCAGTGAGCCAAACAGGATTCTCTCCTTTGACTTCACCAGCCTGGCCAAGAGCAGAGTCAATAGACATGTCATTGTGGTCTTTCAGTACTTAAAGGGGGCTTATGAAATAGAGGGAGACTGACATTTAACATGGGCAAATAGTGATAGGACAAGTGGGAACAGTTTTTAACTAACAGAAGAGAGATTTAGATTAGATGCTTGTAGGAAATTCTTTACTCAGACAGTGGTGAGACACTGGAACAGGCTGCCCAGAGAAGATGTGGATGCTCCGTCCCTGGAAGTGTTCAAGGCCAGGCTGGATGGGCTTTGAGCAACCTGGTCTAGTGGGAGGTTTCCCACAGAGGCAGCCCAAGGTAAGAGTCTTCTGGAGGGGTGAGGCAGGAACACAATTTGGTTAGGTCTGGTGAAAACATCACCCGAGGAAATGAGAACTAAATTTGGAATTTCAGAATTTGGGAAATATAAAAATACCTCAAAATATCTAGGAGAGAGTTCTTTTCCAAATCAGGTCTGCTAGTTTAATTCCTGTTAAGTATCAGTGGTACACACTATACATTGCTTGATGCACCAGAGAGATGAAGGCTGCTAATTACCACGGCAGAAAATACGTTGTTAAAATTTGATTTTCATAGAATATTGTCTTTTATTAGTCCATTCTTCCATCTTTAAGAGTATTTTTAATAGCTTAAGCACACTGTGACATGAAATCCTTTTGCATTTCTAGTTGAACTTTAAAAGTTCCCTGCTTTCATCCAGAAAGAAGGGAATTTGCAAGATTGGCTTAATCTATCATATTAGATAAATATATCATGCACATTCAGCAATGGACTGTCACATAGTGACATGGGCTTTTTCTCACCTGCTTTCCCTGGGACATTACAGCGGCAAACCCAGGTCTGAGGGAGAGTGAGTTGCTTTAGCACATGCTCCTGCAATGGATATCACCAAAGTGCCTTGGAGACAACAAGTGCAGGCAATAGAGTTGTGACTGCCTCTGCTACAGCCCTATGCACACAATACTGGGAAGATGCAGGTATGGAGTAAAGCACATCTGGAAGCATGGAAGAAGTCTTCAAGGCATCAGGCTACGTGTTCTAGCAGAGCCAAGCTCAGCTTTCAAGACCCAGGAGAAATGTGGAGAACTGGTTTACCTGAACGACTTTAAAATTAATTTTTATAGGACTGGTATCTTCTAGACTGTTCCTTCCTCTTAAGCACACCCACAAACGCATGGCTCAGCTGGAGACACATGGTCATTTCTATTTCCAGTGGTACATGGAATGACAGACCACACATGAGCCCCTTTTTGAGCAGTATCTTACATCCCCACATGCCCATTTATGTTCTGTCTGGCTGAGGGGATCTTTTGGTACAAATCCTCTGGCCAGGGACATGGAGGGAGGCAGGATTTGCCCCCCTGCCCCATCCCCCCACCACTCTATGAGCAGTTTTACAGGAATGTGTTGTCTTAACAAGATATTTTCAGCAGAACACTGAAGGATGAGAGCAAATGGTTATTCACCATGTTTTCACTGAAACCAATGGGAGTGGTGAGTTTGCATTCACTGCACTTCAGACTATGCATGGGATTGACAACATAAACTAGTCAGTTTATATTTGAAGAGAAATCAAAGGCACAGCAAAGACATGAGAGATGTCCAAGATCACACAAGGATACAACAGAAGAAAATGCAGAGCATTGTTAAAATAGAACATGGTCCGACTTGGGCAATTGGTGACTTAACCCTAAAGCAAATGCCTAAGTCCCTTAAGTAGTAAAAAATTAGTTGGTGCCTGCCAGGACCTCCAGAGGGAGATCTGGTACCCCCAACATTTGGATATCTACGTTAGACTAGACAGGGAATTTAGACATCTATTTTGGGAGAACTGCTTTATGAACTGGGGCCAAGTTAGGTGAGCCAGCTCAACTCTGCTTGGAGTATCTCTTAGCACCTGATCCAAAGCCCAGTGAAATTGGTTTTAATGTCTGTAATAACCTTAGTAGGTTTTGGACCAGGCTCTAGCTTGAGGCTTTCCTGAAGTATCTCATGTACCATCCCACACTGTTTTCCATAACACAGCCCAGTTCAGAGGTGCTTAGGGAGATCACTGGGACATGTGCTGATGGGAGGCTCAACTGCAGTCCCAGAGTATTCTAATATGAGAATTTAATCTTTTTTTTCAATAACTGATATTAAGCAGGCATGTTTTCATTGCTACAAAAACAAATACATAGGAATCTAGCTGCATTGGACTGCCCTGTTTTGGTGCAAACTAGTAAGGATACAAGGATAAAAGGGAACCCATGTCTTGCATGTAGTATTTTTGTACTGAACCAGTTTGTTCATGTCATATCCCTTCTGTTGCCTGAGTGTCAGTCAATGAATCACTGGGGTCTCCCTAAGCCTGTGTGCAATCCTGTTTACTCTATTGAGGCAGTTCTGGGGCTGAATCACTCTGGATGCTTAACAACCTTTGGGTGTATTTTGTGGGTGACAATACAGGTTCTTTCCAAATAAACACAGATGAGTTGCAGTACCCCCTGCATGATTAGAGCAGATGGTGTTAGCACTTCAAAACATTTATATTCTGTAAATGGCATTCCTGTATCCTGCAAGTTAGATTGGAACAGCTGGATCCTTATCAAACTGTAAGGGTGCCTCTTAGGGAAAAGGAGTAGCTGAGTCCTGACACCGGGAAAGCCTGTTTTTCCTATTTCCAAGCCACCTCATCTTCATGGATTTCTCTCAATGCATTAAGCAAAGAGTATTTCAGAGCTTTGGGGCTTTGAGGTGAGTTTGTAGAGGATGTTCACAAACTGCCCTGCTGCCTCTGTCAGTGTGAATTGCATTAAATAGGAAGGCAAAAAATCTCCTTCAAGTGTCTGACTGGCAAACCTTGCAGTCAGGTACAGTCAGTCAGATGTTTAAAACAACATCCTGTATTTTATCAGCTGCTGCAAACTACTTTCCACAACACAACTACTTTCCTGCAAGCATGTTCCTGCAACAGGCAAAACCTAGGCCACTATGAGCTTAAGCAGTTCAAAACAGTTTTTAATTAAACCTCTCCCTGCCTGTCCCTTCTGAGCATGCATGTTAGCCTGCTCCATAACTTGTGCATGATGCTACTGAGAGCTGTGCTCTCTCCTGGCAGCTGCCTTGTGCTGTTACTGCTGCTTGTACTCAACCCCCGTCAGCCCTTCCAGAAATATATGCTGTTTTAATAGTTCCTGGTCACTCACAAATGCTCTCTGGATTCTTATTCTGTAACTGTGCCAGGAAAGAGAACATTTGCTTGCAAGTGAAGAGCCTCAGAAACTTATCATAGTTGGGAGTCTGAGCATGACCTGTGACACAGAGTAAAACAAGTCTCTTGGGTCTAGTAAGTTTATCCAAACCCAGTAATAGTTTGAGTGACTTTATTAATGATAACACTGAACATCTTGTTTAAAGTCTTTGCTGGCAATTAGCTAGACCAAAGAAAGGGATGGGGAGTGGATGCACATATAAACCCATTTTCTGTAAAATAAATACATAAATGACCTCAACTGCAGAGAAGAGATTATCTGCTGTGGCTCATGTATGCAATATGTCTCTGTGAGTCAAGAATCTGGTGTTTAGCTTGGAATCCAACTCCAAATTCTTCACCATAAACACTGGGCAAGCACTCATCCAGCTTCCTGAAGGGACAAACCTTACTGATCCACACACTCTATAGCTCATTCGAGGCAGCAAACACAGAGCTGGAGGGAGCAAGGGGAAACACTGGTTGATTATTTTGGAGGGGCTCTGGATAAAAATGCTTAAGCGAGTCAGGTGCCTACCACCCACAGATTTTCTGTGCACTTGGCAGATGTTCACATCGCATGTGAAATTTGGGGTTTGGCAAGTATTTTTGTAAATTTTGTTTGCATGAAGTAATAGAGAAGGTGCACTAGGACTAAACAAGTTATCAAAACAAAGAAGCAAGTTACATTTTACCATAAATTTCTTTATTTTTGTTATTGGAGTTGTGTACTTTTAATAAAAGGTATCGATCTAACAAAACACTTGCACATGAGTCAAAGTCATTGAACTAGCAGGGTTACTCGTGGGGTGAGAATTAAGCACAGATGTGAACAACAGAGATTAGGTGCTACAGCATACAGTCAATATATTTGTGATAAGTTTCCCAAGAATTCTTAAATAATCTTAAATAGGCAAGACCACACTGTGTTTTCATGGCAAGTTGGCACATTTGGACCATAAGCACTTCTGACACTCTTTGCCCAGGGTGACAAGTGAACACCACGGGCTCCAGAGGAGCTGGATTCTCACTGTGTGGGATCTGCTCCTCTTAGGAAATACAGCTGTGGAAACCAGACCTGTGTGTTTTTGCAATGAATGGAGTAACAAATTTTCAGATCTTAGCCTTACAGTAACAGCTTCTAGGAGGAAAGTAGTAATTGAATCAATATGGTTTTATAATATTAGAGAAAATTCATTTAAGAAAAATTGTAAGGCATTCTCCTACAGTAGATCTGGTCATCACTGACCAGACCTAATCTCAGTTTAGGTCTTAATGCAGTCAGTAAGATTTATTGTAGTGGATTAACATTTGTATAAAAGGCATACACAAGTCAAGTACAAGTATTGCTAAATTAATTCCTCATACAAAGTATACGAATAATGCACTGTAAACAACTGCTTCTCATAGGTGCTTCAGTTCCCAGGCTTTAATAGTTCCTTGTCATCTTTGGTTAACGCAAGATTTCGTCTGGTCTCAGGAGATCCACTACAACAGCTGAACTCTCACAAACTGAGTCTTCGCTCGATTCCCTGATTCCATATACTTTGGACAACAAATATCTTGTTCAACCAGGTCACTGTGTAAACCAAGACAACCAAGTGGACCCTAGTTTTTATGTTTGTGACATACAAACAGGTGCACATGTGTTTATATTTACGTGTGTACATTTATGTATCTCCACATACGTGAACATGCCCCCGGCTCTGCGCCAGGCAGTGCCTCAGCCAATGGATACAGGGAGCATCTGCCCCATGGCCATTCAACAGGAATGATGCCAACATCTGGGGGCTGTTCAAACACAAACAGACACATACAACTATGGATTTCTAAAGTGAGCACAAGAATTGTTTTGATCGTGATTGAAAATGGACCTGTAGAAAGAAGGAAAGTCTGTGACTCTCCAGTGAACAGAATCAGTTGCATGGGCACAGTCCCTTCACTTTGGATGTGTCCAGTCCTTCCTCACGCTGCTGCACCTGTGGTCTCAACACTTCTGCTTCACTCAACAGTACCATCCCATTACGTGGCAGAGTAATCAGAAAATCCACTGGCTAGTCTCAAAAGCTAAACCAGTTTCTGATACAAAGAAGGTCACTTAAATCCACCGTCAGTCTTCAGGTTGGAAAACTAGTCCAAAACAACCAGAAACTGAACTCTGTTACAATTTGCTCTAAATATTAGTGGAAGGTTCGGGGGGGGGGCGGGGTTAGACAGTAATGGAAGGTGTGTGTGTATAACTGTGTAAGAAAAGTAAGCAACTAATCAATCTTTCTGCATCACAGAGAATGTTCTCCAGAATCATTCTCACCGGTATCACATCAAAACTGTTAATAAATCATGTAAGTTAGATACCCAGTGCATCATGGAAATTCATCCGTTTGCAAGGGCAGGATCTCCCCTGACTATACTCTGTAGTGTTTTGCTTATTTATAAATGTCTCTGTGAAGTCCAAAGGGAGACTATTTCACAGGTTCATAGCTAGAAAGCTTTTCCTGATTACACTTGGCTCTGTTCCCCTCACTTGCATTATTTTCATTTCTCGCTATTGCCTGTAACAACTTCTGTTGTCACAACTGGTAGAATATTTTTTTCTATTCTTCTGCCTTCTGTAAAGGAGAGGGATGAACAAATGTGAGGAACAGCGAACTTGTCAGCAACATGCAAGGGTCTGGCTCTCAACAGTAACATTTCATGCCATGTCATGGGTGCAGCCATGGCACAGTCACAGACATTTTCTGATGGTGAATTTATCTAATTTGTGGCTTGGCAGAAAATTTTGTACTTCAGTCCTTAGAGCAAAGAACTGAAATTCAGACATGCATCAAAACTGGTTTAATTCCTCAAAGTTGCTGAGCAAGCACTGTTCTCATGGACTTCATTAGGAGAGCTAGGCCACCTAGAAGTTGGTATACATGGATTCTGCAATCCATTTTAACCTTTTAATACTGGCACTTTTGATCAGTGTCCTTTCCAGTCTCTACAGTCAATTGAAAAATGAAGCATTTGGCCATGTTCCAGACAAGAGCTCCTTATGTATCCCCTGGCTGAGCAGCCACAGTAACCTTATGGCATTTTGAATACCCTGTGGAGTCCTGGCAGCACCCCAAACCCCTTGTGAGACTTGGAGAAACTGCACATCTCCTCTACACATCTCCCTTGTACTCATCCTGAACTCAGCTTGACCTTGGACTGACCACCAACCCCACCTGACCCGGAGAAGGGAATGTCAGGGTTGTCCAGGGGCCTTGGGCTGTTCTGCCTGTCGTGCAATTGGTTTACATGGATGGATGAGACACACAGAGAGGGCCAGGTCTTTCACAGCACACCAGGATCCATTGCCAGAATCCTCCACATCCCTGACAGTTCTCCAGCAGGTGAATGAGGTGGTAGTAACTCAGGTACAGTTGTATCAGTGTTGTCTAGAGCCCTACAGACAATAAATATTCCACCTTTTGCCAAGTCCTGCAGAGTCCTGAGGACACAGGACAAAATTACATTTGCACCGAAACAATAAAACTATACTTTGGACCAGCCAGTCTCTCTTTAACCTCCTCGAGAACATCTCAATAGAAAACAAGCCATAATCTATAATAAACAGAAAAAAAATAGGACGAACTCTTTCACAAAAAAATTACACATTCACAAAATAATTACATAATTTTCTTGTTAATCACTGAATCCACGTTTATAATTTGGTCAGATCGTCCTGTAGCCAGTCTGTAATCATGGCAGCCATCTCCTTGCTGGCGTCGAGCACGAAGGCGTGGCGGAGCCCCTTCTCACAAAGGCGAATGTCCCCGTCTGGAAAATCCATTTTGATCTCGTCGTAGTAGTTCTGTGGACACCAGCTGTCTCCAGTTCCATAGTAAAAAATCAGCTGGAAATCAAAGCACAACAAATAATTAATTTGGAAAGCTACTTGTGGAGCAACCAACAGAATTATTTGGAAATAAGCAATGCTTCAAGTCCCAAGATATACCACAAGGAATAGCAAATTGTGCTTCCAAGTCTGCAGTTCTGATGAAGACAATTTAATGCTCTGTGACTCAGTTTCCTCACCTGTGAAGGTGGGGAGCACAACAGGGGCTTAACTCCAAAAACAGAGATATGCTGATGGCAGTTTGTTTGCCTTAGTAAATTTCTTATTATGGATCAAAACATCTAGTTGTCCATGAGTCCACCCCAACCAGGACAGTTGCTGTGTTTTCCCCAGCTACTAGCTGTTTTCTGTGTTAGATTTTTAGCTATTTAACCAAAAGCAATGACCAGAGACATCTTCACCTATATCAGATTGCTCAAAGCCCCGTCCAACCTGATTCTGAATATTTTCAGGGATGGGGCATCCTCCACCTGTCTGGGCAACCTGTATCAGCATCTCACCACCCTCATTGTAAAAAATCTTCCTCCCTACATCTAGTCTGAATTGATCCTCTTTCAGATTAAAAACATCACCCCTTGTCCTACCACAACAGGCTCAGCTAAAAAGTTTGTCTCCATTTTTCTTATAGGCCCCCTTCAGGTTCTCTAAGGTTTCTTCTCCAAGATGAACAACCCCAACTTTCTATCTCATCTTTGTGAAGTGCTGCCCACGTTAGAGCACAGGCAACTCTCAGAATTTGACAGGCAACTTTCTTTTGGGTTGTAATGTGGAACTAAAATTCTGCTCAAGTTCATTTTGTTTTCATCTTACCCAAATAACCTTGGTTGATGACATACATGAAGCAGGTGCTACAGGGCCCACCTTAATACAAAAGTCATAAATTCCAGGCAAATATCATATTCAGTGAAGTGTCTTTTCTCTCTCTTAGAAACACGAAATGTCACATTTTCCCAAGTCACCATTTCCTCCGATTTTCATCTCGACTTTGCATGCTATAGCTGTTTTTCAATTTCTGTAATGTATATGAAGGGAAAGTGACTGTCTGGGAGAGAGTAAAAACCTATGGATTTAAGACTATAAGGTATAAGATTAGTGATGAGCACTCTTCATACTAAAATGTTTGAATGCAGGTAGCAGAAGGATGCTGACTGCTCAAAATATCACACACACAGCTTGGCCCAATTCCATTACTCTCATTTGTTTCATACTTCATTTCTGTACTTCAGTGAAAAATTGAGCATTGCTAACATAAATTAGGGGACAAGAAGTTTTCCTTTCATCACAAAAATCTTCAATTCCATCATTTTGTATGTGGAATACAAATAAATGGACCCACTGGGGTAGAGGTGGGCTAAGAGCCCAGACTGCATTTCACAAAATGTTACAAGTTTTTGTCTAACTCACTTTTCTCTTATTGAAGTTTACTCAAATCTTGTACATTACTGACTATTGGCTGTACACAAAACACAGTACCTCAGCTGGACAGACACCAACCCAAGTTATATTTCTACATATCCCATGTTAACAAACATTATTGGTTTCCTTTGTCACTCACTAATTGCTGTGAACAAGGTGTGTCATTTGCTTTAGAAGAAAATTTCTTTTGATCTTGCCTTTGATTCATCAATCACAGGATGTCACATTAGCAAAAGTTCTTCAAAAAGCCAGTGTAAAATGGCCAGCTGGTTTCAGGCCTTTTGGAAGCCAACTATCTGACTGAATTACATTTAACCCTGGGCTCTGTTACCAACAGATAAAAAAATAGAGATTATGAAACTGAGAAAAAAACGAAACAAACAATGGAGCAACTTCAGTTTAATGGGGTAATCCTTGAAACAATTACATTTTTTGAAAGACCAGTTGCAGTCTCATCACATGATCATTAAGAAAAAGATGAAAAGTCATTTGCAGTTACAAAGGTGGATAAAATACTTGGCTTAGTCTGCATGGTCTGTGAAATGGGCTGTTATCCAGGTAAGGTTGTAAACTTCAGAATTCACAGATTTGGAAATGCCTAAATAGAAGATTTATGTGCATTCTTAGCTTGTCTCTGGTATATTTGCATTATGGTTTAATCTTTCACTGCATGATCCAAAGGATCCTTGACTCATTCAATCCACTGACAGGATGACATTCAGTTGATGAGCTGCTATTTGATAGTATTTTTTGCTTTAAATTCTGTGTGTGGTCTAAGGATTTATTTACTACATATTTCATGGTTTACAGACAGAATTTATTTTCTTTATGCTCTGCATTCCTCTGGCACACACCACTACAGGATTCGCATGCTCACGTTTATTAATTTAGTTTTGCAACACCTTAGTGGCCATTTTTATCTCCATTTTGCAGGAGGGGAGCACAGAAATTAATGTCAAACTGCATATATTAATTTGAAAGCATGCAGTGTAGTCTGAAACACCTCGAGCTGGTTTTCCAGTGTGTGTAGCATTATACAGTATTGACTATACTCAAAGGACAGCACTCCTGGACTGCACTTGCAAGTGCTCTGAAACACTGTCTCTCTGTCTGTAATATACATTTCAAGGTCTTAAATGAGATACTCAGAAAAGTGAGAACAAACTGTGGCCATCTACGAAAAATACTAATGACTTCAACAAAAGACCATTCTTGGATGTGAAGTTTAGATGCCTTTACCATGAAGTTATTCACTTTCATTTCATACAGTTCCCTGTTTTTTTCAACAGGCATTTTGCCCCTTCTGCCACAGATGAAGTAGCAGTTCTTCATCCTGCTGTCTCCTTCCTTTCATTAATAAAAGAGGAAAAAGAAAAAGTGAGAGACCAGCTCTGAATGCATACACAGAAGGCATCTGAATTGGGATTGATGCTCCCTAACTGTGAAATGCTTGGTTTTAGCAAAGCTTGTGTATACAGACTGCTAGGCTTTGAGGAGGTAAACCAAAACCCAGGAATTTTACATGTGGCACATACATAGATTGCTAACAGTGTCAGCACCTCTAGATTTGCTGCTTTAGGCCTCTGTCCCATAAAGTCATAGCATAATTGAAAGCAGTAGCACTGTCACCTTCTTGACAGAGGAACATGGGGCACCTTCCTACTGGATGTCACACTGGAGGTGTCCAACACAGAAATTAGTGATTTAGTTTGAATCTATGGTGTGTTTTTGAAGCAAATTTCAACTTTGTCTGGATTTACCATACTGTGGTTCACACTGTGGAGAGGTCTCACAGTGTATGCACTCCTTTGAACTTAAACTAAAGCAAAGATGCTCTTCAGGATCAAACTTGGTGAGCTCCAGTCACCAATGGACATTCAGTCCATGGGACCACACAACTCTTGGCCAAAATAACAACCCTCTGAGATGCCTTCATTGGGAACACCATGTCCTCACCACTTACTATTTATCTCTTCAAATTCTCTTTTATTGTGCTGCTCCTGTTCTTAAGGCAAGCATAACCAATGGCCCTTGCTGAGAACAGGAACAATATGATTTTTGAAATTTAGGTTCCATTCCAAGCAGAAAAGGGCAGAATATTCAACAGCTACGGGCTTGCTGTCCAGTCATTTGTCTACTCTTTCCAAGTATGACTTCTTCTGTCTTGCCCTTTTCTGGTCTCTCCCTTTGGCTCGTTATTTCAGCTCTATTCTCCTTACCTTGTCATGTCCCATTTGAACTCTGCTTCTTATTCCAGTGCCACGTTCTTGCCGTGCAAAGACCAAATTTCAGTCTTTTGGTTTCTTCACCCCATTCTGAGTCTCAATTCTAACCCTGGCTGCTTTTTCTAGAACCTCTGTTCCCAGTGCTGCTCCTCACACATCTCTCAGACTGTCAGTTATTCTTAGTGTCAGGGTGGGGTTCAGTTCAGCATTAAAACATCCAAATACAGGTACCTGTATTGTGGTGTTTACATGTGCACCAGGCACCTAAATTTCTACCACAGAGTCAGGAAAGACAGGCTCAATAAAGGCATCAGTGCTCAGAAAGCCATCTGGCTGACACAGCAAGTGTTTACTGTAAGGTGAGTGAAACTGCACTCCAGGTTCCACTAAGAACTCAACTGCCACAGTGTGGGTATCTACCGCCATGTGAGATGCTCCAGGTATCTGAGTCACCTGCATGAGACTGGCAGGTGTGATAGGTTTTATAGGAGACCCACAGCTTTCTGGCAAAATGGCTGGAGGCCAGATGTGGAAAATCCACAGTGCCCAAAACTGAACTAGAGGCCAAATTCCACCTTCACTTCTTCAACAGATTTCTGTTGACTCTGCTGGGGTCAACCTGCACCAATAATGCCTGCTGCACCTGTAGATTCCTACAACATCATCATCATCATAGCTAGACTTTGCAAATGAAGATTTGGGAAGGGCTCTACCAGATTCCTACAAGTGAATTCATAAAGCACAGTTCAGGTGCCCATACATAAATATGTACTCGTGTTAGGTTAGCAGTTGGAGTTGGTATCTTAATGGTCTTCTCCAACCTAAAATGGTTCTATGACTTCATGCAACTTATGACTGGTAATGCCAGGTATCTTGTTTAGTCTCCATTGCTGCTACAGGCAGCTTGTGTGTGTCATATTATGCCAATCTTGATTCAGCAGCTCTAATCCACACCATATAAAGCACCAGAATCCTTCCTTTGGGCCAAACAAAAAGAGCCTTTGGTCCTTCCAGCCTCCTCCTCCTCCTCTTTGTTTACCTTCCACTCATTAATTTCCCTCTGTACTAGATCAGCATGTGTCTCCCCTACACTAGAATAAAAAGCTTCCTTCTCCAAGCCAGGAACTGTTAACATGAGAAGACAGTGCATTTTTCCCTGAGCCCTATTTGCAGACATTGTAGAATCCTTTGGACTAAAATAAAAATAGTCAAGGTAGGACAGACACTTGTGTCATATATGCCACTACCAACTAACTACGAACAGTTTTAAAACAGGAGACCTGGGGTGCTTGATTTGATGTTGAAGTTATTTTGTCTGCTTATTTCATGTGTAGATGGTGTGTGCATTCTGTCTGTGTGCCTATGCCTGCACACCCAAAACTGTAACATAAGTGTTTCTTAATTGCAAATTTCCCACAGAATTCAGAATTGTTTTCAAAATGCTTCCCTATTAATGGATTATGCAAAAGAGTAGAATTTCAGTTAAGGTGAAAATTTTCAGTGATCCAAATGTTGGTACAGGTCCCATGAAACCCTGACAGCTGCTTGACTGCTATTTGTGGAGCCGAATGACAAAATGTCTCTGCTCTTTGCCTGTGTCACACACAGACATGAAATACACAGACTTTGGAATGTCACCTAATTTTCTAATATATTGACAGAACAATGTTAGACATATTTAAACAAAGGTTTCCATAATCCACATCTTCTCATCTTCATTTTCACATCGGGATCTTTGCTATTGCAGCAGGCAGGCAGGTATAATTAATGAACCATGTGTACCCAGAGGCACATGGGATCTCCATCAACTGCAGGGAACACTGGCATGCACTGTATGGTTTGCATGGATCTGTAAAGTGCCTATTTTCCTGTGGACGGTGCATGGCTGTAAAGACATCCTGAGTCAGCACAACCGCTGCACCAGCCATGGAAAGCTGCTGCCAATCTAAGCATTCAGAAACGGTGAGTCAGGCCCCCAAAATAATGAGACTAGCTTAAAAATAAACAGATTTGCAAAACAATAAATAGAAGGTTCTTTCTATTTTTCTTCTGGGCTTAAGCTTTTCAATATTTGCATTTTTTTTAACTTTTTTGCCATGAAGGCGAGAGGATTATTTTTATTCTTTTGCAATATTGAATGCTGAGGCTTCCAGGTACTCCTGACTCAGAAGGGAAATGGCAGCTTCCACTGGACATGAGAAAGACTTCATAATTCCTGATGCAATATCCTGCTTACTGTGAGTGACTAAAACATGTCCTCTTTCAGGACCTGACGAGGGCAGAGTAAAGGGGATGTGGGCTGTCTTTGCTGGGCATTTCGATACCATGTTTGAAATAGTTATGCAATTTCTGAATTTCAAATAGTTTTAAAATAACAGCATTATTCTTGTAAGTTGATTTACCATCAAACGGCTCAGAAGTATTTTCAGCCTTAGCTTCTGTAAAATAAAACACAAGTCCGAATAGGGCTCTGTCAGGCTCATACCCTGTAATGTGGTATGTGTACTCTGACACTGCACAATGATGGCAGCTGCTAAGTAAACATCAGAAGAATCTGAGATTTGTATCAACAGGATGTTTACATTTTAAAGAGTTTCTAAGAAAATAATAAAGATTTCCTGCAGTTGACTCCATTGGCACTTGTTATAGTATGTATGACAGTTCACAAAACTATACATTACAGAGAGATTTCTTTTATGCTTCTTCTGTAACCGTCATAGCCCAGCACTGAAAAACAAACCGAAAAAGTTAAAAAATATTGAGTTTCCTCTATCTCTCTGGAATTTGTTACGTTATAACAACTTTAGGATCTTATTACATGGGCAGGCACCACTCCAGCTGATGGCAAAGAGCGAAGGTCTGATCTCTGTGGATATAAACGAGGGGCACATGTGCAATAGCCAGACTGCACCAGTGTCCTTGCTGAAATCCTTGTCTCTGATGCACTGACATTTTATCAGCAATACTCCCACATGCATTCAAAGGGTTGCCACAGCAGCTCCTCTCTGCGTGACGTCTCTCAATAGTAACCAGCGAACAGCTTCATTTGTTCTTGGATGAAAACTGTTTAAAAGGCATTAGCCCAGAATTAATTTTAGTTTCAATCAGGGTTTATAGAAAATGACTTAGCTTCTTTGGAATTATGAAAGAGTCTCCACCTTATCCTGCTAAAAGAATAGGATAAACGACATGGGAACACTGATTTGGGACACACTTTTTTTTGGATTTGCTTCAGTTGTACTTTGGCTTTACTAATCAGTTTCTGGGAATTCAAAGAGCTGGCACTGCCCTAGAAGCCCTAAATGCTTTGAGATCTGGCTCTCCGAGATACCATCTCTCTCCCCTCACCATCCTGGTTGAGATCAGCCAGTTTGATAGCAAAGTCTTGGGAACTTGCTTCTCAGCTTGTTTTACCAGAACTGGTTTTTCACAGCTTTCCAAGGGCAGTGCAAACCCAAACATCTTCAGCTGGACTGTTTAGAGAAGTGGCAATTGACCACCTGAGGTACACGATGCTCTTTTTAAATACTGACCTGTAGGGCTGGTAGTAAAGGTGTAACTGGCAGTCCAAGTATTTGCGGTGATTTTATTTAACATAAGGATGATGGTCAGTTTTGTTAAACCAACATAAACAAAACTAACTTTCCTGTCTGGAAAGGGGGTGGAGAAACATTTTACTATTGGAGAAATTAAGATGCAAACCTTGAGACGTGGCCTGATGTAGAGGGTACTTTGCATGTGATTCAAGGTGTGTAACTCCCCTACATATTGTTTTCCTGTCTTTGTCAGTGTTGAAACTTGGTAAATTGACGAAAGGGAAAGGGCTTCTCTTTAACTCTGCTGCAGTGTGTTAGCAATGCTCTCAGCTGCTCTGCACAGAGACCCAGGAGATCATGCGAGGTCACTTTTATTTCCACTTTCTCACAGTTAATGACTGGTCAAACTCACTGCAAAGTAAAACTGTGCTTTTAAAAAGGATGCACAGGATTTATCAACAAATCAGGGTGATTAACTTATTTATACTATCTATGTTACTTTAAAGACTTAAAAGCATTTCAAGGGTATATATTTAGATGTGTCAGGAACATGAATATTTCAGAAGTCAAGTCTGTATAAATACCAAAATAAAAACAAACAGACCTGAAACCACTATTTAAGCAATACTATTACTGGGCCAGATTCTTCCAACCATATTTACTGCAAACAGAATTTCCCTCTGAACATCAGCCTGACACTGCCTACATTCAGTGGGACATTATCTAAGGTGAATCAGTCAGATCTCTCTTGCAACAGCAGGATCAGCATCTGGCTGTAAGGAGCAATGTTGCCCACAGCAGGAGATAAGCAGTTAAGGGGAACAAAGGGGTTGGTGGTAACTTTTCAATAATCTGCTGAAGGCTGGGGGAATATTTCTGTCTGTGCTTATTGTGTGCAGCACATACCTTATATCCACGCCAAAAATTTTGGAAATTCACGTTGCTGCTTCTTTACTAGAACACCACACAGCATGAACGATGGTAACAGGAGTTCAGAACAAGTGAAATATCACAGGTGAGTACATCGTGGGACATTGAACTTTTTAAATGCTCACTGTGATCCTTTTCCACCAAGGAGAGAAGCTGCTGACCCCTTATTAGGCATTCTGGACCCTTCAAAGGGAAGGTTGTTCATGTGGTTAAATGACACAGGCACCAAAATCCCCAAGCACATGTGCAGCTTCCCTGGCTTCAACTCTGCACCTCCAGGGAGGACAGGCCAAAAAGGATATGAGACGAGCCAAAAAAAGAGGTGTTCTTGGCTCCAGAGAGCACTCTGCACCTATTCAGAAAGAGTGTTTGGAAGGTTTTTCACAAATGTAGGCAAGCACCTCACTCGGGCTGTGGGCAGGCAAAGCATTTGCAGAATTCTTTTAAGCATGTATCTTCAGAGCATGCTCCTCTCACTGGGAATGATTACTAAACCACCGTGGATGTCTACAAAGATTCAAACAAAAACACTGGGCAACGTCAAAACAGCTGCCTTAGGGGTCAAAATAGTTCTTGGTTGCTCAGTTTTAAATAAATTTCTCTAGCAAAGACAATTTTTCAAAAGAAAAACCTAGCACTTCTCTGTGGAAATACTTAATTCTTCAGCTTTTAATCTAAATCTCTGCATGTCATTGCTTAGTTGATACTCTTGGAGAAGACATTTTCTTTGGAATTATTGTTGTAATATAAACTTCCACTGCTTCAAATTCTGAATATACCATTGAAATAAGCATGAAATAGTAAACAAATACTTCATTTAATTTTTTCAAAACTGAATTTCTTTCCCACCTAACCATCTATCTATGAGTGTTATAAGCCACTCACCATACAGACTTCCACAATCTGAGTGAAAATAGGCTAATGTATCCAGTCTTCCAGTTTATACATTTCTTAGATAATAGAGTTTTTTCATCTTTGTATCTCTCCTTCAGATGTTTTCTGTCTTTTTCCTTATGCTATCAATGCAACTGCTACACCAAACCACTGGCAAAACTAAACTCAAGGAGCATATAAACCTTCCTTGGTTTAACATGCTAACCGAAAGAATCATGATGTTCAGTTGGAGGAGATGGTCTATGGTCTTAAGAAATTATGAACCACTACAGAAAATTCACTGATTCAAGAATTCCTGAAATCTGCAGAAATTCTCCTATTGGTTTAGATGGCCTTTGGAGCAGATCCTACACTTCAAAGTAGGACTACTGTGTATTACACATGGAGTAATGAACCAGATATATCTCAATACATATAAAATATGAGGAGTGATTTTTAAGAGACTTCCTCTATAAGCACCTAGCTTTATCCTTTTATGCTGCAACTTCCTGATTTATACAAGGCTATATTTACTATACCAAGTTTACAAGCTTATTTGACAGAAAAAAAGAGTCAATAAAGCTAAGTTATAAAATAGACCAATGAATGAGGCGTGATGCAGATATAAAAAGTTCTGTAGACAGCCTCTACGTGGAAGTATCATTGTCCATTCCAGGCATGCTACTGAATGCCCAACATACTCATTTTCCTGTTCCTTTTAATTTTTTTTTTTTAAATTCTATTTGTAAAAGCTCAGTGATGCTCAGTGCTGATCTATCTTTTAAGAATACAGAATTACACCCACTTCCTTTTGTGCAGGAATTACAATAAACTTCCTCTAGTTCAGTAGTATCTTTGCCTCCAGTTTCTGTTAGGAAAGGGAGTTGGTGTTATTACAGTGAAAGAACGTAGCTCAGCTGCCTGAGACACGACCTAATAGCTAATAATTAACCACCAAAGCTGAGCAAATCTTGTATCAGTATCCCCTACCTTATTTGTTTGGATTTTGTGATTTATCACAACCCCTGTGTCACTGAAATAAGAAGCTCGAATTCCTGTACATGCATATACTGCTCGATCCAGACAAACAGTTTTACAGTCAATATTTTAAAGGCTCTGTCATATATTACTTTGTTAGAAGATAGGTCTTCACCCTTCTCATACAGTTCCACTGCTATTTAATGTGCAGGATTTCTGACTTTAGAAGATTATAAGTGAAAAACCTCACTTCATTACCCAAACAATATTCTAGCTCCCACTCTTTCAAAATAAATCCAAGCAATTAGCATTGTTAGACTAAGAATTTGGGGTCTGATGATGAAGTTTCTCCTGGTCCTTATCTAGTAATAATTATAGATAAACCTGAGCATGGAAAGATTGGAATAATTTTGTGTCTCTTCTTCTTTCTTCTTCAGATCACAGAATGCAAATAAGATCCAGAAATAACTTTTCTATTCCACAGCAGCTGGCAAAGTCAGGTGTTAAGATTGGCTTTTAGCATATGATCACAGTGACTACTAAACAGTATAAATTTTTTTGAAGTAACAGCTTGCCAGTTCTATAGCAACTTGGACTATAATTCCTGTTTTTATAAACTTCCAACCTTTATAAGTTAAGCCCATTTTTATTGTCAATACTCTTCAAATTTAACGTGATGCCAGTTCAAAATTTTTCCTTTAATTCTTACATTCCCAGAAATTACTAGGAGATGAAAAAAGAGAAGTATTTAGCTTCATTTTTAGATGTGCTTTTTCTTCAGTTTGCCAACTCTTATAAGCTTGCTTCAGCTTTTTGTTTTCTTGAGTATGTTTGCCACTTTAAAAGTATGAGGACATAGAAGAATCAATAAAAGAAAGTTAACACAGGTTTAAAACAGCTCCTGCCTGCCAAGGCCATGCTTAGATTGACAGAGTCAACAAAAGCACAGATGGAGCAGACCAGGACACCTGCAAACTCTTACTGTTGGCTATGGGCCTTCATACAGCACAAGAAATCAGGATTTTTTTGTAATGTGAAGCATCTGATAGACCACCTGAAGCCACTGGAGTTGCAGCGGATTGTCACCACCACCATCCCCACCCTCTAAGCTTTTAAGCTTAACTTTCAAGTACGTGTGCTTGTGATTTACATTTCCACATGCACCTGAAGTCCTGCTCCTGCACACTCTTAGCTTTTGCACCCTGGTTAACAGGGTGACCTGCAGTCTCACCCTCAGCTCTGGGGCATTAACAACCTTTCCAGCCTCACCTGGCAGTTGACCCACACTCACTGCCTCTGCTTTGGGGTCTCCAGTTCTGTCCTTCTGCTTTGGTCTCTGTCTCTCAGGCTGTGTTGTAGAGTATCAGTCTCCAGCTCTGGCCCTGGCCCTGTGTCACAGATTGACATTGGGTCCACATTGTACACACTTTGTTGCCTGGATGGCTCCCACCTTGCAGCTTGCCTTCTGTCCTGTCTTTGACAAGCCCTCCTGGATGGACTCTGGACTCACGCTGTAGCCTTGTCTCCACTCCTGTCTCTGGCCCTGTCACCCTGGTTCATTGTTTTGCCTTGTCTGGGACAGTCAAAGGACCTTTTTACCATGCTCTGCCTAGGTGCTGTGGGACTGGATCCTGTTTAGTGAGAGTACAGCCTCTGTGGGATTGGCTCATGGCTTCCTTTCCCTCAGGGAACAGGCAGACCCTCCAGCTTCAATTCATGGGGCTTTGGATCAAGCCATGAAAAGTTTTGTTTAAAACAGTGGGAATATTTGCAGTCTGCAAGATCAGCCCTTCAGTCTTTTCACTGAGATTCCCCATGAAGTGCAGGAGAACTTTGAGTGCTCTACAGTAAAAATGTGAAAGCCCAGGCATGCCAGGTGCAGCGCAGGGATCCTTGTCCCATGTGCTATTTCAACTCCTTTAAAGTAGGAATATACCTTTCAAAGTGCAGAGAAGGCAAATGGGATAAATAAAAAAATAAATCTATTTTAAGCCAAAAAAAGAAAGACTGATTTATGAAATGAACTTTGTACCGTATCTATTTAAAAGGCACAAAGTAATTTTACAGAGATCTAGGACATCTGTTCTAGAAAATTCCATTCTCGGAGGAATATCTCTGCCAGTGCAAAGAAGTGGAATCATTCTTCCAGCAAAAAGACAGGAATGATAAAAAAAATGGAGGCAAGGAAGGGGACACAGTAGAATAATATGTTATACTGATTATCTATTCACACAGAGGCTACCCCAATAGAAGTTTATTAAAAGTGACAGTTTTCTGGCTCATAAGCCATATGGAATTGTCTGACCATGGCCAGACTATTAAATTATCTCAGCCTCCAAAACAGGGTGACCACATCAGAACTCCAATTAGGAACAGTTCCTGACCTGTGCCAACCCCATAACCATGCCTAGGAAGTGCCTGGGAAAATGCTATCAGCCCAGAAAAAAACTTTACAAAATCTCTTTCAACAATAAACCAATACAGACAAGAGAGAACAGTGCAGGAGAAAAGTCCTTGAAATGAATTAACTGACACCCCACAACAGAGATGGTTCATGTTCTTCTCGACCTCTTCAGCAGCACAAAGGATTTGGTCCATCAGTCTACACTCATTTCCTGGCTGTCCATTTGCCTGCCTGATCAGAACCCATGTCTCACTGCCAATCACATCTCAGGCTCAGCCAGACCACAGGCTGTTTCTCTTCCACAAAGGAAAAGGTGGGTTGGTACATCTGATAGCAGTGAACGCTATGATTACAAAGGTGCAAATCAAGACACTCTAAGGACCAGTGACCTCTTTAATGGCTTCTCCAAGGTAAATGGAATGACACTCACAAAAAAGCAGAATCAAGCCTGCAGAAATTCTGGTTTTGCACAAATATAACTGGATGTGACATCTCCTCATGCATGTGGGCTTCCTGTGAAAACTCTGAGGATTAAAGTTACCTTCTTTAAATTTTGCTTTATGGTTGTACTGTCTCTCTCCACCACCTTCATCATTTCTTGGCTTGCCATGTACAGGATGTTGGCTGTAGAAAAAGAAACATGCAATAATGTAAGTGCACAGCAAATATTTTAGAAAAAACAATATGGGCCCAGCTCTGCAAAAAGGCAAGGTAACTAGAGCAGTCACTGTCTCCACAGTCCCATGGAAAAGAATCCCACTGACAAAAAGAGCAGAATTTATCTCACCTAACCAAATGATTAAAAGGGTATACAGACTAAATTAAGTCACCTCTTATTAATTCCATAATTAATTGAAAGGGAAAGACATCTTTGGAACATAACTCTACCCATCTATCTTACAGACTTATGAATCAGGCTATGGTGATGACTCTCTCTCCTAACCAGACAGGGAACTCTGATGACTATATTTCACTACATGCTTTAAGAAATGAAAAGGTAAGTATGATAAATCATCCATGAAGTGTTTGCAAAAGTGGGCTTTTAAATACAAAGCATACATTAAAAGGCATTATTAATCAATAGGTGATTACTGACATCCAAATATGCAAGTCATTTAAATATTCAACATAACATATAATAAAAACAATGGCAACTACAAATATCATTGAAAACTACAGTCCTGCATAATATTGAGGGTACCTACCGAGCTAAGACTGGACACCAAAATTCCAAGCCTTACCTTTTTGGAATGTAACTATTAAAAATGGTTCATTGCAATTTATTGTGAGTTAGTCTGCAAGATACTGTCTCAGAGACATGAATGATTAAGTCTAACATTTGGACACCTAATTAATTTTATGAGGTGTTGAGTTCTGGCATGTCTCATGTATATAAGACAGCAATAGGAACTTAGAACTTTGGAAAAGTGGGTTGGTTTGTCTGGATGTCTAAATATTCATGAATTTAAACATTTTGACAGAAGGATCACACTGTGTCCACCTCACCTGGCTTCTGTTACAACAGAACCTGCAGAAGCTCAGTGTACAATCTGAGATCTGGCTTTGAACAAGGCCTGTTAGATTATGAGTTTTGCTGTAGAACAATTCTCATGTATTCAGCTGCAGAATCAAGAGCTGCTACATGACCATCAATGTTGCATTACATCCCCAGAATGTGAGAGGACCTCCTAGGAGTGTTTTAATAAGGGCTTTCCATTTCTGACATTAATGCTGTGCTGAGGACATGTGAAAATAGCCAAAGAATTAGCACTTCTTTTAGCCTTTTTTTCTGTCCAGTCAGCTTACTGGGCTAATAAGATGGCCAGACCTCTCCTGACCTCACAATCTGAAGCCTCTATGCTTGTGGATGACAGATACATTCATAAACTGTATGTGGGAGTGAAGGGCAATATTCTTTATCACCAGTTTTCAAAACTGAGTGAGCTAAATTACCTTAAAGCATTTCAGTTTCCACGTCCTAGAATGACTGAGAGTATTTTAAAATACTAAATCCTCTCTTGAAAAGGAGGAGAAAATGGAAAGACTGACAGTTTTTACAATCTGAACTAGTGGAGTTTTGCACACAAGTAGTAAATGACAGTGTTGGATCTGATGCTGCTTTGAGACAGGAGTAATGCATTCTCACATTGTGAGATAGGGGAGGAAATGGCAATCACACAGGTCTTTGGTGGCAACCAAAACACAGAGTTGGCTGAATTCCAACAGTGTTCTAAGGAAACAGAATGCCACTGGAGAGATGAGTGATGGTGCTGGAGATCAAATGTTAAAAGACAAAGCCAGTGCTTTCAAGTGAAAAAAATACAAATTCCTAGAAAGTAGCATCTACTTCTGAGCCAGCCAAAGAAGATATAAGTCAGTTACGTGCCTGCAGAGATATGTCTTCTTCAATTAAACACTGATACAGCTAGTGCAAGTTCCTCCTTTCCTAGGCAAGAGGAAAGGGTTGCAGATGTGACACCACACAGACAATCCAACAAATTTGCTGGTCCCATCCTACTCTGCTGGGCAAAAGGGTTTCTGTGCAGTTTTGTGTCTAGCAACCTGATCATCTAATCCTGTGGTGTAGCTGGCAAACGTCTGTGTAACTACAGCATTGTTGAGTTCATACTCTGACAGTGGTTGTCATCTCAAGTCAGCTCCAAACACTGGTGCATTATACACCTTTGATAGAAGAACATGCATCTTAGAATGCACTCCCCAAAATCACGTAGGAAAACCTTAAATTAGAGGTATGGACAAATCCAGAGAAGAGTCACTAAGTTTATCACAGGGTTGGAACACTTCTATGAAGACAGGCTGAGAGAACTGGGGCTGTTCAGCCTGGAGCAGAGAAGGATTCAGGGAGACCTTACAGCACCTTCCAGTACCTAAAAGGGCTGAAAGAAAGCTGGAGAGAGACTTCTCAGAAGAGCATGCAGTGATAGGACACAGGTGAATGGCCTTAAGATGGAAAGGGCAGGTTTATATCTGATATAAGGAAGGAAGAAACTCTTCACTGTGAGGATGGTGAGGCACTGGAACAGGTTGCACAGAGAAGCTGTTGTTGCCCCATCCCTGGAAGTGTCCAAGGCCAGGTTGGATGGCGCTTTGAGCAACTTGGGGTAGCGAAGGTGTCCCTGCCCATGGCAGGGAGGTTGGAACTAGATGATCTTTACAGTCCCTTCCAATCCAAACCACTCTGTAATTCCATGAGGAAGTTCAGAGGTATTTAATTAATTTCAGATTGATTCCTGTTTCTAATGTGATGAACATTACTTTAATGATCAAAACTCCTACCCATAAATGAATCTGCCTAATCTGTCTGTCAAAAGCCCTGCTCTGTGTCAGAAGGCAGGACATGGAGAGCAGTCCTTTCTACCTGAGGTGCAGGTCCTTCCAATGTGTGTGGCTCACTGTGGATTTACAAGATTGTGCAAAGCACTAAGTGCACAAGCCTGGATTTAGCAACAGGCCTTGTACAAAACTCAGCATGCCAAGTTTTCTGCTTTCCAGTCCAGAATGAGGCTGTTGTTGGTAGGCCATGATGGATACTGTACCTGCAGTCAGAACTTCTGCATTACCTTGCAGCACCAACAGTGGATGGTTGGCAGGGATGAAAATACTGGTGGCCATCAGTGCAGAACCTGACACACACCAGTTCATTCAACACTACTGGGATTCTGTGGGCAGCTCTCCACCTCCAGTTCAGTCATACAGTGGGAATAGCAAGTACTCCCCTGCTCCCCTTCTCCCATCTCACTGGTTCCTCTGTTCTATCTCCTGATCTTCATGGGGCCTGCTCATATTTCTGAGATGCTTATGCTTTTTTTCAGTAAATAGTAAGAAAGGAGGTAGAATCCACACACTTAGTTAACTTGGATTAGTCACAGAGATCCTGACAGTAAAACCAGTAAGACAGCAAAAGCAATAAGGGCAGTACTTCAAAAGGAACTGTCTCTGAAGTCTTGGGTACTGTGCAAAAAAGGGAACCAGGAAGGCAGGATTAAGCTAAACCGGATGAATGGCAAGGTTCAAGAGTCTATTTCAACCAAAAAAAAGTCCTTCAAATTTTGGAAACACGATCCTAGGGAAACCAATAAACAGGAACTTAAACTTCAGCAGGCATTAAGTAAGAGGAAATTGCAAAGAGCAAAAGTAGGTTTCCAAGAACAAACATTAAAAGATTTAAAAATAAACAATAAAATATTCCTTAGGTATATCAGAAACAAGAGGCCTACAACAGAATTGTATAGGCTAAAGGAGCAGCTAAAGAAGGTATTTATGCTGTCTGAAAGCTACATGACTTCCCTTTATGGCATCTAACTTTCCTGTTCAATACATTCAGGAGGTTTTTGCTCTCTGTATTCTTTTTCTGGCAATACCAATTTCTCTTTGAGTAGTGAGGTATCAAGAAGTAGCAACAGTGAAGAATACAGAATATATCAGGGTATATTTAGGAGTATTAAGAACCTTAAACAGAGAATTGCTGAGTTGATAACTGTCTTGCTATACAAGAATCACTGTCCTGTGACTTGCTGAGTAGAAAACACTGTCTAATTGATATTGATTTTACAAAGGAAAATAGCATTTTACTGATCTATAAATTCTTCACTAAACAGAACCAGATAACAAAAATTACAGGTCATCTAAAAGCTCTCTCTTACTTATAACACAACAAACTTTGGCTGGAACTAAACAGCTGTAAAATTAAAGGTTGCAATGTGTTAAGAAGAAGTTTGGAAGCAAAAAAAAAATTAGGATTAGATTTGATTAAATTAGATTAGATAATCTGGCTTTCATAACAACAAAGAATAAGGTCTAATTTCATCACAATTTCAAAAAAAACCCCAATTTATAAAAACCAAAAGTTAAACCAATAATAATAAAATAACAACATCCAAAATTTTATTTAAAAATATCTAAATAATTATTGAACACACCTGGCAAATTGAATAATTTCTGGGATGGATTAAATGATCTCTCAAGCAAACTCGCTTTTCAGTGATAAGACCTTGAGGCTTTAACTTGACTTAAGTGCTTAAAAATTCAGGTGAAATGAATCCTGGCCTAAGATTCTAGTCCAGATCCATATTAAAATCATGGGTAACCTTTTTCTTAATGCTCTGGTTCATGGATAAGTCGTTTATTGACAGCATTTGCACAGGACACAATGCTAGTCAGTTTACGAGGAACCAACAGTGACAATGTGAGACGACCAAAGAAGAAAGAGAAATGATAGATGCACTAGCAAATGAAATTGAAATTAAAGGTAATCAAGATACATGCAGAAAAAATCAGAGTATTTTTTTCCATTACAAACTTAATGCAAAGAATAGAATCAGAAACCAGAGACCCTTTAAGATGACTGCTGTTCACTGTCCACATTAACTCAACATTCCAATCAGAGCATTTATTAAGTTTCATAAATAGTAGGAGGAGGATGATACAGAATTCTGCATCACCAGTATAGAAATCACACAACATGCCCACACCTGAAGAGCTGTGTATGCTGTGTGCTGACCTTCAAACCTCTGTGGGACACTGCAAAACTGAGAATGGTGGTGAAAACAATCAAAGAAGTACGATTAAAGATGTCATTGCCATCATGTTCGTGATACTTCACAACACACTGGTTCTCCCCCTCTTACAGCACAATATGTTTAAATACAAAACAATCAAAGGAAGCACTTCTTAATGTCATATGCAATTAACTATGAACCCTGCTGCCTCAGGAAGCTGATACCCATATGCGTTTGACGCATTCACATTAAGTGCATTGCCCTGAGCTCCTCTAATTGCAAATGCAGTTAATACAATTAATGTTAGGGCAAATATCTACAAAGGCAAGATAACTTATATCTACAACAATCTCTTCTTTTAGGTAGTATTCTCTATGTGTGCTACCATTCTTTCTTGGCTTCCTCTGGCAAAGTCCAGTGGCTCATCTCTCTCTTGAATTTTACTGACGCAGCATTTCAGCTCATGCTAGAGAGTGTCCCTCTCTTCAACAGAGGAGCTGTACCTCTTTCAGCCTTTGTACCTCTTCAGATATATGGAAATCATATCTCACTTCACAACATGACAGGTTAATCCATATCAGCTTGTGAGTCATGATATTCCAAAGATGTTTTCGTGCAGAACTGTTGCTTAACCAGTGATTTACCATTCTTGTATGTAATTTATGTACAGAACAACTTGGCTCTTTAAGAAATGACAGCATTCTCCTCTCCTTGGCCCCCAAACACTTCTCTCAGCTTGTTAAGTTCACTTTGGTCTCGTCCCTCTCCAGCATATCTGCAGCACCGTCTATCATGGTGCCATCTGTAACCTCAGCAAACACACTCTGTATTCCACCGGCCACATCCCTAACACAACTACTTAAGACTAAAGGAATGAAGGTAAGAGTGTTACAAAGCCCTTCTAGCTACATCTTTCCAGTTTCAAAAATCCTCCTGAATCCCATTTTCCACAGAGTCACACATCTGTCTAGTAGTTGTTTCAGGTATGTCATATTTCCCAAACTTTGTGATAAGAACATAATGGGAGACACTGTAAAAATCTTTATTAAGGTCAAAATAACCTAAATCCACTGCTTCCCTCTAATCCACATTACACTGTAAGAAGTTTAATGTCTATGGAAAGCTATATTGAAAGAGATACCATTATAAAGCAGAAACAGTAACCTTCTCTCTCGCTGCTGTGGAATGTCAATCTGGGCTTCTTCAGAAAAGCTATTTTTCTCAAAAGCTAAGTCACAAGTTCAGGGAGAAATCTCTCTGCTATTTCCTAATGCTATACTCTGCTAACCTTGGCATTTTTGGAATATTTAGTTCTTTCCTTTAAAAAAACCCTCGTTCTGTTTCCCTATTTTATGAATACCAAGCTGCTTTTTCTAAGGAAATAACTCAGAAGAATTTACTTACTTTTTTTGTATGCAATTAGAAAGTCATCTCAAAAGGCTCTCAGGGACTGTTATTTTGAGCTTTTCAGCAGTTCTGAAAATCAGGCTGTCAACTGGGTACAACCAGAAGCTAAGACATAATGAATAGCCTCTGAAATCTTTCACTAGGCTTTGAAGAGGAAGGTTGCCCTGTGAGATCACCTTCTCAGTGCTTGCTACCTGGTGTTATAGTCTCTGGAAAGATTTCCAACCTGTGCCAATGCTTGCTTTATCTGAAAATCTCTTAAGATTCCCAGAATCATTACCAAGAGTCCTGGAAAAAACATTTATTTGGTTTTGTTGTCATGATTTCGAGTAGGATATAAAATGCAACCTAGATCCAATGTGCTTAACTTCTTGAGTGAAGAAGTTGTCTCACCAAAACCTGCAGAACTGGTCACTGCACAAAATAAAGCCCATCCAGAAATCTGCAGGACCCTGGCACAAAATGCAAACATCAGGAATGTACATGATGGGCTGTGTGGAAGCTGTATTGGAGCTGTGACCTCAGTGTCCACGCTGAATTCGGGTGAGATGCAGATTCAGTGTGTTTGGCATTCACCACTGTATCTCACTAATCACTGAAGAGGGAAGTATCTGGGGTTTGGTAAAGGTAAAAGAAGATTGAAATTATTATTCTGAAAAATCATTACATGTGGAAGATAAGACTGTGGGATGAAAGGTCAGGAGGCCTGGGATTTTTCTGAACTATTACTGAAATCCTCTGAGACCTTGTGAAAATTACAAAATTTCTATGTCTCAGTTTCCTCATTTTAAAAACATGCTTCAGGCTGCTTCGATAAAGTGTGTTTTGTAGACTCTAAGTATCTGTAAGTATCCAAAGCCAAGACATGTCTCCATGAGAATACTGTGCTTGTTGAATTTAAAATCTTTCTCTCAGCTGGCTTAGTGAAACCAACACAAAAGGCTTGGAGGACACAATACTGCGCACACACACTTACATGATGTGCTGCCCCTTTGCTTTCAGCAGGAATGCTTGAAGTTAGTGTTTAGTATTTGAGGGATCAGAACTATCCTGTAGTCTGAAAGAGGTGTGTCTTCCATCAGTCCCTAACTGATACTTGGTTCAGCTGAAGCGAGTTGTTCCTGCCATAAAATGAAGATGTATGTAGTGGTTGCATAAGCTTTATAAAAAGTTGTGCACTTGGTACAGCTTTCTGCTGAAATCAAGTCAGTTCTACCTGCTTGCCAAAGAAGGGACTTTACCAGTGATAAATCATGAAAACATTCAGTATCTGAAGACACCCACCACAGCACAGTTATAATGGGATGTGTAGATGAGATGAACACCACATACATTGGTTCTTTTGGTAAGTGGGATATTCAGACCCAGAAATGAGAAGGGAGTTCTCATGAACATGAATTTGAGTGCTTCAGAACTCCAGAGACCCACAATGGCTTGAACACCCTTTACTTAGCAAGGATGGTTTGCAATATCAAGGCTGGAGCTGAAACCTAAGTCGTGTCTTGCAGAGATTTGAATTATGAAGCCATCTGTATCCACTGAAGGTACATAAAATGCAGTTATCTCCTGAAAAGACTTTGGAAGAAAGAAACAATATTTACTTTTTTCTCATCCTTTCCTTGTAATGCAAAAGCCCAGTACATCTGTGTACTCTATTCTCACCTAGGAAACAGAGTCCTAAAGATTTGATACTGAACCAGTCTAGAATTTCTAGGAAAGGAACATATAGAAGCTCTTCAGCTTTCCCTGTAAATATATTTTCACTTTTTCAATTTGTTTATCTGGTTTAGCAGTCTAAAGCCAATTTCAGTGGGCTTTGTTCTTAATTTTCATCATGTAATTCCATTCCTTCAAATCTGTATTTATGCATGTGCTGGACTGATGCATTATGAGTCAGCCTGGGTCAGTGGGATAATCCAAAGTACAGAAAGTGAAGCTTATAACATGAATTTTTGCAGTATCATGGCCCCTGTAATTATTCCCTCCAGTGGGTTTTCACACAGCAACTAGGAAGGGAAAAGCATTTCTCAAAAAACAAGCAAACAAAAAAAAGCGTGTGCAAACCTACAGAAATTGTTCAACATACCTGGCAACAGCTATAGAACCCCAAAGTGTTTTTATTACGTTCTATTTCATCTCAAGTTTTATTGATTCCCCCTGTAATTCATAACCAGGTCAGGAGAGTTTAAAACCAAAAAACTCTATAGCTAATTATATAACTACCATTAAGAATTAGGCCTTAGAGCTTAAAAGTGAAATCAAAGTTTAAAAAGACAAATACCACGTTTACTGCGCTTTTAACAAATACCTTCATAAAATGCTGTAACTTTTTATATGCAGAACTTTCATATACAAAGATTACCTTGAAAATGGAAGCCCCTCATTTATTCCCAGGTCAGGCTTATGAAATTTACTGCCAACTTAGCTTCTCCCCATGATCCTGCCAATGACCTTTTTCCTGCCCTGGTAGGATCATTCCCTCTCCATGGATTAAAGGTGATTAAGGATCAGTGTCAGTTTAGTCTCATATATTTGCTAAGCAAAGACGACAAACTGTGCCAAAATGTGTTAGATTTATTTGTGGGGGTTTTGTGATAGAGGAACCCTGATTGGGCTCAAATCAAGGATCCAGAAAAGAAAAGACTGCTTTATATCATTGGTAGCTCTTTAACCCAAAGTGTCACAGCAAGGACTTAATATCCTTCAGTTAAATTATTAGTCTTCATGAACAATAATGACTGAAATCAATCAAGCTTTTCAGTGCTTAGGGTTATTTAACTACCAATTCAGGCGGACAGTTGTTAGATGAATACCTGTATCTATTGAGCTGAACTTCAAACACATTGAAACAGCCACAATGCAGCCAAGCAAAGAATGTAGAAAATACAAAATTTCCTGATTTTGAAGAAATACATGTCTAGCATTATTATTATTTTTCTCAAGATTTTAGAACTTTATTCTAAACCAAAATGTTGTCAGTTGACTCTATGGATATCAACAGATCTATGCTGGAACTTGGAAAGATGTGTGGATTTCAGGGAAGAAACATATTTTTAATTCAGGACAGATAAACTTTACACTTGATTCTTGAAGCAATACAGAGATTTCCTGTACTTGGACTTAAATATGTGTTTTTCCTCAAGTCTTTAAGCTTCTTGCTTGATTATTGAATATCTAAAGATGAATTACTTGCTTATTTGCATGAAAAAGATTAGATTAAGGCTATATTAATTGTAAACTCACACTAAAAACTGAGGGGTCACATACTGCATGTGGAAAGTCACGATGAGTTGGAGCTATGCATGTATATAAAAATACCTTGAAAAAAATTACTTACACGTTATAAAAACATAAAAGGTTATGCATTTCCGACTTAACCCTGATAAACTTTGAGAGATATACATTCCCTTGATTAAATGAAAAATTAGCTCTGTGTTGTGGTGCCATGTCTAGAGTTTGTTCTGTGTGGTTTTGGTCTGTAGTCTGTATCTTAATTACATAAAAATGATTCTGTGTTCTTTGCTGGCCTAAGGAGACGAATTTACTGTGACAGAAGGAATAGACAGAAAGAGATGCCATACTAATGAAACAAAAGACAAAACAAAGGAAAAAAAAATCCTTTTTAACTTCATTGGCTAATGAATTTAAGGAAATTATCAGAATAGTTCCTTTTCCAACAAAAATGAGTGGTTGTGAAGATAGCTCCAATCTAGACACTTTAATGGATGCACACACACATTCTTTAATAGCTTGTTCATCAGACTAAAATAAACACAAGGCTACAAAGGGTTACCCGAACTCACTTCACTTCCTTACTGCTGCTGGCTTCAGATTATGTTGACTCTATCAACAAGATTGTGGCTGTAGGCGTAAATTTATTAAGTCCCACACATCAAAATATTGTTCTATTTTGTAAGTTAGCAGGAGCTATGCTCTGGAATGGGTACAGGGAGAAACATAAAGCCAAATTTCTACTTCAAGGTCCAGACAGTACAGTTTCAGCAGCATCTGCCTTGGAAGAACATACTACAAAAGTTCCTAGAGTGGACAAATTCAGAGGAAAAGAAGACTATGGCCCTGCCTTCATCATGCTTCCCAAATGCAAAGCTGGTGCCACTACTCATACCAACCAGCCCCTTGGGCAGATGAATAGAGAGTGGAGACTTCTTTTGCTGTTTTACAAAGGTCACACACATTAAGCTATTGTCTTTTATCACCAAGAAATGAATCAACTTTCTTTAGCTAGAACTGGAGGAGTTTGTAAGACAGCAGTGATCCCCTCGTGACTGTGGTGCAGGCTGTGGGCATTCTCTGTACTTTTACAGGGTATTCTGAGACCCTGCAGCACAGCAAGTTTTATCACCCTTCCTGGTCAGCCTCACACATCTGCTACTTCTGGCTTGCTTGATTCTGCTCTTCACCTATAGAGAACCTATGCTTTAGATACTTTCTAAAAAAAATAAATTCTTATGTATTCCATTAGCTTTATTTTTACAGGTTGAATGTCACTTAGTTAATTCATACATTCTTCAGTCGAACACTTTCCAGCTGGTCTCTGTCCTCCCTTGAGTAAGAGGCTTTTAATAAAACACAGCTCATTATGACTGAGAAACAAAAAATCTGAAATGAACCAGGCCCAGAAGAGATCTTCTTAAAAAGATCTTCTTAAAAGATCTTTTGCAAATCATTTGTAACACAGAGGAATATCAAGAGGTAGAACTAATCACAACGTGTAAAAGGAAATCCATTTTACACCACATAGGATACAGCCCATTACAGTAAGAAACTCTCAGGGTCAAGGAATTAGCAAGTGAGGACAAAGACACTGGAAGTCAAGAAATATTTAGAATTCTCTTAATGAACTACAATCAAAATTTAGAGCTCCATACTACTATTAAAACCTCAGCTCTTTACCTCTAAGAACAATGTCTTTACTAACTAGCAGACTTTTCTGTGACAGAGTTTTTGCCCATTTCTTGGAAGCAGTTTGTTCTGACCATTGTTGGAAATGAGAGACTGGACAAGATGGACTTTGGATCTCATTTTCAGATACTAGTTCCTATGCAAGAGAATAGTATTTCTGAGTATGTTAATGCTTACACTCATCCAATTTTGAAGTAATTTTACATCACTATTTCTCACCATCTCTAGGTTAATTAGGACTGTATTATTAGGGTCACAAATACTGAACATCTGTTCTTCTAGACGCAGGTAAAAACTGAAGAGTGGCTACAACTTGCTTACTTATTCCATGCTTCTTACATAAAAGTCTGAACAAAGCTCTTTATTAGTTTTCCTTCTCTGACTTTGGAGGCTTACAAGTTTGCTCTTAAACCTAGGGCATAATATAGTTCTTCCAGGCATAGCTTGATTATTTGACAAATGATGATTGCCTGGATGGTTTGCTTGATGGTCTGGAAAATGGTGGTGCCTTTCATTGCATCATCATCAAATACTCACTGGTTACAGAACAACATACTCTGTTGTTCCATAAATGCCACGCTGTGAAAGCACGTTTCCTAACTGGCCTGCTTTTGATAGCCTTGCATCTCTTCATTGATCATACCTTTGCAGAAAGCCTTTCCAAGTCTATCTTACTCCCTTTCCAACATTAAATGCACCATCTTTTGCTTTGACTTACCAGTTTCTCAGCTTCTGCTTTGACAGTTGTGGAGTCAGATTGCCACAGACTGCTTTCTCAAAACTGCATTCCAACAATCAAACTGTTGCTGCTTTTGCGAGTACAAATACAGGTTATTTCTGCACCATTGTAGGAAATGAAGCCAGGAACTCTTCTGTGGCCCCAAGGCCAACTGGAATAGAATGACTTGTTTTCACAAAATGACATTTTTCCTCTACTCAAACTGCTATGGGGAAGATGAATGGCAGTGCTAACTCCTGAACTGTGCCTGAATGCTAGGAGAATGCTAATTAGAGAAGGCTAACGCCGTACCAGAAAATACATTTATAATTAAACAGTATGAGTGATCTCGCTCCAGTGCTACTAAAAGTCCTATACTCATTTAGGTGATTTCTACAGGTAACCTATCTATCTTTGCAGGTCCTACTATAACATTTCTGTATCCTGCATTCAACCTGCAGAACACAGATTCATTCAGACATTCAATCAGACCACATTTTCTAACTTTCAGATTTGCTTTTAACTAATGTCTGACACTTTTCGCCTATATTTTGGTTTCCTCAATCATTCTGTGTTGCTCCTGTTCATCTGTTTTGTTTGATTGTTCTACAGCAAAGTGTCCCTCATTAGAGTTCTGAAATTCAGGATGCTACTCGTGTATCTTTAATTAGTGTGTATGAAATTACAGGGCTGGAAGGTATCTCCATTGGTCTTTTTCTCGTAAGGAGAATCAATGATACCGTGTTATTTTCAGAATATACTTATGCATCCTGTCATTAGGAAGCAGAGATGATGAAAGGTTCATTTTCTTCATAGGAAATGCCATCTAGAGTTCCATTTGCAACATTAACTAAAATCTAATCTGAATCACTTTAGTTGCAATGTGCTCTATTACACATTGCCTTGTCTACCATGGACACATCGGTTAAATTATTGTCCTTTACTTGAAAACTCTTATCATATCCTCCAGTTGTTCAGTCTAAACAACTCTATTTTCCTTGAACTTCATAACTTCCTAATATCTGTCACGGGATTCACCTGATTAAATGTAGATATCTAAAACTTAATTTCTCTTCCTTCACCATCAGTAGAAAGTACACAGTTCATCTCATCCTAAAGTAGTGACCTAGACAGATTAGACAAGTGTCACCTATATTTCTCCACTGACTATGGCAGGATTTTAAGGGGATTAGTGAATGAATAGAGTTCTATGTTGTAAACATGTTAAGTATTTCTGTTCTAGTACAGGTGCTACCCTTTTGTGAAAATACACAGCCAATCTGCCTTCCAGCTTCAAATTCTCTGTACCAAACTGCCATATACTCTGCCAATTCTCTGCTTTATTCAATGCACTATGAGAACTAGATGAACAGTCTGTGTGTTACCGGATTCCTTTCTCTACAACTATCAAGCACACTACCTACTGCAATTTGGATAGCTCAGAATTCTTGGTGGACATAATACTCAGCTGGTCTCCTTGTCTTTAATACGGGGATGGAAAGACAAGTGTATCCATCTTCCTCCTTTCTCCCTGCTCTTCTTTCCCAAGCATGTTATGTCCCTTCATATTGATATTATGGTTTTGTCAGTTCTCTCACCTGTGTCTGTTAAGACAATTAGCTTATAATTATGATGATTTTTAAAGGCTTGCAAGACTATTTTCTATACATTTGAAATTTACATTATCTGCACATCACCCAGCTCATATACCCTCTTCCTGCCAGTAGTCCTTTGGTCTCTTATGAATTTCTTTCTCTACTGTAATTTTAGATCCTTCATGAGCACCAATTTGCTCACAGTGATATAGAGGACTTTTTTATCTTTCCCCTTGAACTCATCATCAAGACTTCTTTACTAAATGTTTCAATGTTAATCACCTTTTCATGGTTAAAGAAGCCAAAGCTCCCATGACATTGGTCTGATTGAAAGTGCTCCAACCTCTGGACACCTGTGCATACTTGCAAATATTCTTTTGAGGAACTTAAAACAGTGGTTTTAATAGCCATATCTTACGTCTTATGAAAAACAAGCAGCCTCATTACCCTGTCATTAGTCTCTCACTCTCTCTACTTTGTTTCCATACATCTTTCTTTCCCGTGTTGACACTGCAGCTTCCCAGGATAGTTCTGATGCTCTGCCTTACAAAACTATCATTTACTGTCAAATTTTTCACAGAACTCTTCTGCTATTTCCCCACTTGCCATTTAATTGCTATTACTGCTATTACTTTAGACTCCTGTTTGTGTTGGCTAAGGACCAAAGTAGAGACTGGGGACACATTTTGCCAGGTACCAGCAGTACTGCACGCAGAAAAGCGTGAAGTGATCTGTTCGTCTGTCACACAAGGGACTCCCACAGAATCACCATAAATTCTTAGTCCCCTTCTTCCAGAACACTTCACTGGTGCCTCCCTTAGTAAATCTGCCTGGCAGCAGAATAATTTCACAACAACCTGTTGTTAAAAAAACGCTTGAGAAGCATTTTAATATATAGAAAACATTGCCAATTCTAAATTCCCATTTCTGGTCTCCATAAAGGTAAAGTGGACAATACACAATTAAACTGACAATTTGCTGGTAATTGTAGCCAAAGGGAAGAGTCTTGAGTGACTGATTGGATTTTTCTGCATCTAAGAATGAGTTATACTGCATGGGAGTGCTAAAGGTCCCAGTCAAGAACTGGCTTCAGTTTGTCAGAGGCTGTTCAGGTGAGCAGGAAAAACGTAATTTCTATTCCACTGATTTTACAAGTTATTTCTGAATCCATGACTGCTAAACATTGAGTTGCAGATATGAACACAGAGTTTTGCTTGTCCTTCTAAGGGACCACAATAGGATGATTATTGTCCAAGACTCTCCTGCAAAGACAGGCTGAGAGACTTGAGGCTGTTCAGCCTGGAGAAGAGAAGGCTCCAAGGAGAGCTTATAGCACCTTCCAGTACTTCAGGGGGCTACAGGAGAGCTGGAGAGGGATGATTTACAAGGGCATGTAGGGACAGGACATGGGGGGATGGCTTTTAACTGAAAGAGAACAGGATTAGCTTGTAAATTAGGAAGAAATTCTTTATGGTGAAGGTGGTGAGACACTGGAACAGGTTGCCCAGAGAGGCTGTGGATGCCCCACCCCTGGAAGTGTTCAAAGCCAGGTTGGATGGGGCTTTGACCAACTTTGTCCAGCAGAAGGTGTCCCTGCCCATGGCAGGGAGGTTGTAACTGGGTGTTCTTCATAGTCCCTTCCAACACAAACCATTTTGTGACTCTATGATTTTCATGTGCAGCGGAGCTCATCTGTACTTTCTCATGCTGTAATACAATGCTCTCAAAAGTACTCTAAAGCAAAGTTGTTTAAATTGAAAAGAGAAGAATAAATTCTGTATTTGAATCAAAATGCCCTGCAAAATGTAAACTGAATTTTTGAAAGTAAGTTTTCCTCAGGAAATGTACTACTATCTGGTCACATTTTTTTCCTGGTAAGTTGCCCTGTCTTATTTTGAAGTTCTTCAGTGGAGTGTAACATTAGTTTCCTTTCCAGTTTATCCTTTGCTCTTGAGGAAGCAATCTCTGTCATTCCTCAGAAAGAGTCAGAAAACAGTGGCAAGAACTAGTAATACCAAACAGTACTGTAATTTCCTATGGGGAAAACATATTTTCTACCGGGGATTATGGCCAACAGCAATCTTGAAAATATCATATAACTTATTGTTTAAAACATCAAACAGAAGGAACTGCTTTGTATCAAGGATGACTAATGCAGGAACATGTGCTTCCACGCATGCACACAGACATTAGATAAAATGTTGATGTTTAGAGGTTTACAAGATGTAAACATTGACTTTGGGGTCTGCTTAAGTTTACACTTGAATTTAGAATGAAAACATATCAGTTTATGTATAACCAAGACCAACAGGAACAGGCAGAAATAGCTGCAATTGTTATGGATGGACTTCTCCAATCTGCTTGGTACTACAGTTGCAGGAAGATCAGAACTATACAAGAAAACCAGTCAGCTGTGCTTGAGAAAGCACAGTGGAGGCTAAAGGCAAAAATAAAAAGTTATTCAACAATTATACCCAGGTGCTTTATGAACAATAGATGCTTTGTTGAGGAGTGCGAAAAACACTCATTTACTTTGTGTGATGAAGCATGTGCAGGTGAAGTGGGGTGCGTGATGGAAACTGAAATGTCTATGGACTTGATCCTGCCCTGAGTTACTTTGGAACAACTCCCATAATCTTCAAATGACAGAACTATCCCTTAGGTAGAAAAATTCATCTCCAGTTTAAGCTCTCACTTACCATGGCAGATGGCTGTGATGATGGGATTTCTGCTGGGGTCCAGACTTCGGTCATGCAAAGTGTCTGCTTTTACCCTGCAAGAGGGGCAGGTGTAGGTGGTGCTCAGCCCACAGGGAATGGCTAGGATGGACAGTCTTCAGCATCTCCACACTGTGGTTCCTGCCTGAGCTCTACTGGGATTACTCTGCTCTGCTAGGCAAGGGTTTATGCAGGTGAGTAGCTAGATGGAGGTCAGTTTAAGTGCTCTTTTGGAGTGGGACCTGACACTGACTCTTGAGGAAGCCTCATGGAATTCAGCAACTGGACCACCAATCCTTTGAACAAGATCTTCCTCTCAACTGGAGTGGCTTTGATTGGTATGAAAGGTGAACTTTATACCACTTTGTATTTCATTAAACATAACCCACTGTTTATAAAGCTCATTTTAAATACACCTGACTACTGCACTAATCAGCAAGCAATCTCATGTGCCAATGGGTTAGCTCAAGACAAGCCAGCATTTTCTCCACAGATCCATGAAGAGTCTGTAGGAATTTTCTCCTTGTCAATACTGTCACATTAAAGAATTAGTGAGCACTGGTGGACATTCTCATGATAAGGAGCAGTAGCAAAGTGGATTGCCATATTGTTTTAGCTACTGTAGGAATTACATCCAAGCTAGTGCCCCCTTCAGACACATGGAATGACTGGTGCTGCATTAGTTAGCATCTTTATAAATGTCATTTTCCAAAAAACCCTTAGTCCAAGGACAAATGAGTATTTTTTCATTTTTAAATAAATGTTTTATTTTTTAAATTTACCCCTGTGAATGTTTTTTGGCATATGTTTAAATGCTTTGCTGGTACTGCATGATAAAGGACCTCGATGAATAAAGCTAAATTCCCAATCAGCAAACACAAGTCAGGACAGAGCCAGGAGCTCTACTTCAGATCCTTGGGGGAGTTTAGACAGACACCTCTGAGACAAAAGGCATGACCCAACTGCAGGAGAGACTCCTTTCTCTGAGTTCAGGGGGCTTTGTATTGTATGCAGGGAAAATAAAGTGCCAATTTTCAGATGACTGGCACAGGCTAACACAGATCAACTGTAGCTGGTAGCACTTCCCTGGCATATACTTACTTTTAACATCCTTTCTGCTTTGTTGATGTTCCCTCTTCCTTTTTCATGCCATTTGCAACACATCATTAGACTCGCTGCGAATTTGTGGGAGTAAATCGTATCCCTGGGGATGAAACCTCACCAGGGGTGAATAAACAATCTCCCCTTCCCCAACCAAATCCCAACTGTGCCTCACATTTCATGGAAATGATCAGCAGCTCCACTATCAAAACATTCACGCCTTATGAGTAATATTTATGATGGGAGTTTTTTATGTTGGGTTTTCCCCCCAAGAAGAAAAAGAGGAATAATTAACAGAAATAAACCCAATGAGAAATTTCCACATTATTACTATTATTTTCATAAGGCTTTCACAGGAAAGTAAAAGCTTTTGCAAGTAATAAAAGTCCTCATTAAACATCTTTCTTTCTTTCTTTTGGAAATGGAGTAAATTATAAAGCAGATTGACTTTAAAAAATAAATAGGACTATAAATACATGAAAGTCATTGCCTTCCTCCAGTAATTTAATACGAGCATCCTCCTTTAAAATAAGGAAAAGTTTAGTTCACTCACAGAAAGAATAAAGCAGATGTGAGGTTTTTCCATCAGCTTAAGTGCTGCCTTGGTAAGGTGAGTTGTCCGACTACATTAAACAAACATTTTAGTCAGGCATCACACAGGAAAATAAACAGTAGCAGAGGAAACATGAAAATATTAAAGACTGTTATTCTTTGGCCCCTTTTCCTGCGAAGCAGGTGATAAAATATTACTGTGTTTCCACAGGTAAGGAAACACGCTCTTAAACACTTTGCAGAAATACATATTACGATCATCACTTAAAATGTCAGAAGTGGATAGGACTCAACTGTGACAGCACACAGGAGCCTACCGAGAAACTCTGCAGGAGCAGAGGATTTAGCACGCTGAGCCAGGCTGCTGGGCTACCTAAAGCAGGCTTCTGGCAGCAGAAAATTCAGGGAGGAAAAAACCAGCTTGTAGAAGACAGGTCTAGAGTAAATTGATTTCAGGAGAGACTTGTCTGGAATCCTAATTAGTTAGATCTTAACAAGAGGGAGGGACATTATCTGCTGTATCATTTTTGCCCTCTGTGTCACACTGGGCATCAAAGAAGACACATGGTAAGAATAGAGGAGACATGCTGAGCTCCATCCTTTTTGCCCACTGGTGATATACTGCACTATGCTGAACAGATGTAACATTATTTAGTTTATGTACATATAATTTATGCACCATGTCAGTGATTTTTGTTCGCCATGAAATTTTGTCCAGCTATCCATCATGTCTGAAATTCTATACATATTTAAATATAAGAGTAGAAAAATATCCTTGAAATTATTTCTGCATTATAGCCAGAAGTTATCTAAAACTTTCATTCATCAGAAGAAACAAAGAAATCACCTTTTACTACCAGGGCTTTGATTTCAGTCAGCCTGGAAAACCAACTTGAAAATTTCCTGGTTTGGGTTCAAAGATCTCCACAGCTGCCCAGTGGTGAGAGGGGAGGGAAAGCTTTTATTGTCCTGCCCACTATGAAGAATGCAGGTGTGAGATTGCAAGGTGCTACCTGAAATCCTGTGGTATCAGTTTCTGTCTCTATTTCAAAATGCACTGCATTCACACCAGCCTGCCTAGCCAGTATGGTTTGGGGAAGCTGCTCATGACTAACATACACATATATATATTTAAAAGGTTAAATGAATGGCTAGGCAGGTTCAGTAGATCAGTTGTTGTCCCGGGATGTAGGTCTAGATACACTTCTGCTGCTGGCCAGCTATGCAAAGCTGGGCAATAGCTCATGGCCTGTCTTGAGCATTGGATTCTTTTCCAAACATGCTGGTACAGCGTTTGAAATAATAAAACCTAGATGAGAATATAATGCACATCTCCCCCTTGGCTGTGCATGCCTCAGTGGACAGGTTTCATTCCACTCAGCACAGAAGGCATAGTTCTTTTGATTTTTATTTTGTTTTATAGAAAAAAATCAAAAGAGCTCTGCCTTCTCTGCCAAATTCAGTTGTGCTCATCATAAATTCTGTCCCTTTTAGGAGTTAAATTTTAGTTTCAGTGCAAGAAAAGAACACCACTTTCAAAGCAAAGAAAGAAAACTAAATTTAAGCTATGCAATTATACAGTTTTTTAAAATACACTTTTAGGGGCAAAAACTTATTTCACCACTTCAAGTGAATTTGTTTCTCAAGTGCTTACCTAGTAACACTGGGTTTTAACTGTGAAAAATATAAGCAGGATAGGTGGAGGTGCTATTGAGTTCTACAAGCACAACACCATGCACTGTCCTTACCCAAGTATTTTGGTTAGATGGGTATTTCCACAGCATTTTAGACCCCAAAAAAGAACTCTCCAAAATTTTCCCATCCTGCTTGTTAGGAAATGGAGATGGAAATGTAAAATGAGTTTTTGAAGAAGGCAGGAAACAAACAACAGGACTCTCACTGGAAACCAGCAGCTGTAAGCTGTAATGCAGCCAAAGTAGGAGATATCTGATTGCCCTGGCAGCAAAGGTAAAGGCTGCATGGACAATGCAGATCACACATGTTTTCTGACATCTGAAGCAAAATGAACAGTCAGTAGACACTGAGTGGGATTTATCTCCTCTACTTTTAGGTTTCTAGTGGAGAGAGAGTCCCTTTGTGGTCAGTAAAGTGCAGCAGTCATCTGCAAGGTGTGATTCACCTCTCCTACCTTAGATGCCAACTATTAGGACTGTATGATGCCCACAGTGGTCAGATGAAGACCATCCATAATGTTGTATTTAAAATCTCTCTGACAGATAAGAAAGAATTGGAATAGAAACAGATCTCAAGCCATGATAACTCCCAAGTCTGAGATAATTCAAACCCAGAATGCAGTTTTCCAGTTGGCCCCCTGGAGATAAGATTTTAACATAACTTAGTCAATGTAAAAGTTTCTGTTCCATTTTCATAGCAACTGGAGGCTTACATTTCACTGGTTTTTGATGTAAATTTATCTCCCAGATGCTATTGAATAGTTCTGCAAAATTTATCCTACAAGAAGACTTTTACCCTATGGCACTTCAGGGATGTAATTTTGCCATCCTGTACATCCAACAGAGAGAAGCAGCTACTGCTGGGAGACAAGCCTCAATAGCTCAGCTGGGACTTTTACTTCCTGTACAGTCCTGTGGGTATAGAATTGGAGTGCCTGAAACTGCCTTAGCGTTTTTTCCACCGTAAAATGAGGGAAATGTAAACCCATGAAATCTAAATGCCTCCACACTTAAGATAAAATTTGAATCCAAACTCTGGAGTTCAGTCTTAGTTCTTTGCCTTACAACATCTCTTGGATGCTTAAATTAAACTAGGAACATACTGTTTCCAGCCTTCATTCATGTGACAGCCTAAACTCATCTGAAAACCTCACTTCAGGTTTCTGAGTCCCCTCCTTCCCAATCTGCCCCACCAGCACAGAGCAGACCTCCCCTTGCCCCAGCCCGCAGTGCTCCCCTGCTCCCCGACCAGGTTAAACAAACAGGGAGATTCCTCCAGGGAAGTCACAGGTTCAAGATCACAAAGGACCCACCTCGTTTGGGCCAGCTGGAGGTTTTTCTTGCTATTGTGCTTATCTGTATCTTCCCTGTCATCCAGACGTTAACCTCTGACCCGTGAGCCTGCCTCTCGAAAAAGCCGTGCGGTGTTTATCCATTATGTAATGTCTGTGCTTTTGTGGAAATTTTACTGAAACAAATGGAGGAAGTTTGCCAGTCAAACGGCTGGACAATAAATCCTGTCCTGTGTAGATAGAATGGTTTACTGTCACTGTAAGTCTGCTACTGGCATCTGTCACCGAACAAATGTTTACAAATTTCAGGGCACCGGAGTGCCAAAGTGTTCCAGCACTGCAGGACTGTACATGATTTGTAGAACCAGCACCACTGTGCTAGATATGAGTAGTCTTGTTTTGCTAGCCTGAATAAACAGCATGACAATGTTTCAGATAACTCAGGGTCACTAATGTTCAATTTTTCTGTCTATTCATCTCCTAGGTTCATGAATACAAGCACCCAAATGCTTGGTTTTCCATTGTAATGCTTCTGCCTTAAGAGATCTTTGCTATCCATGTAAGTAAAGCCCCTTCAGCCCCTTTTGCTTACTTCTTATAGGTCCTTTATTATTTATACACTGTATTTTCCCATCTCTCCTTACAATCCATTTTCATTACAGACCCTGCTGTCTCTCTTCCTGTACTGTTTCCCCTTTGGGACAAGACATTACATTATGTTCCCTCTCTACACATTGTCAACGCAAGTCCTCCTGCCATGTGACTGGGGCTTCGACATGTCATCAACTATAAAGTCAGGACAACAGCAAGATATGTCTGGATAAGAAGCAGGAGCAAACGTAATTCGGAACAGTGGGACAGATAGGTAATATAATTCTTCCTTCACTGTCTCTTTCAACCAAGGGCCTGATCCTGCTGCCACTGAATGGAGCTTTTCATTCTCGGCACCAACAGGAGAAGCACTTGGTCTTAGAGTTCCGCTCTAATTAAGTTTTCAAATCTCATTTCCTTTCAGAGGAGAGAAAACATTGTTGTGACTAAGCTTTGGATGTGGTAACGAATCCCTGGCAGGTTGGTTTGTTTTAACGGACGTATTAGTTTTAAGGAAACTTTTACCATCTTTTCTGCCCTTAATCACAGCTTTTATTACAATTACAGTAATGCAACAGAGGTACATGCCAAAGGCAATATGTGTATTTTTAATGAGTTGACATCCTGGAGAGGAGACACAACTTCATTTGCTGAATGTTTCTGAACCATATCTAGTAATTTATTATGGGACAAGGAAATGTTCAAAAAAGCATCTACCATAAATTTGGGGGCTTCAGCAATTCACAGATGAGCAGTCCCATAAGACAGACTCAGTTGTTGTGCTAGGTTTAGCAAATTTTTGCTGAATGGTAACATTTTCTATTGTCCTCAAACAATAAAAGAGAAGGTTAACAGGCAATATCCGGAAAGCCCAAAGATTATTAATCCATGCATGTGGTCCTGAGTCACTGGGCTGTAAAACATCATCAGTTTCCAAAGATGAAACCAATAGGGAATTCTGCTTGAGAGAGATGATATCACAAGCCCAAAGGAACTAGTTGCATCAATAAGGACTATTTATGCAAGTTTTACAAGATATTGGCTCCCAGTAGTTTTCATTTTGCTATAATTAATTCAGCCAATAAACTGAACACAGGGAGAGATCACATCCTAGGAGTGAAGGACCTTCAGCCTGGTTTCTTGCCTCAATTTACCTTCCCTCTTGGACACAAGACTGGTGCACACAGGAAAGGACAATGGGCTGACAGGCTCATTCACCTGGGGACCAAAGAGCTCGGAGGGGCAGGCTCCAACAGCAGCACACAAAATCCATTCTGTTAAATTATTCCTGACACTGCTGTGGGCTGCGCCAAGCAACACATACAAACAATGGCTGGCCATGCTTTTTTGGAGGTTAATGCAGGCCAAGGATCATTTCCAATACAACCCTGGCTGTGTATAACCTGCTTTTTAGAGGTAAAAGTTTATCTGTGGGGACCTGAGAAGGATTCCTGGCTTGTGGAAATGTGACCCCAAAGTCCTCCACATACCTTTTCTCTGAAACACAATAATCAAAGGAATATGCTTGAACACCTAGTGCAGGTAAGACTGCATGCTTGTTTTCTCCTCAGTCACCAGGAAACTGACATAAATTAATAGGAAATCAAGCAACAAACTGTAGGACTTCTATCAGAAATGTACATTATCAACCAGGACCCTGATTTGTCAGGCACAGGGTACTGCAATGAAGTGACTGTCATCATGTTCGGTTTGTACAACATAACTGGGGCTGTCTGGGTTGGCAGTAAGAACCCTCATTGCCCATCCTTCTTCCAGTTTGTGCAGAGTCCTACAGAGAGCCTCCCACACAGACCAACACATCCAAAGATCCACGAAAGGTAATGGACTTCGTTGCAATCCCAGTTAATCTGGCACATCTGTTTGGACAATTAGTAGGTAAAGTTTAACTGATAGAAGACAGAGCCCAAGTGGAAATGTAGGAATGTGTTTTTACTACTATTAATGCAATCAAAACTTCCTTCTTGCTATTATTACTGTGTTAGCACGTCAATTCTACTCCAAATTGTTTTGAACTGCTAAGTTACCAAAATACCTGGAGTATAGCACAATTCACATTCTGGTTTTCATTTTAAACTTAACATAATTTATCCAAAATTATTCCCCTTCTTAAATTTTCTCTTGCTAGAATGTGCAAAATACACATACAATATGCACTGGAGGAATGTTAATATTTCTCTTTACGCCCCAAAAGTGCTGAAATGCTGTGCATAAAGTAACTTCTATGTGTCTTTGTAGGCTGAAGGCCCTTTTCTGAATTTACCAATATTCCAATTCAGATGACAGAGTCTATACAGCTGGCTAAATCATAGCTTTAAAAAAACAGATGCAAAGAACCCTTTGTGAAACTGATTAGTGATTTATATTCACCATCCAGTATGAATGAAATGCAAAAAGTAAGCAGACATAAGTCACATAAACTAGATGTAAAAAGAGTGTTTTAATCACATGAGAAATTATGTTAGTAGTACAGGTCAGTTTTCTTAAGAAATATATATTCTTTGGGAAAATATTTTGTTAATTTTCCCTTATGAGTTTTTTTTTAATTGACTCATTTGACATTTTCCTGTATGCCCCGGTCTTACTTTCAGAAAAGACCAGACCTGTCATTCTTAAAAACTTACACTTTAATATTAAGCTTTTGTCCATAAAACAAAATCAACCTTTACTAAACAAGACCAACACAAAAGACAGCTTTAACGCAGGAAAGGTGCTCACCGATGCAGTCGACGCTGAAGAGGTTTATGGAGGTTGTTATGGAAGACTCATCGCAGGTCTTCATTCCTCGCAGGGCGAACCGCACCAGGGAGGCCTTGACGCCCTCGGGCAGGAAGGACAGCAGGTAGACGGGCATGTAGAGAGCGTAGCGGAGCTTGCAGAGCAGCGGGGTCATGAGCTTGCCCTGCGGGGACTGAGCCATGCGCTCGATCGTGGGGAACAGCAGCACCGAGCGAAGAACCTGCCAGGCCACGAGAAAACGACTGTCAGTGGAGTCCGGCAGCACCACAGCCCAGCCCGGGAGGCTGAACGTGTAAACGAGTCCCCACTTAGAACGAAACTGGGTTTCCAGGCGTATTTCCAGGTGCATTGTGTCCCAGGATTTCTGGAGGTTAAATTTTTTAAAAGATGAAGGAAATAAGTAAATAGTTATGAAATGCTCAGTTTTATGATATGATGGGGAAGAACTTGAGAGGTGAGTGGCCTTTGGGGATCATGTTGTATACGGAGGCACCAGCACCGCTGGCTCCAGCAGGAGTAACCCCAGCAGAGGGCAGCAGGCAGGAGCCCTCTGCTCAGTCCTGGAGGGTTGTTTATGTCAGGAAAAGTACACTGCTTTTTATTTCACCTGGAAAACTACTTTCTCTACGTAAACCAACCAAATTAAAAAACATCAGCCACTGTGATGGTAACTTGACAGACTGACAACACACAGGGCTATCAGTTTGCAGTTCAATACAGGTAAATTTGGTTAGAACAAGAATCAGCACACACAGCTCTCTCACTACAGTGTGTACACTGGCACATAACATCACTTTTTGTACATTATAATGAGATAGACATATTCTATAGCCGGCAATTAGTTTATATTATGATAGTAGAATACACTGTAGCCTTAAAATGCAAAGAGATTAATTAAAAACCCACCCACACTAATCAAAAGTGAATTAATATACCTACTCTCAGCTATATTTCAATGTTAAGATCAAGCAAATATTCTAAAAGGATAATTGCAACATTTTTCCAGAAGTAAAAATATATTACAATAATTCACATAGGAATAACCATCAAAGACACACATTAACAGTATCAATAAAGTAAAGTAAGAGAGATTCTGAATATTACATTTGCAAATAATTAAGTATAAACAGCTGGGCTTTCTTGGTGACTTGAGACAAAAAAAACTGATGCAAAATTACATATACCTGTTTACTGCACAACATTCTACATACTGTGCAAATTAGAGTAATATTTTTGTAAAAAATATTTTAAAATAATTGTCTTTATTCTCAGATGAGACCTAGCTAATGTATGCCACTACATCTGTGTGCAGCACCCTTGGTCTCAGCAGCTCTCCAATGGAAGGCAGGGCATGTCGCTAAGAGATGCTTACCAGATCTGGGCACTGTAATATAGCAAATGGCAAACATTCAGGAAATATGATAAAATCACAGACGCCTTTAGGTTAGAAAAGGTCTTTAAGATCATCAAGTTCAACTGTTAACCCAGCACTGCCACATCCCCTCCTAAATCAAATACTGAAGTGCCACATCTACACATCATTAAAGTACCTCCAGGGATGGTGACTCAACTCTTCCCTGGGCAGCCTGTTCCAGTGCTTGACAACCCCTCCTGTGAAGAAGTTTTTCCTAATATTCATTCTAAACCTTCCCTGGTGCAACTTCCAGCCGTTTCCTCTTGTCCTATAATTTGTTCCTTGGCAAAGGAGACTGACCCCCAACTTCCTGCAGCCTCCTTTCAGGTAGTTGTAGAAAGCAATAAGCTCCCCTGACCCTCCTTTTCTCCAATAGGCTCCCTCAGCCACCACTCATCAGACATGTGCTCCAGACCCTTCACCAGCTCTGTTGCCCATCTCAGCACATGCTCCAGTACCTCAATGTCTTTGTTGCAGTGAGGGGCCCAAAACAGAACACAGGATTTCAGGTGTGACCTCACCAGTGCCCAGTACAGGGGGACACGATCACTGCCCTTGCCCTGCTGGCCACAGGACACACGTTTGTGTGTCTAAGATGTGTAGCAGGTCACCAGCCATTTCTCCTCGGATTATTGGGGCTTCAGTCTGCTTACTGTCCCTGTCTTCCAGCTCAGGAGCCTGGATACCTGGAGAACAACTGGTCAGAATAAGGTATTGATCTGCTGGCTCGCCCTGTTCCTTCCCTTATGATTCCCTGCAGCTGGAATATAGAGGAGAACACTACTTGTACTCGTGATTCCTTAACCAATTGTCACACTGCCCTGAAGTCTCTTGACTGCCCTCAGACTGCTTGTTGCAACTGCATTGCCAGCTACCTGAAAAATCAGTAATGGATAATAACCCAAGAGCCATACCAGGGTGGGAAGCTTTCTCTTCATCTCTTCATGTCTTTCACCTGGGACCCAGGGAGGCAGCAGGGTTCCGTAAGAAGTGGGTCCTTCTGTTCCCTTCAGAAGGAGTCTCCTATGAAAATGATCTCTTTTTTTTTTTTTTTTTTTTTTTTTAAATGGATGCAGTTTTGATGCAGGGTGTAGGGTGACAACCTCAGCGACACCTCCAAGCCAGGGGAACCATTGTCCTGGTTATTGCATTTGCAGACACCTCACACCTGTTATTCCAGAGCACCTGGAGAGGTGCGGCAGTCTCAGGGGAGATACACCGGCAGTGCCAGGGGGAAACTTGTCACCATTGCCCCCTGTCCCTTAAGTCACTGTGTTCAGCCAGGCAGAGAGAGGGCAGGGAATCCTCCGTGTCATGCATCCATCATCAGAAACTTGCCACACCATCCTTTTCACAGTATTTTAAAAGCAGACTTTGAAAGTGCTATTTATATAAAATACAGAACTATTTTAAGAAATTTTTCTACTTTCCAGCTGATCCCACTTTGGTTCGAGACAAAGAAAAATACCTTCTCAGGGAAGTCAATCCTGGGCCTCTTTAATAAAGGCAACCAGAAGCTGAAGTATAGGAATGCAAAACTTAAATTGTATAGTAGTTTCGTGATACTTCAGCTAGGAACTGAACCCAAACTGTTGTGATCTAAAGCAGATTTGACCTGCATTCCCAGGCACACTTTAATCCTTTGACATTGCAGTTTATAGATATAGGATTAGTTGCTTGGAGGACTGCACTAACCACCGGGAGAGCTGCTAAATCTTGGAGGAAAAGGGACAAACCATGAAAGCTGCTACAATGTCCTGTGCATTCCTGCATTTTGCAATGGCACACTTATTTAAAATATGGTGGTAAGATGAAGGATAATTTTTTTTTAAAAAAATATTTTTCTCTTACTAGAGAAGTATAAAATTTGCATTTTCCAAACACCGACTATTTCTTAGTTTACTACTATATTCCTGAGCCAGGATTTTGAAATGTGCATTTTGCTGTAGAATTGCTTAAAGATGTAGTTCAACTTCTTTACAATAGAACTGCAGATACAACAGATTTAACCCTTTTTATGATGACACATAGGATCATGAAAAGGTGTGTCATATTTGTGCCTTGAAATAAGTGAACTAAAAATATTCAGGTAAAATAAGAAAATTAATAAGATTCAATAGCCAACATCACTTAATAAATGCCTGGATCTTATCTAGATGCAATTTACAGCAGCTAAAATCAGGTAGATGCCACAGAACTATATTCAAGTTAAAACTTTCAGAATTATTATAAGACTAATGAAAATATAATTAGAGAAATTCAGATTCACCTGGCTTAAACTACCCTCAATTCCACTTCCAGTGATTTTTATCTGTTAAGTAGGTGGAAAGGCAGAGAGATGGGCAACTAGAGACACAGGTCACAGAGATTCAAGCAGATCTGGTGACCACAAAGTTGGCGAGTGGATCTCCTGAAGGCAAACACACCCTGTGTCCAGGAGTTGTTGAGAGCTGTGGGTTGTATCACCTACCCTTGCCATGTTTTGGCCAACCCACTAAAAATAGTACATGTACTATTAAATTATACTGGAATTGCCACTGTTGACTGCTGTGACAATAAAGAGTATCTGTAAAACAGTCACTCAATTTGTTTACCAGTTATTTATTATCATCCTATTAAACCACAAGATTTCAACACTCAGGATGACGCATACATCAACGTTCAATGTTCAAGGCATAGATGCTCTGTGGGTTAGTCACCAGGCAGCTGCTTCTACTTCATCATTAATTTTTAACTATAAATTTCACAGGGCTCAAGACTTGAATGGTTCAAGGGCCTATAATATGATTCAGTGTCTCAAAAGTTCTACATTTTGTTAAGAACCAAAAGCTCACATTACCTGCAAACTCTTCACATGTGGGTACCAAGGCAGCTCTTAGTCTCTAGTCAAGCAGTATATACTCTTAATCTACCTAAAACAGGATAACAAGGTGACAACTGAATACTCTCAGGACTTCCCTGGATAATGTCAACATGGTTTTGGATTTGCAGAAACAGTTGGAAGTTTTTTGTTTTGATTAAAATGAGAACATAGTACAAAAAGCCACACAACTAAATTTACAATAAGTTGCTGTTTATCACTGCACAATTGAATAGTCTCAACTGTACCAGCAAAGGATTTTTGTAAAGTGTTTAAATGGTTTCCTTATAAAAACACTAAAAGTATGCAAATTGGATAAAGCTAAAAAAAACCCCACAGTAATATTTTTCATTAGTGCCCTCTACTGAAGGAGTTGAAATATATTAATCAGGTACTATTTAAAGTTTGAGTGGGTAATACTAATTGTACAGGGACTGGCAAATGACAGTGCTGAGGAAGCAAAGCCATGCTTAAAAACTGGATGCCACTCACAACCAGTATTCAAAAAAAGCGACTTTATTTTTAGAGCAGTTAAATCCTTTGATGCCAATGAGAGATGCTCAATAGTTTTGCAATGAACCAGTTCTGATTACACAAGAAATGCTGGTTACAGGTGTGCCCCTTCTCACACAGCTGAGGGCACCCAGAGGGCTGTCACACCATGCCACCTGCTCTTAATACAGAGAGACATTTTGCTAAGAGAAATAAAATGGGAGAGAAAAGCAGGCAGGAAGTGAAAAGGCAGACACTGACCAACAAAAAGGAGCAGGAACCATTACAAAGATTTGTTTCAGAAGATACCCCAAGTAGGTGAATTCATTAATTACAGCCAGGCTTTCTCAGTCCTGTCCCTTGGCTGTCAATGGAGAGACCATCCCTGCCCATGACAGCCCACAGGTATGCTCAGGTATCTCTACCAGAGTCATAAAACAACAAGACTGACCCACTGAAGAAAAAATCAGAAGGTGAAACTTCCTCAGAAATAACCGACTGGTTCACTCCAGCTTTAATGACAGAAGCAGCAGTTGCTGAAGGCTCACATTGGCTTTTGAGCAGGAAAGGTTTTGGAAAGCATCTGCAACTGCTGCACAACCTGCTCTTGATCACTGAGGTGGCAGGAATGGTGAATACAATAACCATCAACAAAAAGATCATAAGGCTCAGATCCCACGTGAGTTATTCAACTTGGAGCCCACCTAGAACTCAGAGATCCAATCAGTGGGCAGAAGCAGGACAGCAATCTATTTATTGTGTGTTATAGTGGACCCATCACATTGATCGATGCTCAGTGACAGAGCACCTAAGCACAGCCCCACAGCTCTGCTCCACAGCCCCAGCATCACTGCCTGCATGGCTTCAAATCACAGGACAGGAGAGTTTTGTTTAAAATTCCTTCAAAACCCCACAAAAAGCAAAAGCTGCTTCTCAGTTAAAAGCAGCACTTCTTTTGATATATATTAGTTCATCCCATGTATTAGTTATATTAACTCTGTTGTGTTGGCAGAGGAAAAGCCATTATCTGTGGGATGAAACCTAGTAAATTTTTCAAAGATAACATAAAGATGCACTTAGTGGTAATCTACAGTCTACCCTAGACACAGAATGCCACATTAATCACAATTTCTTCTACTCAGTATGCAGAAATCTGCAGGCAAAACAGTATTCCCTGCTTTATTGCCAAGCTGTGCTGAGCAGATTTCCAAGACAGCACACAGGACAAACCAGACAGTGTTGGCTTCATCTGTCCTCTCACCAGAGCAGGACTTGCCCCTTCACTGTGCTCAGTCATGAATCATACATAATATAATAAATACAATACTATATATAATATTATGTAGTCTATAAATATAATACAATACAATACAGTAAGAAGTATATAATACAGAGTTCTATTTTAAAATCTTGACTAATTTCATCTTCGGCTGTTCAAGATGCCATTTCATTTGCTGCACCAGCAAACTGTCTGTCCCAACAGCGACAGCAAAAGAACTAAAGAATGAACACAAGTGATAAAAAATTGTTTTCCTCCTGGTATGAAGTCAGAACATAATGTGTGCACTTGGTCTTCTATTTTATCTTATGGATCTCCTGTGATTCTAAACAAATGTTTGGGCATATTAAATAGGCAACAAGTATCTCAAACACAGCTAATAGAGAAGTTCAACGACTCCACATGAAAATATACATTGTGAAAGCAGGAATATTTAAAATGACTATGTGCAATTCACAATCCTCTGCTCTAACCAAAGCTTACTTTTCAGGGTAACCAAATCCTTTCTGAAAAACAAAGGGGTAAAAAAATGTAAATAAGCAATGTTTTGTAGAAAATGATGAATTTTTTATTACAGTGAATGTCATGGTGGCTTAGATCGTGCCTGCTTAGTGGAAGAGAATCTTCTGTTACCATCTTCTATAGCACCCTCCCAGCGTACAGGGGGCTACAGAATAGAGCAGGGGCATGTACACTTGGTTTCACACTTTCAACAAATTTTCTATATTTCCTATTTCTTAATGCTCAAATTTACCCTTTGTCATCAGAGGCATTTAATTTTTTCTATCATTTTCATTCCAGACTTCTCATTTTATTACGTATAATCTGTGAGACTAAGTGATGGAAGGATTTTTTAATTTTCTGTGAAAATCGTTTGTATATGAAGAGCATCATTTGCTCCCTGCAGCACTGAGTTAGTTTTCCAAGCAAAAGCACAGTTAATGCATGCAACTCTGTGAGCATGGTATTAAAACTCTAAAATAATACACTGAAATGTTCTCTGATGGGCTGAAGGAATTCTTGCTCCCTAAGAAAAGCACACCTTGTGAGTGCCACCAACATCCTCACAGTGATGTTTCTCTGCTCAGGTTCACTAAGGGGCATTTGAATTTTCATAGTTTGAGAACGCACTGGATCAAGGATCAAGGATTAATCACAGGACCTCTTGGTAGAATTTTCATGGGCATACTGAGGACCCAGCTAGGGATTGAGTTGTTTAAGGGAACTGACACATGCAGGCTGTGAAGGCATGTGGAGGATGTGCAGACACTCACAGGCAGAGCTTCCATCACAGTATCTGAAGAAATTACAGTTCAGCTGAGCAGAACTACTTGATGCCATCTGTCAGCTTTTTCATGTAGGTGACAGCACAGCATATAAATGCAACAGGACAAAAGCAGAGAGCAATGTACTTCAAGATGAACCTGATTCACAGCCAGGACGTTGCTTTCCTTTCACATAGGCACAAGTGCACCCAAACAGTAGTGCCAAAGATACCAAACATAAGCATGTAAACACTGAATGTACTTTTTAAGGACTGAGCAAGAAAGCATGCAAGCAATCCATAGAACCATTTACCAAATAAGCTTTGGATTGAATTTTGCTTGACAACTTCAGTGCCACTAACTCTAAGGTGTTAGGTCCCAGTACTGCCCTGGGCACATGCCAAGCCCAACAAATGCACATATGCACACACACGTGCACACACCAAGCAGGTACATGCTTCTCATTCTTCACTAAATAAATACAGCCATACCTAGAGATCCCCATCCAGCACTCTGGCTACATGAATATTAATGACATCTTACACTAAAAAGAGCAAATTCATAAATACAGTAAAGTATGCATACATACACAGAACTGAGCTATGCCGGAACAGCAGTATGACAAACAGTTCTCTTTGTCAGTACAGCAATAACCTAAGTTTTATCATATCACAGGCACTGATTTTTGATTGTCTTGCATGTTTTTTTCCCCTTGTATGCCTTCTGCAAATAGAAAGAGGTGAAACTAGTATAAAAAATTTTATCACCTAAAATGTGCTAAAAATTGTGTCTACTACTTTGCATTATAACCTCAGCACCGGTACGTGAAATTGGCCTAGGACCTAGGCTCCAGAACCAACACCTTTTACTACGTTCTCTGGCATGACTTTGCCCAAAGCCAGATGTCCTGAGATGACATCTGGGCACAAATTAAAAAATAGCACAGTCCAGGGGCTCTCCTAAATAGAGAATGTGTGTGAAGCAATCATTTTTGGGGCTAGGAGGAATGGAGAAAGTTTCACTATTGGAATTTAAGCTGTATTTTGCCACTTGCTGTTAAGAGCCACCGGATGGGCCATAGTTTGTTTTATACAGAAAAATAATTTAAACACCAGTTTTAGCACATCTATCTCCAATACCTTGAACTGTTCAGAGAGATTTAGTAATCAGTTTTGTCTACATAAGATTCTAAACACACTGTGTGTCATCACTGGCAACTACATACAGATCCTCCCTCTGTTATCAAGAGATCATTTATCGGATGCTCAGAAAGCAAAGAACAGCCAGTCACTAACTCCATATGTCTTTACATACATAGGTGTTAATGGCATCTGCTGAAATCACACCATGAAATGGTGGGGAAATAAGTGAGAATAAACCTTTGCGTTTTTCAGTGTTCATTTTGGCTCAGTGTTATCCAAGTTCATTACTGGTTTTTAATCAAGGTGCCTGAGTTAGGAGTTAAATCAGTCCAAGATTCCCAACTGAAGTCAGTCAGGGACAGATCCTCAGAAGATGTAACTGAACTAAACCCACTTTCTAGTAGAATCTTCTGCTTCCCACTAACTACAGAGGACCTAAGACTTCTAATTAGGAGCTTCATAATATGGAACAAAAGGGGACCCCTCCTCCCTGAGAGATGAAGAAAGCACACTTTTAAATAAATACTTTGAGGGGAACAATTGCTACTATTAAGCAGCATTTGAGCAAGTGTTCTCTAAAGAGGTCCATTCATAGCAGTGTATTATACCCAACACTAAGAACACTACATAAATATACTGGTGCCCCTTACCATGGCAATATAAAAAGAGCAGAATTTAGTATTTTGTTCTGCAAAAGCTGAAGATAATGCTATAATTCTGGTATTTGGTCAATGTTGGAAGATCTGATCTTCAAATTACAAACAGGCAGTTTAAGACAAGAAGCCAGAGATATTTCATACTGACTGTCACTACCTCTTCTGTAGCTAGACTGCAGTTTCCATGGACATAGTGCTTCAGAAGGATAGAAACCCTCAAAACAACACCCACCTTTCACCCCATCCCCCAAACTGGAAAGAGGTGGTATAATGATGAGGTTCTGTTAAGTTAAATTTGGTATTTTAAATATTCATCTCACCGAACAAGCTTGGAAGCTACTACTACCTTTAAATATGCCCAGGAAAAATAATCTAAAGCATGAATGAGTAGGAAAAGACCTGGAAAATAATTCAGCTGTACAGACACGTGGGAGATGGTGATATGCAAGCTTGCAACATGATATGGTGCAGGAAGCAAATGAGAGAGAAGCAATTTCATGTTGCATACAGCAAGGAAACACATTGCAAATGCCAGAGGAAGCTCTGGCTCTGGCTCTGGGAGACAATGCAGATTGCATACTGTGCTCTAGACCCTAAATGGAAAGATTTCAACCAAAAGCCAGCCAAAAATACAGACTAAAATTATCAAGGGGCTTGCATGGTAAAATCTCTGAAGAAATTATACGTAGTGAAAAAACTATGAATAGCTTGGCAAAATGGCAGCAAAAAGGTAATGAGGTGGAGGATCATAACTACACAAATTTTTAAGGGCTAAAAATGCAGAGGATGTGAAACAATATTTTGGGTGAAACAAGATCCATAAGTAGGTGTGATGGAAAAAAATTAAAAAGCTAAAGCAGGTATCAGAAGTCTGCATTGACATAAATTCTTACGCTGCACCAAGCTATCAGGTCCCAGCTGTGGAACCATTTCCAACAGGACATGACAGACAGCCTTGATTTCCCAAACCACACCATTGTGTTAGGGAGATGAAATAAATTGGTAACATTATGCCTGATAATGTTATTTATAAATTCAATTTCTCTCATGCAACTGTGTTGTCCTGGGACCGAATGGCATTTACATATACAGACTAAAATAATGAACCAGGAAGAATGAAAAGCAAATGCGTTGACTTAAAATGTGGGGGGTTTTTTTCCTTCTATCCCTTGTTTCATGCAAATATTAACCACATTCAAACATTAAAAATTTAAAGCATGTTTCATCTATACAGCAAACTGGCAGCATATTTGCAGAGTGGTTATGCCCAGGAAAGAAATATACCCTTTTGGGAGGAGAAAACCAATCAAACATTATGTGCAAAGGTTTTACCCCTCCTCCAAAAAAAATCAGAAAAAACCCTGAAGCTGAGAATGTAATGGAAAAAACAATATTTCTCTCTAGTTCAAAGAATTCTGTTACTAAGATGAGCTTCTTAACACTCCAGCATAAGACTGATCATTAAATACAGTCCAAAAGTGTTCTGCATTTCCTTTCCATCAAGCTGTAAGCACTCCTCCAGCACCCAAAGATAAATTTTATGATGCCTTGGAAAAAGATCCAAATCCCCAAAACTGATGATCCAGCACAGGATGATAAAATGGCAGACTCACAGAACTACCACTGTCATGGGCCCCATTTTCTGATATGGAACTCATTAATTAAAAATATTTCTAAAAGCCCAGGAAATTATTTTTTTCCAGCCAACTTTTAGCCAGAAAATGCTACTGAAACAAAACACAGAGTTCAGTGCTAATGGAGAATACCTTTGTGGCTTCAAATCTTTGATGAATTTTACTGTGAGTATGTAAACAAGGTTTTCAGTGTTAGGGGGTACAGTGTATATACTGTCTACCTGTGGTCAATCTTTACTGCTTCCAAAGAAGCCATATGAGGGCACAGAAGCTGTATCTCAAGTCAGGGCAAAAAATATTTGTTGGACAATAATGGGAAAGTCCATAAACAGGAGTTTAAGTACTGAAATAGAATGCATACTTTCTAGTAATGGTTAAATTTCATACACATATATATATGTGTATATATATTGTGCAAAAATGACAGCCACCATAACAAGTGTACTCTCTTAGCTTTTTTTACAGTCCTTTCCATTAACTACTCATATTCACTAAAAACAATATAGTTTTCCTATTTGTTACTTATTTGGATGGATACGTCAGATTTAATATTTTCCTGTCCAGAAACCTGTTTCAAATTTCTGCATTTATTTATATTGATCTGATTCTATATAATATTGCATTTTAATATAACATAATAGATAGTTACATAGCAATTTTATTTTTCTCTGTATTTGTAATGTATATAGAAGGCAGTCATATACACATAATGAGGTTAAATGAGCCAAGATACCCAGAGCTCCTCCCATAATTTAGATTCGTTATTATCTTCCTAGGCTTTCCCTCTACTTATTTCATTTTGAATTTCTCTTTCTTCAACACAGCTAGCTGGAAATTACCTTGTATGATACTACTTATGCTTTTCTGTTCTATAAACTATATTACACTGGACTAAAATGTGTCATGTATCACTGATCTTCCCAAGAGCACTGATGGAGACCCTTAACCCTTTATTTATATTTTGTTACTCCACACACAGAGTGAGAAAAACAAGCTTTTCTAAAACCTTATCTATGCAAATATGACTTGTGAGATGTGTAAGAAATGGTAATTGGAGAGAAAACATTTTTAGTCCCTCTCCTGCACACTCAGGCTTTTAATTCTTACAATATGTGTACAGCAGATAAGGCTGCCTCCTTAAACTGCTTTGCTGACATGGATGTCTTCTCAACCTTCTCACTCGTGTTCCTTAGCCCTGACTGTCACTCAAGGTCAAGCTAGAGCACAGTCAGCAGGAGTTGAGGCATAGGACAAGTGGTAGCCAAGCTCTAATCAATGTCTCCTCTAGAGATCTGCAAAGCAGCTAGAAATTTGTAGCATACTTTTAACAAAACAATATTGTCTTACTACTGTGCTGCATCACATCCTAAGCTCAGGTTGGCCATGTGACAAGGGCTGTCTCCTCTCCAAGCGCTGTTTTCCGTTTATCTTTGATGTCAGGGATGTCTCTGCCTCTTGGTATCTGGTGTATTCTCCTTTGTTCTTACTTCATGTTTTTGTAGATAAAATTACTTATAGCATAATCTATTAGATTGGGATAGTCAATTCAGTGTGACAAAGAGTTTCTCTGTGACCAGAGGTACAATCCTTGCAGACCCTTCTCACCTCTGAAAAACTCCATCACTATTACTGACCTTAAGAGAGTTGGTCAACTTAGACAGGTCTCCATCACTTTGAATTACAAAAGAGAGAACTTCAGAGGCTACAACAGCCTGGCTTCAGGGTAACATAAATTCAAACAACCACGTATCCCATGTTTTTAGCTATTCCCATTTGGACCTACGCAGAAACGATCAGCTATATCATTTCTTCAGGAAACAGTGTACATAGATACATACTTCTTGGAAGATTTCTCTAAGAAACAACATACGTATAAATCTTCCTGAACACCTCAGAAATGTATTGATTCCTAACATTTCTACAGCATTAATTTCATTCAAGATAAAGGGTAATGAAAGATAAAGGGCACACTGAGACTCATCTTGTGAAGTTGTGCACAATCTTCACAATTTCACAGTGTTCTACCATGGTACCAACTGTTGCAAAATGTAAGGTTATACGAAGTTTTGGTTTTTTTTTTAAGGGAAGAGTAAAGTTGTATGGAAAATGCTGTCCTCAATCAAAGTTGTTATTTGTAAATGGAACATAAATATACAGAAGCCAAGCAACAGCTAATGAAATCTAAGGTAAAATTTCCTTTTTGTGTAAGCTGGTTTGTATTTTCCAATCATCGGTTTTCTTGTGTCATGCATTTGAAGTTGTCAAATGTAATTCAATGAATCACAACAAACTGAATTTTTATCTTATAAATTATTAAACTTCTAGTTACTTCCATTCAATATGTCCAGTATTATCATATAAATGATACCTCTTTCAACATCTGAATTTGACCCACTATGTTCAAACATATATAAACCACATATTTTTCAAATAGATTAAAACTTCATTTTACTTTTTTACTATTTTCTTTAAGCTTCTACCTGATGATATAAATAGCAGGCAATATTCTCCTCTGTTTAAAATACTCTACAGTGATCACATGGTTTTTCCATGTGCTGGCACCTTCTTTATTTAACATACATTATCCAATTTTATTTGAAGTACATCTTTAAGGCCCCAAGCCTCCAGTGCTTCCTGGCAGTTCCACTTGGAAGGAAACAAAATTCAAGGACCAGCATTTTTGTTAATGTACTTGTATTTCAAACTGTAATCTCCAGTGTAACGACAAATACAGGGCAGGGTACGATGATTACATCCTTAGGTATGTAGACCTGAGTGTCATTTGCACCAAGGTAAGGTGTGACTAAATTTATGTCTACTTTAAGGCCACTTTCCACTGACTTAGCATAAATTTGATTCTGAGCCTGTAGGTTGCAGTCCTGCATCCAAACTCACTGGAGGAGCCATATGAAGAGTCCTGTTAAAACATGAATCACAATCAGCCTTCTACAGTATTAACTTTTGGGCTGTACTATCAGGAAAATACTAAAACAGTCCTTCAGAGTTTAATTACAAAAGACCTGAAATGGGACAAAACCAACTGAGCGTGTATCTTTCCATACCAAGAAAGTGAGAGGCAAGGAAATCTTGGTAGCATCCAACTTCAGCTGCTAAGAGTAAGAAATTGGTTTTGTCAAGTGGTCACAAGCAGAGTAACCAAAAAGATAGAGCCCTAATGAGACTTCACCGTGTCCAATATCCTATTGAATACTTATGATCCTCTGTGATTCCACCTATGCATGGCTGGGGGTGTGATCTTGCTCTTGTTGAAAGCAGTGGCAAAATATTCATCAATTTAATATGTCTTACTTCTGCCGCATGAATAAATTCTGATTTAAGGATTTATTTTTCAGTTATTAAATGTGACAGTCTACAGTCAATGTAGACCTCACCAAAGACATGATATTCCCAGCTCTAAAACCAAGACTCTGTTATCTATTCTTGGATAGACAAACGAAGACCATGGCTGCCATAAAGCACTGATCATGGTAGTTAAGAGATTAATCTCTTGGACTGACAAGTAAGTTGAGATCTTTCACAATTCCCTTTGAAACCAATATGCTTTCAAACACACCTTTCAACAGGTGTCAGTATTCTCCCTGTACCTGACTTCCAATGATGAACCCTGTTGGATAGCAACAGGAGAGGGACCATCCATACCTCACCTTACAAGTGGGTCACAGCACAGGAAAAAATTATCTGTTGTTTCACATTACTTGAAATATTTTCCAGTAAGAAATACTCCTAGAATTTTTCCACTTGAAGCCCAGAATTCTGCTAAATACACAAAAGACTCAGAAGTGTTCTTTACAGACACTGCGAACTATTTTTCAACAGGTCAGCTCTACACACTGAACTATTTGCAAATTATTAAAAATATAAAAAATATTAAACACACAGACTGTTCATTACATTTACAAGTCTCACAGGGCTGAAATGCAAATTACTCTGTACTACAAATATTTGGGTAACTGAAAACTTGCCCAAAATATTTGAATTAAAAAAAAAAAGAGCAAAAAAAAAGCCTTTTTATGGGTTAAGGTAATAATGAGAAAACTGTTCTCCCAAAAATCTGTATCTTATTGTTGGACTGAAAATAGTTTAATAGAGAAAATATTCATTGACAGGGTAGTATTTTACATAGAGGATTAAGCCCCATCAAAGTGGGCAATGTCATTCCATCTACAAGGGAAGTGCCAAAGGAGACGGCCAAAATTTGCAACGGTGTGATAATACCAGCAGGGATGGATTTGTTGCTATTATGATTAAAGCACATAAACAGAAGAAGATTAGGAAGGGTGAGAGTGAAAAGAGAGGAAGAATAGTTTATTGGTTGGAAGAAGGGCAGGGAGAAGCTTATGTTGGAATGCAGTGTCACAGTTACACACCATAAAGCTTTCAGTTGCTCCCATTACATGAATGTCAGAACACAGCTGCCACTTTCCAGGAGAAATTCTTTCCGTTTTTATTTTGGAAGTACAGGGTGCATTTTTTTTTTTCAGTGTAGCACTCCCGTGAGATCACAGCACTGCATCTGTGGGTACACTTACAGCACATGGACTGGGAAATGTCATCCTTGTAGACATGCTCTAGGGCATTCACCACTTAGGATGGACCAGCAATGTCCTTAAATTGGAGAGATGGCTCAACCAAAACAAAGCATTAAGAATTAGATTTTGTGTTGTCTTGAATGAAGAGTCATCAACGTAAGAGCCATACCTACCAATAAATCTCAATGACAACCCATTCACTTTAAGGAAATGTGGCTGAACAAGGTGAATGAGAAACCAGCCTTACAATTATAATCTCATTTTGCTGACGAAAAGGAAAAGCCATAATTTTCCATCAGTGCCTTGAGATCCTTGGACCTCTATTTTTAAGTGTTCCACTCAAGACATTTGGAAGGGGTATATTTTGTCACTGACTGAAGTCAGCCCTCAAAAAGGCATCCAGTTGACCCAAACCCATAGTCCTTCTTGGTTCAATGGGTCAGTGCTCAGACAAGGAAAGCTGAGCTGGAATTGTATGTTGGAAGTTCAGTCCACTACCATTTTGACCAATTAAACTGGCTTAGTGATGTACTCTAGAGGAAGAAGCACAGTCAGGTTCTGCCCTGTGGTATCAATGAAGAACAGGATGAGTGTGTCAGGAAGTATACACTGAGCAGAACTTTGTATTGCTGTCAAAGGAAAAAAAGAAAAGAGGACTATTTGAGGTTAAAGATAGAACTTGCATCCCAAAGTCTTGTTAGGGTATCAGAAGAAGAGAATAAGAAAGGAGGGAGTGAGGAATTCTCTCAGTCAGCTCATTTTTTCTTGTGCTGACCTTTCCAGAACTGCAAGCATTTTAAATAATAAGGGCAAAATAGAAAATTCCTTCCTTTGCAATACTACAGAGTGCTGCTAGCCTTAATTACTATGACAAATGGAATATAGGTAGGAATCTGCTACGAGAACGAAATTATCATATCTAATTTATCACACAAATAAAATTGGTCATCAGGTAGAAATGGCTTTAGTTCATCTGAGAATAAAAATTTGTAGAATTTCTTTCAATTGCCAGTGCCAGGTAAAAAGTCTAAACTCTGTCAGCTGCCATTAAAGGTCACAAATTATATTTAATGAGAACTGGGGTTTGTACCTTTCATCTCAGTAAAACACACTTACAGTAGTCATACTACTGTTTTAAAATAGAGGAGCAGAAATTCAATATTTTCAAGAACAATTAGGACTCAGTAAATTCTGCTCCTTAAACAGAACTATGCTTTGTTTTGGAATTTTAAATGGAGCGGAATGTTCTTGAAATTTTCCAGTGACTAGAAATGCTGTAACAAAGTTATTAGAAGCATATTTTCATTAACATCAAGTGAACTTTCTTACAGGACTCCAAAGGTAGTAAGTTTATTAAATACATTGCTGTTCCTGGACTTGCACTTAAATGTATATTTAACACTGAATTCCACATGAAAGGGCAAACTCCAATGATTGTTTTTGCAAAATGCCACAGTGAAGTACGCTTGCATCCAAACTATAGAAATCAAGTATTTAAAATATTTACATATTGAAATAAACAGAAAAGGAAGCAGACTTCTGTCACACTTAATTTTGAAGATAACCTTGGTCATAAGAGTACAGACGGGGATTCCTAAGAAGAAATCTAGGGCTTGATTTCATTCCCTCAATGTAGGATTACAGTCATTGAACACATCCTCAGGTATATGAAAAAAATCCATAGTGGCATTAGCAAAAACACCCCCAAAAATCAGCCATCAAAGCAATGCTAAAAAGACACAGAAAAAATTCTCCAGTATTTGCCTGAACTTAATTTAACAGTGTATTAGAAATGCCCTAAATGAAGTAAATGTACTGACTAAGTTCAGGGAGATCATAACTGTTTTTTATGAAGTTTGTGTCTTTTTCCAATTCCTTTCACTCCTTCAATGAACTCTTCAGAAAGGACACACCACTCTTGGGATAGAAGCCAATGCAGCAGAAGCACCCCTAGACTTCACCATAAACCACGGGGAATGAACAAATTAACAATATGGTAAAGTAGTAAATATTTGCAATTATAACACTATCTGTTCTAGGTAACCTCTTCTAACTAGAAGATCCAAGCCAAGTCCTTCCCCACTCTGAGTAACTATCAAATACAACGAAAGCAGCTCAACTTCTTTGCTGAGGACTCAAGATTGACAAAAAATACCATTTTAATACAGAGCTTCTAGGAACAGATATTGGCTTCTAGAGTTACAAGCCATGCTCAAAGTTTAACTACATGCTTGCAAAGTCTACGATCAAAAAGTCCACAATGTCCCTTCACCCTCCCCCTTAATGAACAATTCTTTAATGTCCTAATTGACTGCTTTCTCCTCTACTTAATACTAAAACAGCATGAAAACTGCAGATTTCTGGCTCTGTTTTCTTCTGTAAGAGCACATTCACTGCAGTAGAAAAACAAAAAGAAGTTGAAGCTATGTGCAACATATACTGAGTTCCAGTCGTTTGGTCCAACTCTCCGAAGAGATGAATCTCTCATTTTCAAGTGCTATGCACACACATCTGCAGACAGGATTTCAAAAGATCTCACCACCCAGCATAAAAAGTTCTTCGGGAAATCTGGCTTTCAAAATGGTGTTGAGCTCTTTTTAAAACATATGTCATAAATCCTAATTGTTTTTGAAACTCACTTCTTGTTATATGTTTACGATTCTCTCATTTATATCAAATCACTTATTTATTACAATATGAATCTAAATTTCCGGAGATTCAAAGTAACAAAATTTTATTAACAAGTCTCTAAAAATTCACAGCACATAACAAATTCTGCTATTCTGCCATTTACCATTTTAGTAATCTTTTTATTTTTACTCTTTCATTTCCTCTTCATTCTCATGTTTTACTTGGGGATTCTTGATGAATGATCATAGATTCCACTTTTCAGTTTATTTTTCTTTATGTTTGTACATTTGACCACCTTAATGTCTTTTAACTTCCTAGAAAAAAATAATTTTTATAGGTTTATGTGAATTTTGACTACATACATCTGCAACCAGATGTTTTATTAGCAGTGAAATGTTATTAAAAAAAAATCAAGCCTCCTGAAATAAAAATTATTGTTTTTGTGTTTTCCTACCTCAATTCATCACCGAATAAAATCTCGCTTTTCATATTGTTTCTCTATTCCACTGACCAGTAAAGTAGTATGTTAAACATGGTGACAGAAATTGAATTTTCAGTGAACATTTTGAACAAAATGAAAAACATTTTACATAGAAAATCTTGGGAATTAAGGTTTTCCTCAGGCCTTCTTGTCACAGGCTTATGATCCAAAGAAGGAAATCTTAGGGCAATGTTATTACTGACTCTGAATTCTCACTCTTAAAAATGTGATCCATGTTAGAAACTTGCATTCAACTGCTTCAGAATTAGGATCTGACAGACAGAGTGTTGCTGATTTCATCCAGCCTGTCTATTACTTGCATCAAGCATTGATTTTAATGAAATTCATACTTGTGCTTTTAATTATCATTCTTCTATTTACCAGTCTCATCTGATCTTCAGCATTTCTGAACTGCAAGTTTTCTTGCCTCAGAAGAACAATGAACTATACAGAATCTGTTATTTCCTATGAAGATCTAGGGCTGAGCAGGTGATACCTGCCTACTTCACCTACTTCAAAAACCACACAAGGTATGCCATGTATACACATGGCAAATGCATCTGTTCAGAAATACATTATTTGTTTTCAAAATACATATATAGCAGTATTAAGAATGAATTTTATATATATTTTCTTTTCCAAAAGTCTTTTCTAAAAGACAAAACAGAGATTTAATACTAATTGTACCTTACCTTTCTGGTATCTCTCTGTCTGTATTTTGAGAGACATTTAGGGATCAAATATCTCTCTTATAATAAAGCAAACTGACAATGGCCTTTGGTCTATATTTGGCAGATACAAAAAGAGGAGATTTAAAACCTAGTTTTATAGAATCACAGAATGGTTTGGGTTCATCCATCCAGTTAAAGATCATCCCATCCCAATCCCTCTGCCATGGGCAGCAACACCTTCCACTAGGTCAGGTTGCTCAGTGCCCCATCCAATCTGGCCTTGAACACTTTCAGGGATGGGGCATCAACAACTATTCTGGCCAACGTGTTCCACTGCCTCACCACCCTCACAACAACCAGCTTCTTCCAAACATCCGATCTGTATCAGGGAAAATCAAAGAAAAAGAAATTACTCCTTATTTAATTTCCCCTTAGTCATTTTACATCTCAAGATGTACCACCTTCAACAGGTGTCTCATTACATTTTAAGTTTCCCAAATTAATTTTCTTTGTATCCTTGAGTCATTTCACATTCTTTTGTCCTCTGCATTACAAGGTGAGTTGTTTGTCTGTGAAGGTAGAAGTAATTTCAGGCAGACCTACAGAGCATATGGCAATCTGGACAGCACCTGTTCCTATTCACAAAGGTGGTGTCTATGGAGATTATACAAAAGAGCCCGTCTGCCTGTTGACTGCTGCATTTTCTTACAGTTGACATTTTTTAAGGCTTTTTTTTGGTGAGGAGAGATAGAAAAGAATATGACTGGGACCCTAAGGATTAGGGTCTGTCATCAAGCCAGTGAAAATAATGGTTTCTAGCAGTCTCTTGAGTGAGCTGACACTCTCAATCCCATTCTGCAGTTATCAACCTTTCATCGATTGTGTTCCAAAGGTTTGTTGAGCTTTTAAATTCAGGCTGATGGCTTTTTATGAGTGTCTTAGTAAAAAATCAATACCTCTCTAACAAATCTTTGCCATGAAGTCACAAACTGCTGCTCTTCACTTTGCAGCCTCCCACCGTAAAAAGAGAATGTTTTAATTTTGTCTGAGATTTTCATATGATGGTTGCTTTCATTTTTTAACTTTTTTTAAAAAAAAAAAACAAACAAACAAACCTTTCCACAAATCTTTGCAGAAACTTCTCAAATGCTTCAAAAATACAGTATCTTATTTATTTGGTTAGATTTACTAAATCATCTGCATTACTTCTCTTTTTCCAAGTAAATGAGCTGCAGAATGTTTGCATATGCCCCAAGTTCATATTGCTGTTTCACTGGCTGTTCCACCAGATTTACTGACATCGCCTGAAGCATCATCGAGAGTTGCAAGGTTGATTTTGCAGACTCTACAACATGTATGCTGTCAACTAAAGCATATTTTAGCCTAACTGCTGTCTCAGACCACCTGGGCTTCCTTGTCTATGCTCCCAAAGACTTGATACATCAAGAACTGACAGAGAGAATTACCTCTCCCCCCACCAAAATAAATAAAAAAGTAATAACTTACAGAAACAGTCCAACTCAATGTGACCAACTTAAAACACCCATAAAGTTAAAAAAGTTAAATTAACACACACATCTCACTGAAGGCAGCAGAACTTAGATTCATGTTTAAATCTGTGCAAAATTATGTTAGAGTATGTCTTTTTGCTTCCTCAACACTGAAAGGGGGGTGAAGGTGGGTGTAAATGAGCCCAAACCCATTTGCTTGGGTTTTTTTAATATGCAATTCATTTATCTGGATGGATGGCTGAAGAAGAAGAAAAATACATCAAACTCAGTTTAGTTTTATGGCGTGGCCTAAAAATTCATAGCTCTCTTCACAAGATACGCATTTATTTGAAACGTGCACCAATTCCCTTGTGAGGTCTGCTAAGCAGTCATCTGTTTTTTTCCTGCATAATAATTTTGCAAATATTGTCACTGAGTTTGTGTTACTCTAAATATTCTACCCACTTTAATTTTTATGGTGACTTTTTGCACTTTTCATTTAAGCCCACTACAAACAAGAAATTAATATAAAAATACTGTTTCTCCATACTCTTACTCCAGATCATGATCTCTATTGCTAGACATAAACACATACCCATATGCCACCCATCATTCCAACTCATTCAGGAACCATGAGCAAACAGTTCTCAGCAAGGACAAATCAAAACAAGCTACACAAACCAAGGACATTTATTTATGCTTCTGCCATGCTGTTGGTTACGCTGCACCCTGACACACAGGTACACAAAATACAGAGAGAAAACATTCTCTCTCTTCAGAAATCTTCTAGCTATTTTTCTATATTTCTCTCTATAAGAACATATATAAAAATACATATTTATTACTCTCTCTCTAGAAATATATATTTCTATAACAGTTTTGTATTTTAAGCAGTCTCACTGTACTCTTCAAAACATCTGAGATAAGCTTACTTTTGTAAGAGAGCATTCAAGGTAGTAAAAATATATTTCTTTGCTAAGAATATTTTAAACTTTATAATCAGAAGCTAATTTATCTAGACAACAGCTATGTGAACTGACTTTGTTTAAAAGTACTGTGACATCTAATTTAGGTAATCAACATTGGAATTACATGCTGTTATAAAAAATGAAACTTTCAAATATGGACTAAAAATTTATATTCCTTTCTAAGGTGTGGTTATCTTTTTATCTTCTTTCTACTTTCAAAATGCACTAGAACTTCTAAAGACGTCAGAGCCTGCTACATTACCATACTTTCAAAAGATGTTTTCTCTAATGATGACACCACCAGACTTGGATTACATGTACAGGTTCTAATCTCAGCAAAAGAGAAACTGAACAAATGCTGTTTCCTTCATACATTCCTTCCCTCTTCCATTCATGCTGCTGAAAAGATTCCTTATTATCTCAAAGGTCAGACATGCTTAGCACTTCCTGCACTGTTAAAAAAATTTCCCTCTTTTAATCTCACAGTCTCACAGATCCTGTGGATTTCCAGTAATTACAGAGTAAAGATTTTTGTTTTCTTGTAGAAATACCTCTATTTAAAAACATGGTGAGTTTTCTCTTTCCTAACTTTATGAAAGTGCTCCCCAAACTCATAATCAATTGTTCAACTCAATAATTAACACATGCACAGAAATGATGTGATAGGGGTTCCAAGTTATGAATTTGTTTTATACACAACTATTCCAAGTTCTGGGTTTGAAGCTATCATTTATGGAATCAGTCAAGTTCTAGCAATACCCAGTGTTCCTTCACACCACTATGACATAGTAGCAATGCGTGGGTTTGAATTACACATCACAAAAATTTTATTTGCTTAAACTGATACATACTCAGAGGTTTTAAATTCTTTCTCAACAATGAGTTTTACAGGAAGAGCAATACTCACATTGTACCCATTAATAAGTGTTAATTTATTACCACAAAGGTGCTGGCAATTCAAAAGAATCACTGCAAGTGGAAGACTAATGCTGTAACAGATTGAATTTCATTAGCAAGAAAACGTGTCAATCTTTGACTAAATTAATGATCAAAAGAGGTGTTTTAGGAAACACTCAGTAGTGCCGCCAGCAAAGCAGAAGGAAATCCTCCAAGTAAGGATTTGCATTTTAGCAGAGAATGCCTGGAGGTTGTAGCATATTTATGAGTCAGGCTCATGTTCCAACAACTGAGAAAATGATTTTGTCACTCAGCCTCATTTTTCAGTTCTGCTATCTGAATGAAGAGGGAAGATTATGAGGTTAAGAGCAAGTATCAAGGAAGCTGTTCATTATTGCAGTTTTCCTCCTCCACAAATTGAGGCTGCTTTTTTTTCCTTCCCAGTTTCAAAATTTTTTAGCAGTCTGGCAAAATCTGGATGCTCCACTTCCAGGAAGAGGTGAATATTGTCAAGATTTGAAGCCCACCATGACAACTAAAAAGTGTTCAGGGTCACAGAAAACAGACCAGCCAGGAACTATTTCCAGGTGCTGTCACTGAACAGGAGGGCATGGGATGGTCTGTGTGCACATGGCACAGTAGACAGTGAATCTCCTCCTGCCTACAAACATGATGCCTTCATCCAAATCAACTACTGGGAATGTTCCTGGGCCTCTGCTAAGCCCAGAACTGTTCCAGGGTGTTTCTGGGACTTGCTGGCTCCTTTGGGCCAAAAAGTCAATTAAAGATAAGTTAAAAACATCAATGGCCCAGTAGTCAAATCTGTAGCCCCACTTAGTAACAAGTACCAGTGTAACCTGTGTGCCCTTTCTCCACTAATCAGACTTAGTTAAAAGCATCAACCTAAGACTAGGTTTGTGCTAATGGGTCTCCTGAAGCAGCTCTTAACAGAAGCCTCCCTGAGAGTCAATGGGAAAATAGGGATAAAGTCCAAAACTGAATTTATGCTGCAGTATACTGGAAATTCCCGTTTCATTTCCCTTAATGGAATAAGAAAGCATAATTTCACAGAAGTTTAAGAAAAAAAATTTCACTACCCCATTAACCTGCAGAGCACAAGGGTCCAAGGAATCAGCACCACTGGTGTCCAGAGAAGAGCAATGAAGCTGGTAAGGAAAGCTAGAAAAGCTAGAAAAAAAGCCTGGTGAGGTGCTGGGTTTTTTAATCTGGAGGAGGCTCAGGGAGGACTTCATTGCCCCCTACTACCTGAAAGGAGGCTGCAGTGAGGTGGGGGTTGGTCTCTTATGCCTTGTCTCAAGTGAAAGCATGAGAAGAAATAGCCTGAAGTTGGGCCAAGGGATTTTCAGATTAGATACTAAAAGCCTTTTTCATTAAAAAAGTGGTTAAGCATTAGAATAAGTTGCCTAGGGAGGTGGTGGAATCACCATTTTTGGAAGCATTTCAGAGGCATCTGGATACAGCACCAGGGGATATGGTTTAGAGGTGATCATGGTGGTGTTAGGTTGACGATTGGACTCAATGATCTTGAAGAGCTATTCCAACCCTGATGGTTCTGTGATTTGGTGAAAACCAACAGCTGAAGAGGAAGCAAGAAGGAGAGAGAAGGGGATAGTACTTTCTCCTTTCCATGCATGCTAAGAGACAGACAATCCAGTCTCTATTTGACTAGACTATGGAAGGGCTTTAAACTGTGCAACAAGAATTACTTCACTGAAAGGGCACCAGGCATTGGAACATACTGCCCAGGGAAGTGGTGGAATCACCATCCCTGGAAGTGTTCATAAAACATGCAGATGTGGCACTGTGGGGACATGGTTTAGTGGTGAACATGGTAGTCCTGGATTAACAATTGGACTCCGTGATCTCAGAGGTCTTTCCCAAACGTAACAATTCTATGACTCTCTGATTCTAAAAATCAAATCTGCTAAACATTCATTCAAAATATAAATTTTTACTGGATTACTTGAACAATAAATACAACACGTTAACCTCTCGTGCAGAATAATAAACTGTAAGCAATGAAAGGCTCTTAAAGCAGACAATTTAAGACTGAAACCAAAATTCATGTAATTAAAGAATATCACATAAGCACTACACAAAAATAAAATCAAATGATCTAGCTACTAAAATACACATATGTGCTCAAAATCTTGTGGGAATCAAATATTCCAGTAAAAATAAAGGGAGAGATGGAAACACAAGTTTCTTATTATCACACTTCATATGTTATAAAACCTAAGAGTTAACTTATTTTTGGCAAAGGGACAAAGGTTGCACAATACTCTGGCTTACACAAATATTTTCTATTGTTAAATGCATGTTAAATGTAGCTTGTCATATATTAACTTTATGCACACAGTGCACCATGCAGCATAAGAGTGTCCCAAAGATCCCTACATTTCTAAACACTGATGAAATAGCAAGCTGCCAGAATCCAATGAGCCAGGTGTAAAAAGGTTACTCAAGAATTTATAGTTTAATTGAAACCAGATAAAATCATTTGAGCAATAAAGACTGTACAGATTCTGACCAAAGAAAAGTTGGTATTTTTGGTCAAATTACTGCATATGGTATTTTGTACAACACCCCTTCCTGAAAAGATAAAACAGTAATAAAAGTTTTCTCAAAAAAATGCCCTTGTTTATAATCACAAAGTGAAATATGCCCGTGGAAATATATCCTCATGTTTCACATTTTTAGTTGCTCTTTCCTTTAAAGGAAAAAAAAAGTTAGATGTGCAGTGGAAATGGTTATGAAGAAGTGGATATGCATGTATTAACCACATATATTGCATATATTAACCACACGCATATATTAACCACAGACTTTATGCTAACACTGCACTTCCTTCCACTGAGGATTTTGTAATGTAAAGGAAGAGGCAATGATTTAGTAAGAGTGAATGTTTAGGAATAAAAAAATCCGTATTCTTCATTCATCATCCACTAGCTGAGTGAGTTATTACTGAGCACTAACAGTGTGCCATTTCCAGAGGGGCAAGGACATGGTCCTGCCTTAGCCTTCTTATTGGTTCACAGTGACAAAGGAAAATGTTCAGATACACTGAACATGCAATAACAGCTCTCATTGAGTCACGCAAACCAAAACTGAGTTGCAGAAGCAATGATATTTGCATATATATTAAATTTTAGAAACAACGTCTTTCATAGTACTCATCACAATTTATATTACTAGTCATTTCCCCATGTCTAGCCAACAATCTGCTCCCCTCAAGATAAGAGACCACTATTAAAATCATAACCAGTCTTAAATTTTGGTGTAATACATAATGTAATTACCAAATATCTAGTGATCTGCTTATAAATTACTTAAAGATGAGAACAAGAAAGCCCTAAATATATTTGTTACCATTATTAACTATTTATATTCCAAGGGTATTGAAGATCCAAATTCAGATTTGGAACTTATTATTACATCAAACTACTTTACTATATGCTATTAGGGTTAGCCATTCATTTTTTTGTTTCATTTCAATCAAAAGTTTATGTATAGCAGAACAGAGCTTCCACAGGAAACCTCTGGCATTACCCACAGGCTGAGCACGTGCACTGCTTTGCTAATAATGTAACTCCCATCCGAGAAGGTTGAGGTACCTGAAGTTCTGATGCTCGCTTCATCATCTCCAGGGTGATGTAGCAACCAATAGAATGAGCAATCAGTACCAGCTTTATATCTTTTGATACGTTCTTTTTGAGGAAGTTCAGCTTATGCTCTACTTGTCCGTTAAGTCCAAAAACATCCTCTAGCTCCTTAATATCTGTGTCTGAAACACAAAAGAAAAGAAGTCCTTTGGTTCAATGATAGAAATACCAGGTATCTCTTCCCCGCCCCTGCCCTTCTTTGTAAAACACTGAAATAAATATACACATTAATTAAAAAAATCAAACCAAACCAAAACAAAAACACCAAACCACCAGACTTAATAATTTAAAGTTACCATCACTGGCAAACATACACTGATGAATAACATGCACAGGATGTGAAGCCTTATGTGCAGTTTGGGAACCAGGGAAAGATAAGGAAACACATGGAGCCTCATGGTATATCATCCAGTATTGTGATCTCCTTCATTCAGAACAAGTCTAAACTTAGGGCATTGGATCAGCTTAAATTAATCCAACTTCACATTGAGCAATCATGGCCTACAACAGCAATACTGCCCAGGAATAAGAGTCTCTCCTCGCAGAATACAAGCTATCATCCATGTGATATCATGCACTAACAACTTTCATATATACCATCTCCTGTCTTAAAATAAGGATGCACAAAAATGTCTGACGGAATGAGGAAAAATAGGAAAGGCCTGTGTGTCAACACTGAGCACTAGCACCTACACAAACTACCCCTATTTATGCAGGTTCTTCTCATTGTCAATTCAGCCACAAAGAAGAAGATCAAATTAGAGCTTCTTGGTTCTAGGTTATTGTGCAATTTCATTCCTTTTTTGCCAGAGACCTCCTAAGGGACCCTGGGCAATCCCTTAGAAAGAGAACTTGGATCTTCCTGGCCAGTCAATAAGACAAAGCTGAACTGGTGTCTGTAAGAATATACACCAATTCAGGCATCTTTAACTCTTGCTCATGAGATGGGGACATGGATCTCAAGTTCCCCAGTCTAAGTGGGTTCACCACTCTTTCATCTGCTAGAAAAATGCTCTACCCACTAAACTAAATGCTATGATGAGGATATACCACTCCAGTTTAAGATGAACTACTCTACTGAAAAGACTGTTAAGAAGAAATACTAATATAAGAATGAAAGAAAAGAGGCAGAAAGCATGAAGGAACATATGCCTCTAGCTTATCTAAAGGAGGTGGCACTAATATCACTTAGTCTCTTAAATCTGTGCTTTTATCTCAGGATTCAATTTCACAGTCCAGTTTAAAACTCTGATTTCTTATACTCCTTATAGGTTGACTTACAATGTAGCTTTGGTCTGAAATAAGCTACATCTCCTGGCAGGATGGTTCAGACACATGATGGAAACTGGCTCAATACTGAGCCATGGTCCTACATGTGTCATGAGGTTCCTGGCAAAAGCCACCCACCTCTAACAACTCAGGAGCAGCTGACAGAGATAGTGCACATACAGCCCTAATCAAGTTTTCAGTATTTAATTTCCCACCTGTTTTCTTTTGATGTGTTCTGCAACAGTTCCTTGTGTGACAAATAGATGTGGAAGAAAGTATCCATCGATACTGTGAATACATTAGTACTGAAATGCACTGAAAAACTACTGTAAGAGGAAGTCAAATAGTATCATAGATCCATTTCAGATGGGAGTTGGTTTTGCACCTGCTTGGAGAAAGCAAGAACTGTGAGTGAACTGCCTATGACTGTGAATAGTGTTTATCAAATTATGAAGGCTGACAGGACTTTAGTCTGTATTCAGTAAATTTGATGGCAATTGGACAGTAATCTCAAATACTAAAAATTAGTACTGCTCCTGTAGTGAAGCTATCGTGAGGCTGACAGAGACAGTACTAATTGGTAGTCCAAGTGGGCTGGCACTGTATCATGTTTTTGATTATCTGTATGAAACATAACCTTTAGAAGCAAAATAATTGCTCAAGAATGTGTTCTGATGACTCTTTTCTGAGATTAAATTTTACCAGAAATGTCACAACAAAGAAGTTCTTAATTTAAACTAGTATTTCTACTAAAAGTACTGATGATCACATCCCAGCATAAATTATAATAATTTACTCAAAAACAAAAAAGGATTTACTAAACACACTCAAGGAATGCAAAATTAAATGAGAAGTAATATTTTGTTTACTAGGACTTCTACAAGTAATGGAAAACAAAGAGCTTGTTCTGTTTCGGAAACCCGAAATAAAAGCCTAAGGCCAAAACATTGTTCTTAAACTTAGTTTGTAATTTTAGAAAAAGCTGTCTTTCCCACTTCTTATTTAATTACACAGCAGCTCAACTGCATGAAAGAATAGGCTGCCTACATCACAAGTCTAATTACAGGTATATATAACACAGCCTCCCCCTCCCTCCCAGAATACTAGAAATATCATGGCCCACTGGAGACAGCAACAAGTGATTTGAGGATATGCATATTATGATGTGTGGGGTTTTGCAATTTTCTTTTGTAAACATTTGACATAATTTCTGTACTGTTTTACTCAGGCACTGTCATCTCAGTAATTTATCAGCATGTCTTATAATGCTTGACATTTTATTTCAGTTCTTGAAAATAAAGGTTTTTACAGGAATTTCAGCGTATTTTCCAGTTAGAACAAGGGAAAAGGAGGTAAAGTAGAGGCATAAACCTTCTAGAGAATTTCTCATGGTTCACAAGACCCCAGAAACCAAGCATGAAACAAATTGTTATTTACATTATTCAGTCTCATGAGGTTAATGGCTGTTTTTCACTATATGAATTTGGTATCCGCTAAAAGAGTTGCTGAACATTGCTACCATGAAATTAATAATACAGTGGAGAAAGTCTAGCCCCATCTCAACGTTTACCAAGTTTAGGTAACTATGTTAGACAAATATAATTAACTATTTTAGTTATGCAGATGTTAGATATCTAATTCATAATTTATCTAATAAACAGTAGTGAAAGATTCTGGCCAACATATTCATAGTTATTACTGACTTCAGCAGAGATGTGCCTGTTCAGAACCAGTTGTTCTGCCAAATCTAGAACCATGAGGAAGGGTATGGCTTGGAATTAAGAGGAGAGTGAAAACAAGGGCTTTTTCCTCCTTGCATTTGCCCAGACTTGCATTTAGGACTTGAGCATACTCAGCTCAAGCCTGTGCATTAGTTTTACCTTATGGGAGCTGGGGAGGGCAGAGATTGCAGAAACCATTTTTAATTGAATGGTTTAGTCATGATCGATGATGACCATGCACACTTGTTGTACTGTGCTGGGCCAAATCATCTTGAGCACAGCACATTTCACACCACTCAGAGCAAGGATTCTCTGATTCCCACAGCTACTGGCCTGTGTTACATACACATACAATGTCTCTGAGGCTGCGAGTTCTGACAGCCAAGACTGACCCCAGAGAATTGTTTCAGCTGTTTAATACAACTTTTCCTTTTCTTCTGCAATACTGGTTTGTTGCCAAACCCAATCACCTTGGCCCTATTCCTAGAGAGCCACACTGGAGGATGAGTGTGCATTGTGGAGTCTGGTGATCCACACGCAAAACTCTCATCATGGACTGACCCTGCACTCATCAGGTGAAACTCCAGTGTCATGTAGCCTTACATTGAAATGCATATCCTATTTTACATTTGGACAAATATAAAGTTGCCCACGCCTCATGTCACTTCATGTTTCCCCAGCACAAATGCTACACTTCTAATAGTCCAAAATATGTGGGAGCTGGGCTGCATCACAAGTTTGGAAGATTTATTTATTTATTTTACAGAAGAAAATCACCCAGGGATTATCCAAAATCAACACGAATTTCTTGGGTGGAGAAGCTTAAATGGGTTCTTTGTGTAAGCAAACAGACTTGCACAAACACACTGGCAGTCAGCTCTCCAATGGCTCTGCATCAGAGAAGGAACCAGAGTGACTTCACCTCAGGTGTGGAATACATGCCATGGCTGAAGGAGAGCTCATTTAAGCAGTTTTCAGATAGTAGAAATTTTGACTTGTACCTTATGCTGCAAACACCACATCTGGCCCAAGACATGTGATTTTAAGACTTTATTTAGCTGAGGTGTATTAAAAGAAATACTGTATTTCTTTATTTTCTTTGGCAAAGCATTAATCTTCTGATGTGCTTTCAGAAAAACAAATGCGCCATCACTTTAATGAATCTCTTTTTCTGACCTCTTCTAAAACCACAGGCAGAAAACAATGATAGATTAAAAAAAATGTTTGCTCTAAGATTAGTTGACAAGTTAATCTTACTAGGAAAGAGGACTTTGGTTTTCAGGGAAATAACGGAGAATTGTGTTTGTTTGTTTTTCTGCTGTGTATGCAAGGGAAATTCTTAAGCAGAAGAAAAAGCCTAGCAGTTATACGAGCAGACTTTACGCTGGCAATTCATAAAATTTAGCCTTTCATTTAAAAGTCTCCAAAAATCATAGACTACTTTTTACTGGATGATTCAAGAAGATACCAGAGGCCAGATTTTCCAACAGTACTCTCAAATTTCTGCATGCTTCTGTACCTCCCAAATTTCACAAGGGAAGGATTACATGTCCAATGTTCAAACTGCTCTGGTCACAACAGGTGATTGAGTATTTGAGCTCAGTACATACAGACACTTGTCCACTTGTCAGTGACTTTGAAGTCTGTCCCAAGATCTGCTCACACACGAGGCCTCCAAGTAACTCATGAACAAGTAAGGAATTATGTGAAAAGGTGACTTGTGATTTTATGTCATGAAGGAAAGGGAGGTAAAAACCACTGGTCTACCTGCACTGTGTCATCTTCTTCCCTGAACCATTTACTCTGGCAGCAGGATATCTAAGGACAATCTCTAATGAACCACTCATATAAACTCTTGTGGTCACGAAATTTCAGGATTGGACATTTTGCAGGATAAGGACTAGTAAGTATATGGAGACTGAACCAGAGGCTAGAAAGATTCACTACTTCCTCTGAAGATGCTGCTCATTTCAACTGTGTGACACATCACCACACAGCTTAATGTTACCAGTTAGGAACAAATACAAGTTTAAACACGTGAAAATGCTGTAACATCACAAGAAAGTATCAAGAGGAAGGAAAGCAAAGCGGGAGAAGATACTGACAGGTCAGTGACAATATCAAAGCATATGAAAAGGCACAAAGCCTCAAGTACAGCCAACCAAATGGTTCTGGAAAGTTATCTCAGGACCATGTTAAGTCCACTGCATCTTCACCAAACACCAACATGCTAGGCCAAGTGTTTTCCACCTGATGCACCACCTCCTTTTTTCCACTACAAACACATACAAATACTGGTGGGAGGAGCAGTTGCGACTGAGTAACTTCTGTTTAGATGAAGCAGCCCCTGGGAAGTTTTATCTTTTCTTTCATGTAGTGACAGTGAGAAAGCAACCCCACAATTAAATTACTCAGAAGGATTAGCTGTTAAAAAGGTGTGCATAATCAGAAGTCTAATTTTGGAAATCAAATAAATAATTTGATTGCTTTTGTTCTCATTCCCTTGAATAAGATTTGAAATAGAACTGTAAGCTTAAAAACTGAGACTTAAGGTTTGTGAGTCTACTATGGGCATCTCCTAAAGATATACTGCTTGAAGACTGAATGTTTCACCCAATCTTTCATTTGATTAGTGAACCCTGGATAATTTGCATCAGTAAGCAATAAAATGCCAAAGAAATGGGATGGAAACCGTGAAAGAATGTTCAAAAAATATTGAAGAACTCCTCCTGACACCAGGAAGCAGGTCTTAAGGCACTGTGTTTTAGATTAACCCTTAGACCTTAGGCTGGCCCTAGCACCCTCGGGAACTGTTCATGCAACTTTTAAGATAAACACACCACTCATTAGTGTTTATTGGAGCAATTACTTTTTGTAAAGGTATCCTCCACAAATAAATTACCATTTACTCAAGATACTGAAGTGGTCATATGTATTATTTTCTTTACTAGAAAAATAACAAGACCTTATTTTACAAATTGAAGTATTGATTTCCTTTGCTATCTACATAACTATTGTTGGGACACTTGTTTAACACCTAATCTGTTTTTCAAAGGAAGCTGTATTATAATTAAATTAGTACAAGCGTACTCTGACAGAATGAACTAATAAACATGACAAATACTAAACCACAAACTTTTATTAGAAGCATACAGGAGCACACTGAACTTATTAAATTCAAATATCTGTTAGAAACTTATTTTATTTTGCATTCCTAGTCTTGCTTCCCTCTTAGAGTAAGTAGCTATTACCAAGGTATGGTGAGATAATCGTACAAACTTTGAACCAGAATTATGTTGGTTGTCTCTGATTTTGGCAAGGCAAACACCATTATAGTGTTTTATTAGGCAGTTTTACATCAATCAATGTCTCCATTCCAACCACTTTAACATGCATAAATCAAATGTAATATGGGTGTTTTACATAACATAGATGGAAAAGTATTCTGTACTTGAATGATTGCATTTTGCAGCCAGTAAGCTGAGTAACTGCAGAAAGTGCAATCTGTAAGAATTTTCAGCATCATATTAGAAAGAGAGAAAACAAACAGTAAAACAAAAAATAAAACAAACAAAACCCCTACAAAAACAAAACCAAAAAACCCCAGAAAACCACTTAGCAGGGTAGAGGTTAGAGAACCATCACTTTAGAGGAGCAGATTTGAATTTCCAATATAAAGTGACCTCCAGGAGCAAAAGCAAAGAGGTCTGAGCCCATGGGAAGCTGATTGTCTGTGTTACATTTCTTGTTTTCTGGACACACTAAAGCCAAGTTCAAGGCTCCGTGAATTCTCTCCACTTGCCCCTACAAACGAAGCTGCACAGTTCAACAAAACTTGCCTTTATACAGTTTAACAATGGAAGAAAACCAGAATAATCATGTTCTGCACATCACGAAGACTGGGTAGATATAGCACAGATGGTAAAGAAAGGACAGTGGAAATTCTATGAGTGTTGAAAGGAAAAAAAAAGATGAATATCACTTCACAGGCACTGATTCCTTTGGTGTATGACAAATGAGGTGCTGCACCGCAGTAGGCAAGTCCAACAGTCACACCTATTGAAAACAGCACTTCAAAACTTTGGGAAGTTTAAACAGATACAAATAGAGAAAGAAGGACTGAGAGCAAACAAGGGAGAGTCAAAGTTTGGAGCAGAGTAAGACAGCTGGCCAAGGAAGACAACCCATGTTATTTCACAGACAGGAAATAAAAAGAATTATTTCCAAAGTTGAAAAGAAAAAAAAAAAAGAAAAAAAAGAGAAGGAGCACACCATGATGTTGGAGGAGAAGGGAAAAAGCAAGGAGCTAAGAGGGACAGCTATGAAATAGCCGAAGTACCAATACAGAATTTGTACTTCACAGTGACTACATATGTCGAAGGGTGACATTTTATAAAGTGTTTGATGCATCTACTGAATTTAAGCAATAACTTTTGTTAGGCCAGTCCCAATTTTTCTTGAAAATTCATCCTAAAATCTGATTCAGAACTGCAATATAGACCAAGACCGAAATGTTCAACTAAGTATGACTACTCATAATAATACCAAAATAACACTCATCTTGAGAATAACACTAAAATAACACTAATGCACTTCCCACTTCATCAGCTCCTATAATAGGGTTAGGATAGCACTGAGTAAACTTTGTCCTTCTTCTTTACTCTTGGATGATACTATTTCTTTTCATCTTGGATGATACTATTTCAATAGAAGTATAAAAAATGTGTAGGTTTCTACATTCATTTGTCCATGGAAATGTTAAATTTAACATCCAGATTCAAATTATGTAACAGTACCATATAGCATCTTTTCTAAGGAGTAAGCAATCCACTTAGGCAAACATAACATTTTCCCATCTTTCATCTGTATCCTTTAAAATTTATGGATTATAAGAGGCTTTCAAAATCATTACCTTATATTCCCTGCTGCTGTAAACTGGTGCCACAGTGCTGACTGAAAAGAGCTATTTCAGTTTATTCCAGCAGAGAACATGACCCCCTGCTACCAGTGGTGAAGGTTGTAGCACAGTACATGTGTGAAATATTCTGCTTCCTCACAGCACTCAATCCATGCTCCTAACAGCTCCCCGGCTTGAAAAGCCTTGTAATCTCTGTGTGGGCTCCTCTTTGCACAAGGACTGTGAGCTGCCAGCAAAGGGAACCAGCCATGGCTCAGTGACTCCCAGCACTGATCCCTGCTGGCAAAAGAGAAACAGACAAAGCAGCATATGTAAAAGCCTGACTTCATGAAAAACCTTGGCAAAACTGAGGAGAGCAAGTAGAATTTCACCTCCTACTTTATATAAACGTAGCAGGTTTCTTTATCAGTTGCTGATGCCTTAAATAACCATTTGCATGTGCTGTGCAGTGCAAGTTTTGTATCTTTTGGGAGGAAACACATTTTTGTCAAATGACGACTTTAAATTCTGATTTATATCTTTTCTTCTCCAGTGTTCTGTTACATTATTTAAAAATTAATTCTCTATTACCAAGATAGCAGCTCCCTTTTTAACCTTCCCGAAGAAAATGCTGAAGGTTTCATTCTTAGTCACTGGCCTGAACCACCCAGCACAGCAACTATGGCAACATGCCCAAGGCACTGTGATGTTTTCATTTTACTTGGAGTTTTACCTGATAGCTGAATGGAGACTAAAGTGCCACACTACAAAACTGAGTTCCTCAAGTGGCTACAAGAAAGCTGGAGAGGGACTTCTACAAGGGCATGGAGCTATAGGACAACAGCGAATGCCTTTAAACTGGAAGATGGAAGGTTTAGATTAGATGAAAGAAAGAAATTCTTCACTATGGGAATGGTGAGGCACTGGAACACATTCCTCAGAGAAGCTGTAGATGTCTCATCTCAGGAATTGTTCAAGATCAGGTTGGATGGAGCTTTGAGCAACCTGCTCTTGTGGAAGGTGTACCTGCTCGTGGCAGGTGATCTTTTAAGGTCCCTTCCAACCCAAACCATTCCAAGAGCTGTCATTACAGATGAATAGGGGATTTTTTGGTCCTCATTTAGCAGAGATGAGAGGTCCTCCATGGGAAGTAAGCCAATTCACCACAAGCAGTTCTAAAGTCACAATTGGAAAAAGTTTGTTTTTCACAGTCATTTACATTAGCAGACAATGAAGTGACAGCTTAGTGCAAATGCATTGAAACTGTCTGCAGCTTTACAGTATAATTTCTACAAAAAGACAGCAACTGAGTTTGACCTGCAGTCTAGACATAAACAGATCCAAATATGATCAAGTTTTATATTAAAGTGAATTCAGAAATACTGAAATTGCTCTATTTGTCATTAATTGAAGAATAAAACTTCTTCCTCCAAATCATGCAAACACCAGCAGAGAAGTCAGTGGAGTCTTCTAACAGTGAAGACTCATTGGTAGTATGTTTGAAAATGTACTTCTGCTCTGAAAAAAATGACACTACATTGGCAATCCCTGAGAACTTTAATTACATGCTCTAATGTTTAACCCAACTGGGAATTATTTGACAACTAAGGAGTCACATGACTGCACCAGTAATTGGATAGTAGTAAATCAGACCATTTTAACAGACATATTAATGCACAAATCCTAAAATTGAGCCTTTAGAAAGGTAAGAATACACCTAGCTTAAAGAAAGAGAGCAGTACCATGTGCTATCAGAACTGGGAAAAAAACAAAAGCCCCTTCATCCAGCAAACAGTTCTGGGACTCCCTCACCTGAGTCCACAGTACCCTACCATTTTGTTTTTTATCATTTCTCCAAGCCCTCAGCCTCTACTCAGATCTTACTGAGAGATTTAAGTAGATACACTAGAGATGTATTTCACCACTGATTATTTAAGAATGAAGTCATTTGCAGTTACTTCTTCCTGCACACTCTGCCTTACAGTTTCCTGAGTTTCCCTGAAATGCCTACATTGCTCCTTAAAGAAATGGAAACTCCTAAAACCAAACCAAAACCAGAAAGGGTCCGTGTTCAAAACTGGATTATTTTTACAATCTGGAATTATGTTGTGCATTAGTGATGATTCCTCAATCTTACAGCTGCAGATCACTGTCAATCAAAAATAAAAATGCCACCAAACAATGGACTGATCCCATCAAGATCTGCATCATTTGTTGCAAGCTTTGTGGGTATCAAATTAAATCAAAGGTCTCTATCATAAAGTCAAAATCCTTATTAGTAAATAAAACTACTGATGAGTTCTTCCTACAGCTAACTTATGTAGTGTATAAACTTTTTTGACTCAGCTATAAAAACAAATCCAGACCTGTTACACCTTCAGATACGAGGAATTGTTCTCCGTTACGGGGATACTTCGTTTCCATTCTGTTAGCAGGCATAAACATATCTTTGTAACTGAGTTGGATTAAAAGATTCCTAAGTATTCTCCCTTGAGAAAATAATCTGAATCATCTCAATATTGTGTTTATTAAATTATGTTAGGCTGTTACTTTCCCTATAATAGTATGGTAAGCATTTAAATGAGTTACTCTGAAACATCACAATGCTGCTCATCCCTTCAAAGTCAGGACACCAGAAGATAGAACTGTTACCTCTTCAGAGGGTTCACATTCTTGAACACTTCCTTCCCCCCACTGACCACCATCTGCATCTAATAAGAAATGATGGTATCAGCTAGAGAACATACCTATGTCATGGGGTGAAAGACAGAAAATGATCCATAAACAATTTCAAAATCTACATCCATGAAAAATGATCTACAAACAATTTCAAAACCTACATCCAAAGTTTCCTGCAATGCAGTAAAGACATTGTACTCTCCAATGGATTAATGTCCTTTTTTTTTTTGCTTAACATCCTGCTTTCTGGATAAAGCTCCAGACGATTGCATCAGGTTTCAAAAGTTGTTAAAGAATCACAGAATATGCCAAGTTGAAAGGGACTCACAAGGATCATCAAGTCAAACCCATCTTTAAAAACAGAATTATATTACTCTTATTTGTAGATATGGATGAAAGTTTCTGGTTCTTTAACTGAGGAATTAGTTGAATAAAGTACTAGAATGGATTAGAAAGCTCTTCATGGATATTTGTGAAGAATATGCCAAAAGATATTGTGTTGACTCGGGGGAAAACCTTGAAAGAAACAGAGACTATAGAGAGCCTATTTTTCAGATAGCCGTAAGAAATGTAAAGCCCTATTCTTAGTAATGTCAATAAAAATTAGTCACTACTCCCTTGAAGTCAATGGTATATAGAGTGATACATTAAGTGGCACCAAAATGCGCTTCACAGTGTTGAAGTGATCATTACAAATAAATGCATGGCTGCTAAGGTATGATGCTATGAGCAGTTAAAATTGTTATCATTTTGGATGGCCAGAAAAGAAAACAACGGAGCAACTCAGAAATACTTCACATATGGCAAAATTTTATTTTCTTAGTTTTGATTTTGAATGGAACAGGACTTTTAAACACATGCTTAAAATTAAGGAGGACTGATAAAGTCAATGTCAAATGCCAAGTTTTCACTCTAAGGATGTATTTGCATAATTATGGGCATGATTACGGGACCTCCATGAATAATTAACTGAATGTGGCTCAAAGGAAAGAAGTAAATGGAGTACTGCAGCATCCCTAGGGCTGCTTACTTTTCACACATTTAGATTTCAAGCATTCCAGTGGGTTCATAACATGAAATGACCATTTGTTTCCTTAAAATAGACACCTAGCTCTAAAACCATACAGTAAAATTCAGATCTTACCAGGCAAGAAGAAAAACCTCAACATTTAAATGCCTCATAATAACTTTTACATATGCACACACACTTCCTTCCTTAGGCTGCCTTTTCCAAGACAAGGAAGGAATAAGGTTTCTGGACAACAGGAGTTGCTGGATCAGGAGGGGCAGCAGGACTGCACTGCTCTGAGCTAACTGTTCCTGTCCCATCTTGTGAAAACAACCAGTTCCTCTGTGCACACCCCAGTGTGGGATCCCTCGCTGCTGACGAATACTGTGTGAGGAGCTCAATGTGATTAATCAGTGCCAAGGCCAGCTCTGTAAACAGGATGCTTCTGCACTCTATACATTAAAAAAATCACACTTGGCTATGAAATAGTTATAAAACTAGCATAATTCTACCTGGATGGCACGCTTGAAACTTGTTTTTTTTAATGTATCTACACTGTGATACCCCTAGACTGGGAGACATCATGTCACAGAATTCTGCATTAAAATTAAGCAGAATTTTAATGTGTTCTGGGATATAAACATGACTACAGAGTTCTCTGGGTCTGTAATATATAAACATAACTGACTAAACATAAAAAAACCTTAGAGATAATCCATCTTTCATTGATTCTCAGATATTTTAATTTATATGCCTACAAAGCAGAAAATGTTGTTGAAATAGAAATTAATGTGAATTAAATGTGTGTAATGTGAATTAAATGTGTATGTGTAAGCTTAAAGTATGCATGTGAAATGCCAGCCCAGCTGCCTTCCTGCTGCTTTTCTCCCTATATATATATATAAATATATAGATACAGATATACATAATATGCAAGACATAAACGCCTTTCAAACCCGACTATCGCTGTGTACCTCAGTGTGGCCACATCTCTGCTGTTATTAATGACCAAACAGTGCTGAAGCACAGATAAGGATTTGCTGGACAAAAAATTTCTAAGTACCACAGAGACTAATTCTGAGGTGTTTTTGTACTGACCAAGTAGACTACAAGTAGCTCTGATTCACCTGACTTAGCAGTGTAGGTATTCTACATCATCAGCAATCGTTAAAAATATCTATTCTACTTAAAATAAATGAGTCACAAGCCAGCAAAAACTACCAAATACACATGGAGTCTCTGTGCCTGTGTAACTTCTCTCCCTGGAAGTGTTCAAGGTCAGATTGGATGGAGCTCTGAGCAACCTGGTCTGGTGAAAGGTGTCTCTGTCCATGGCAGGGAAGTTGGATCTAAATAATCTTTAAGGTCCCTTCCAACTCAGGCCATTCTATGATTCTGTGACACAACAACAAGGATGAATCCCTATTTTTAGGAGCCCAGTTCTTGGAACACCCAACTTTCATGACCTCCTCCGTCTCTCCTGTTTGCAGCAGTGCAGACCACAATCCCACTGCTCGACCTCACCACACATTTGTGGTGGCACAACATCTCTAAGGGCACCACAGTGAATGCTTACACAAAGGAAGTGTTATTGGAAAAGTATTCTTAGTTACTATTCATTTTGCTTAGCAAGTGGAAAGCAGTGAGAGTGCCAGCTCCATCTGATCAGCCAGCTCTTCCTGGACCACAAGCAAGTGTCCTGGGAACCACCAGTGCCCCACAGACCTCAGTTTGGGAATCACTGTCCTAAATAACTCCTAACCCTCTTATTATAGAACACCATGCTCCTTGTCTTGCTCAAACTACTATTTTAGGCTTTTTCCTGCCAGTACAGTGTATCATGATGGTAAAAACTTATGGCTTGTATCTGCTAACCATGCCCACACTTCTATCTGTCATTTGGTGGACAACTACCTAGGAATTAATGAGATTATTGACTTGCTGAAGTATAAATTCAGTTTTACCCAAACACTTTCAGTCATTTTTTGTAGATTTATATCACTTGAGCTAGAGGCAGACTCACACTCGTGGTCAATTCTGCAGTTTCATTAGAAGCCAGATGGCTGCAAAAGTAAACTCCATTCAGATGAGTTGTAACAACAGCCAAGAAGCAATATATTAAATAAATTCAAGCTCCACACAGCTCCCAAATTTTCCTGTAACACTAGAATTTGGGGTTTTTTTATACACAACTTAATTTCACTTCAAAACTTCACACTGATGGTACATTAACATTTTGGCATCACATAATCAGTGCCTTCACAGATAATTTATTATCCCTTCACCAGTTCTGTGTTTTTCTCATATTCATTCTTAAGAATGTAATTCAGTTTCAAAATGGTCTGAATGCTCTACACTCCTTGTGTAAAGAGAAAGCAATGGAAATACTCTTTTGATGGACTAGAAATCAGTCATTACCCACCTCTTTTTATCAAGAACCATGAACTAAGTCTAGTTTAACAGATTTAAAGGACACACTTATCTTCTACAGTCCACAGAATATAAAAGATCAAACTACAATTTTATCTTGTAACTTGACTATTAAGAATGTCATTTCATTCAGATGTATGCTAATAGTGATTCAGAGGCACAGCAACGGAATATTCAGTAGACAATCTGTTCCAAAGGAAAAACACAACTTGCTGAAATAATAAAAAGTATCTATAATTCAACCGTGCATAGTCCAATGCTCATCTGTGCAGTTTAGAAACTTTGAAAGATTTATCTTTAATATAGTTTTATCATTTGACCAAATATTCCATCAAGAGATGACAGATGACTATACCTTTATTAAGTATATTTTAATGCATCAATTGTTTCTTTAATTGATTAAGATATGAATCACACAATTATGTATTTCTATAGCGCTTGACATACAAAGGCTACAACAAATCAATAAACTTCAATTTAATTTTTCTTTACTCTCAACCTTACTTCACTATCTTGGCAGTCCTAAGGACAAACAAAACCAGACCTATGTTCGTCTTAAAGGACATTGAGGTGCTGGAGCATGCACAGAGAAAAGCAACAAAGGGTCTCAAGTCTTATGAGAAGCAGCTGAGGGAGCTGGGGTTGTTCAGCCTGGAGAAAAGCAGGCTCAGAGGAGATCTTCTCGCTCTCTACAATTCTCTGAAAGGAGGGTGCACCCGGGTGGTAGGAGGCCTCCCCCAGGTAACAAGCCATAGGACAAGGGGAAACAGACTTCAGTTGTGCCAAAGAAGGTTCAGGTTGGATATCAGGAAAATTTTCTTTACTGAAAGAGCAGTTTAACATTGGAACAGGCTCCCCAGGGAAGTGGTGGATTCACCATCCCTGGAAGTGCCCACAAAATGAGCAGAGGTGGCACTTTGTGATATGGTTTAGTAGGGTGGTATTTGGTTAAGGTTGCACTTGATGGTCCTTTTCAACCTTAACGATTCTACGATTCTACTCTTACTTATGTCTGAGATGTTCCCATTTCTTGTCAAGCCACAGCAGATATCCACAGAATTAGGCCATTATAAGGCATAGCTATGTATGTACACTGACTCTCTACACAATTTTTTTTATGCCAATTTAAAGCAAAATCAGAGAGCTAGAAAACTCTCCTCTTTTTTGTAATTTTGCCTATATCTAAGAATTGATGTTGGCCTGTTTTACAATCACAGCAATGTTCAAAACAAATGCTTTTTTAAAAGCTGGAGAGGATGATAAGGACATTGAAATCAAGGTACAACTTTTCTATTGTATTCCCTAAGTAAAAAGAGTTTCAAATCATTCTGCAGAGTGGATTGATTGCTGGGAGCAGAATTACAGCAATGAAACATTTAATCAATGGTGCATGTTTTTGTGGAACAGAGCTTGCAAGAATTCTCTGAATAGAAGGATACCATACAGAAGTAAAAATGAAGGGTGTAGTTTTGTTTGGTTTCCAAATTGCTAAGTGATATGCCTCCAGTCAATTAGGAACTAGTCTGTGATTGATGTCTGCTGTTGGAAAACCTGCTTTAGTCTTTTTGAGACTTTCAAAATCTACTTGATCTAAATATAACCAGGCATAGCATTCCCACACAGTTTGCTTCATTTTAGACCCCTTTACAGGCATCATCAAAGTTAAGTGCACTATTTAAGTGTTTGCACACTAAATCTCTGAAGTGGGGTGCATGCACAGTGGGGTACAGGAAGGAAATATCAGAAAAGCATGTATGTATTTTTTAAAAAGATATGTTCGATGGGTGTGCCCAAAAAGTTTCTTACTGACAGTAGTGCATGAGCAAAAATGTTTGTATACCACTGTTTTAAACACATCGGTATGATCAGTATTGTATCAGGAACAGTGTGGCCAGCAGGATGAGGGAAATGATTCTTCCCTTGTCCTCAGTGCTGGTGAGGTCACACCCTGAGTATTGTGTTCAATTCTGGACTTCTCAGTTCAGGAAAGACTCTGAGGTGCTGGAGCGGGTCCAGAGAAGGGCAACGAGGCTGGGGAAGGGACTCGAGCACAGGTGCTGTGAGGGGAGGCTGAGGGAGCTGGGGGTGTTTGGTCTGGAGAAGAGGAGGCTCAGGGGTGACCTCATCGCTCTCTACAGCTACCTCAAAGGAGGGTGTAGCCAGGTGGGGGCTGGTCTCTTCTCCCAGGCAACCAGCAGTAGGACAAAAGGGCAGGGGCTTAAGCTGTGCCAGGGGAGGTTTAGGTTGGATATGAGGAAGAAATTTTTTACAGAGAGAGTAATCAGGCATTGGAATGGCCTGCCTAGAGAGGTGGTGGATTCACTGTCCCTGGAGGTTTTTACGATGAGACTGAATGTGGCACCTTGTGCCATGATCACAGTAATCACAGTGGTGTTGGATCTAGGGTTGGACTTGATGATCTCGGAGGTCTTTTCCAACCCAGTTCGTACCATTAAGTGACCATTAGTTCCAATATTGAATCTGCTATATTTTATTCTGCATTTACCTTATTTACTGTCAGGATTTTGGATGCTCAGTCATGCTCCCCAAATCCAAGAGTCATTTAATCTCTCATAACTAGAAGGCTAGTGTTCCTCTAGAACTAAATGCTAGATTCCTCTGTGTTGCTTTAGTTGTCTTTCTGCATTCACTCACCAACCTCGCTCCTAAAAAGCTGTCCTTAAGATGCCCACTAGAACTGCACTCTAATATTCACTGTGGTCACATACAGTAACAAACCAATGCCTCCTGCCTTGCCTGTAACACTCCTCATGGCCAATGCTTTGTTGTCTTCAATTTTGTCTGCCACTGTTCAATGAGAAATGATTATTAGAGAACTTAAAAAGCTACCATATTCTTGGAAACTCCCTTTCTCACAGGAGCATTGTCAGTGCAAAAGAATACAGTTAAGTCAGCTGAAGGTTTGCAGTTTAGATATCAGCTACTTTTACCTACTGGATGCTCTCCTCCACCCAGACTGACACTCTCTTTAGCAGTACAGGGCCTGTCACAGTGGAAATGGTACAACATCCCTACTGGCTCAATCTAAAATCCTCCCCTTTCAACCTGCTCAGCCATCTCAAGCTACAAAACACATCTCTCACTATCAAAGGTTCTTTTTACTAACTACACACTTATAGACAGATTTATGAGACCTTCAAATGTTCCCTTCAATAAACTCAGCTCCACTCTGTTGCCAGACTTCTACCTGTTCCCTCTGTCTAATACTGTACTAGAAATTATAAACTTAAGGATTTCTCACCTGTCAGGAAACAGTGCTAGCATTTGGTAGCTTCAACACAATACCTGGCAGGAAGTTTACCAAAGAAATGAAAGTTTCATATTTAACTTTGAAACTTGAGATTAAATAAACAAATAAAAAGGCTTAGAAGCTCAAGTGCCAAAGTTAGTGAGGAAAAGTTATGTTAAACAGTTGAAATGGTTTCTTCAGAATTTTCAAAGTCGCATTGCTGAACCTTTTGGTCCTAAGGAATCATACTGATTTACTGCTATATCACTGCGGCTTGACCAAGTTCAGAGGTATTCTGACACTAAGCAGTTTTCAGGATAGGATTTGCTGCTGGCTCCCCCCCTTCTACAATGTTGTACATTAACAATATTTGCTTTAAGTTGGCTACCATGTCTTGATGGAGATCTGCATGTCAAAAGACTCTTAACAGATACACAAACAACCTCTCCCCTGCAAACGTCCCATATCCCAGACTGAGATAGATGTACTTGCTTCCAGGAAATTCACTAATTTAGTACAGCTATTATTAAATTCAGAGATAATTAAATCTCTCCTAACATACTCAATCTCTGAGTTGGACATTTAATTTAAAAAAGTACTTTTCTAATCTACTCTTCTCAACATAAACACATTCTAGACCCTCTTCCCTGTAACTTGTCTCTAAAGACTGCCAACAGCAAATTCTTATTCTCTTAATAGCACTTATTTATCTGGCAAATCTAATTTACCTAAAAATACTTTTTTTCCTCAGTAATTTCTCTTCTCATACAATTGTTCTGTGGAAATACAACGGAGACATTTAAAACTCACGTCATTCTGTTTTCACACAGGCACAAGTTCTGCTGGGGAAATCGGAGGGGCACAAACATCTGTATGCACAAGTTACTGTTTTGTACCTTCTATCATTTCCATCCCACTAGGAGGTTTACAATGTCCGGCATGGCTCACAACCCACACGGGATACTGCTGGTTTAGTCCACAGTATAAGGCCTGTATAAAGGTCCTGTAATAACCTGCCAGTCCAGGGTTACCTGCCAAGAAACAAAACATACAAGCACAGTCAATATTAACCTTCCTACAGCAAGCAATCTGCTTCAAAGCAAAGTAAACGGCATTATACAGCAATTTGTTAATTTATTTTCTCTAGTACATTTCCAATTTTTATTTTCCCAATGTCAGAGGCCATGCTATTCAACTGGTTCAATTCCATTGCTCAATGGCACTCATAGGAAGCTTTTTACAGAATTACATTGAAATGGCAAAACCTAAAATTGAAAGATCACTCTTTCCTTCAGAGGTCTATCTGTCTGTCTGTCTGTTTATCTATCTATCTATCCATCCATCCATCCACCCACGCACCCATCCCATCAAATTACAGAAACATGAAATTAAAATATCACAAAGACTACAGAATGTATCACTTGATCCAGATGCCTGCCGTCCAAATACCTCAGTGTTACTACTATAGGCATTCTGACTATACAAAGAGCTGCCCTGACTCTGATAGAAAGGACAATTTTATATTAAACTCATTGGACTAAACTGTTTTTTTCCTGCTTGCAATTTCATATTCTCTCTGCCCCCTTCCACACCACTGGAGATCTTTACTTTTCAACCCTCGTGCTCTAGAATCACAGGAGGACCTGTGCTCTCTCCTGCCTCCCATCAGCTTTTCAGAGGACTTTTCAGAAGAGGCTGGGGTCTGAACAAATATGACTTGCCCCAGGAGAGCGAGAGCAGACCACCTTGCTCTAAAATCCTGTTCAACAGTGATAATAGCACTCAGTCAGGTAGTCCTGTTGAAGTAGGAAGTGAAAGAGTGTCCCTAAAATAAAAATATGTATATGGGAGGGATTTTAGGACTGCTAAACAGAACTCTAATCCCTGTTGCTCCTTTTTTTCTTTCTGTTTTGGATATTAGTAGTGACATAGGTTGGAATTCTATATGAAGATGAAGCAGACTTTCATAATTTCCATAGGATACATAAAAATTCCACACAGACATAAAAACATATAATTTCTATTTATTAGCTGATCTTCCATAGTAGTTCCACTGATTTCTTGTTATAATTTAGACACCAAGAAAATCCACCATCATGGTTAGGATTTTTTGTTTAGGTACTTTCACTCCAATATCAGGCTATTCTTAGTTTGGATATCATCAACAGCAAAAGGCAGCAAGAACACTTTTGTGTAAAAAGGTTGTCTTTTTTAAGACAAAGACATTCCAAAATAACACCAATGTATTACAAAACTAAAAATCCTTCATTCAAATTTTGTCAACTCCTTTGTATCAGTCTGATTGAAATAACAGAGGCAGTAAGTATTGATAGTAACAGAGAAGAACAGAGATGTAATCAAATTAGTACTTGTGCGGAGTGCATCGACATAAAAACGGGGTTTATTCCATTTCTTCCCTTTCTGTAGTGGGTATTTTCATATTTTCTTCTTTTACTTCCACTCTTTGGCTCTCCAGGTAGCACACAGTAATTTCAATGCCCTCCCAAGAGGCATTCCCTCAGCCCGGGGCTCCCAGAATAGCCAGCTCACCACTGAGCAGCACATCCCAGGCACCCTCAGCCACCTGTAGCACATCCCCATATGCAGGAGGCAATGCCACAGCTCACACCAGGGATGATGCGTGGGCACAGGAGGGAAGCCTTTCACTCTAGGTCATGCATCTCACACACTTCACCCCTCATTTACCTGTAAAAAGTGTCTCTTATGGGTTTTAAGCATTAATAAAATTACTGATCTTACAATAACATTATTTTTACTGGAGTACACAGCTTTGGGGGAAGAAGAAAACCACCAAACTCCAAACCCCAGTATCACTTACTACATGTTTCTAAGCATCAATTTGCAAGCTTGACATTAAAGAAGAATTTAAAAAAGAAGTTACTGTATTAAATAAACTCCAGAATGCATGATTTAATTTCTGCAATCTGATTTCCAGAAAAACAATTTAAAATTCACAAGGGTCACACATCCGTACAACTACCACATTGTCATATGTCAAAAATATATAACATAGAGGGCCCCAGAGGAAGTAAAATAAAATCTAGACATCATCTGTCAAACTCCTTCGATTGATGTTGCACGGAGGACACCTGTCTTTCAGCAAGGCTGAAGATAAAAGTAGTAGCAATCCAAAATAAATTGTGTCTTTTGTAGTACAAATGATCACAATGTTTTGGCACTATGCTTAATCCTGAAATATAATTCAATTAGGAATTTTGAGGGCAAGGAATCACAAAATTAATCTCAATCACAGACTTTTTTTTTTCCTTTACACTTTTCTCTCCTTTAATAATGCAGATCAAGGAAAGGGGGAGAAATGACAGCAGCTGTCAGACATTTTGTTGTCCTTTCCCATCATCAGCCAGGTGAATCTAATGCATAAAATCTTCTCAGGATTTGGTCATCAGCTGAGGAGCAGTCAAGTAAGAACTGCTTAAGGACAGTGAGCCTCTGCACCAGATACTATTAAAAGCTCAAGGAACTCTAATACCTCTTTGAGGGAAAGGGGATTTTTATCCTGTGATAAGTGTGACATGCATTTTAGGCAGGTAAAAGAGAAAATCCATAAATGCAAAAGAAATACCACTTCCTCACTCCTTATCAGCATCTGCTCATGGTAAAAGACATTTTGAGGGGTCTGAGCTGTTAGAATTGCTACTGGCACTTTCAAATGCCTTGAAGGGGTATGAATGAGAACTGCTGGCATTAGTAGAAAGGAAAATCAACAAGAATTTTAACAACAAAGATTTCTATAGAGAAATCACCACATGTAAAGCAGCTATAAATTTATTCTTTATTAACTTGCAATTGCAATGGAGTTATTCCGGACTTGCACTGACTTAAGTAAATGCAGATCAATCGTCCCTGCTCTTGAAAGCTGGCATCTACAATATTTGTAAGTAGAAAATGTTTATCTCATATCTCTGCAAAGTAATTTTATATGTTTTTACTTGAGCTGCTATCTGTCAAAATACTTTAAGGGGAACAAACAAAAAAACATGAACAGATAAAGATTTTTTTTCATACAACAGAGTAGCAGTAAGAGATAGTGGAAGTAACTGGGGCTTAATATGCACAGCACTCTGTGATCAATAACATTTTGTGCTCATCTACTGCAATTGAAATGTGTTCAATTAAATTATTTTATTTTATAGACCAGGCTAGTCACAAAGGTGCCCAGGCAACACAGTGTTCATTTGTGCATCTTAAGGATTTCCCAGGACATCAAACCAAAACTGCCTATGCTCTATCACTCAGCAACCAAGTGTCAAAAAATGGAAAGCATAAGTAAATGCAGTGTTAACCTTCATGATTTGAAATTTACTCCAGTTATTTGAATACCACATCAATCCTTGAACACCTCAGGCAGCTGAATCATTCATGCATGCCAGCAGATCTCAAGTTGCAGTCCTCTGAATCAAGAAACACATCTTAAGCAGTTACTTTCAACTGTGCTTGATTTCCAACAGTGTTTATGTTGTTTCAGGACTCTTTTAAACAACAGCTGTAAATGGTGACCATAACAGAAAAGACACAAAACTACAATACACTGAGCACTTGGCTAATTTGCAAAAGATTTCTAAGCATTTCATGGAAAGAGTATGTCAAATGGACAATTTATACAGGGAATGAGAACAGTGGGGGCACCTGATTTGGTGTACTCATAAGTGGCAATAGTGGAAAGACTCCTGCCACATTCCCTATTCTTCTCTGTAATACACAATATTTCACCCAGCTATTCTGCATTAAGCTCAAAATCTTTCCACTTTTAATTTGAAGACAGGAATCTACTTTTTCGTTTTCTGATCTGTTCCACCCACTGCTAACACCGAACGGTACAGAACAAGCAGGAGTGCAGAGGTGAAACTTGAGCTATAGTAATAGGTAAATATCCTCCACTTTCATATTCTGCAGCTATAGGCTTCCAAGAACTGGAACTTCTACTCTGTAATCATCCACATAGTTAACAATATGAATATTACTTATAAATATTCATTTTCCTACCTTTCACCTTCAAACACTTTCTTGTTAATGCTTTTTCCATCAAATCAAGATTTTAAATGCCATCTTCTTCCTTCATAAGAAGATAGCTAGCAGTGGAAAGAGAAAAACTTGTACAAATGGAATATCTACCCCAGGATACCACTGCTACTGAACAACCTTTTTCCTGATTTCACAGGATTTTCTACACAACACATCATCAAGTCAAACTTGGTCTGTTTTAAAATGAAATACATACTAGTATTTGAGATGCTGCACTTCCAAAAATGAGTTATTCAGACTTGGTAAGTTTAAACTTATATACAGTATGCCATCAGTACAGTTCAATCAGCTCAGTTCTGATTGGCAAACCAACACATTACGTCCATTTAAAAGTCACAGACCAAATCTACTGCTAACATGCAATGACAGCATTTATGGCTTACTAATTGTCAAGAATTTTGAATTCTTCAGCAACAGAAAATATCCATGTAAAAGAGAAACTAGAATTAAAGAGAACACTAAATACAGAAATGTTTCAAGTTAGAAACAGAGATATACACCAAACCATGAAAGAAAAGTCTTCTGTCCAGAAAGGTGTAGGTCAAAAATATATACAGCTTTCTCAGAAGAAATTTAGACTAAAACATAAAACTAAAATAATTTAGTTCTGGAATTTAGTTCTTAGCAGTTCTGGAAGGGATAGCTGAATTGAAAAAGATTTATTTGAGTTATGTAGAGAAAAGCCAAGAGTGATGGGGAGTGAAGGAGAAGAAATTACGTGTAGCTAAGTCATCCCAAACCTTGTTTTGAAACAAGCGCTTGGGTTCCATGCATTGTCCAGTGAGATGTTCCCCAGTGTTTCCAGTTGTGTCTCCAGGAGCCCGGCCATCTGTGGGAGCAGTAGCTGGCACTCAGCCGTGCTCCTCCATACACTTCTCCAGCAGTTGCTTTCTGCCTGCTCTGGGACCTCAGCAGAACCATAAAGAATAAAGGCAGCTACATGAATACAGGAAGGGAAATACACAGCCAGCAATGGGTTTATAGAGAACTTTGAGGAACTGGAAAATATGCCAGCAATTACCATGCATTTAATTTTAGAAATAATCCAGTTTCAGAATTGAGTATGTATGCTGCAGTATTTAAATTATAATCTCCTGCAAGAAAAAAACAAATGTCGACTTCTAAATAGAAAAAAAAAGAGCAGCCATAAATCAAATTTGAAATCCAGGGGTGCACAGCAGGACCACACAAAAATCATTTTTGTGGCAATGATTCTCACTGCCTCTTCACAGAGCTGCCAAAGCTCCCAGCTCCAGCTCGTAGAGTCTAAATGACAAGTTCCTTGCTCAAGGAAACTTAATCTGCCTTTGGCGTCTGACCAGCCACCATGGAAGAAGATGCAACTCCCCTATGTTAATGAATGGAAAGCAGCCCACGCAGATGTCAGAAGGATTTAAATTGAGCATGTAAAAAACACAATGATGTTCTCACACTTGGGGGAAAACTGCAAAATCTGACACCGTGGCTGATGATCAGGCCTTAAAAGGCAACACACAGGTTCCTCTGACACGCAAGGTCAAGGGATTTCAAATAAAACCTGTCAAATAACATTTGAATGACCATCATAAACTCATGTCAATTAAGCTTTCACCTGTTTGCACGTCATGGGGACTGGAATTCTTGGTCCTGTATCCATTTATAGTCCCTACACTAGAGGAGCAGCATCAGCCAAGGAGCAGACAATTACAAGGACGTTATACAGACATACAGAAACACATGTGAAAACTGTTTGATCCTCTCTAACTCTGGAATTGTGAATTTGGCTGGAAAACACCTTAATATATTTGCTTGGGTTGTGAAAATAGGAAATCTCAAAAGGATTCAGCCAGGTGTCTGTAACAGCTTATTAGAGAGGTTTTTCAAGAACATTTCACATTTTTCCCCTATATATACATATACAACATACACTATTATTAGTTTGATACAGCTATAAAACTTACATATAGGATTTTATAATACACATTCTTTATATACAGTTTGCAAAGCCAATAAGCCTGTCTGCTGTTCTCCAGCCTTCAGGATAAATGTGGGTTCATTTACCTCTAAAGAAATCACATGGGCAGTCTTGATAAATCTGAATTAACCTAACACAGATGGTTTTGACCAAGTGATAATTGCGACTGAAGGTTGTGAATAAGAATTCCCAGATAAAAATTGGGACAGGACATGCTTGTTTTCTCATAGGAATGATTAACAGCATGTATCCAGGCAGATAGGATACAAAGTCTGAAATGCTGATTTCACTCACTGCAAACCTACTGGACTTCGTGATTAAGCAATATTGCAAGGGCTATAAATTCCACAGATGTATTTCTATAGTTACCTCTAGTGTCTCAACTAAAATAGGTACATAAATACAAAAAAAAGTCTTTATTTATTTTTTCTAATATGTCTGTAAACTAATGTTTCTTACATGGAAGTTAAGATTGAGATATAAAACTGAAATAATTGAGTTCCTAATGGAATAGCAAATTTTTCACATTTTTAAACGTGCCAGATTTTCTAGTTCTTACAATCAAATAATTTTTGTTCCATTCCTCCACAGCAAATGAAAAATTAAAACATTTAATTAGACCTCCTAAGATACGCCAACACACACACAGTCTCTTAAACATCTGCTTAGGCAGCAGCTAAAAACAGATAGAACTTTTAACACCCCAGAGGTGGTTGGTCTGATCCAACCCATCCTACAAGCAACCAATTCTGGCATGGAGGCTACCACGAGATCTGCACTGGGTCTAGAGTTCCCAGTGGGAATTTTTCAGCCATCTTCATGGGCTGAAGCAGAATTGGACTAGCAGAAAGCAAACCTCCTTCTGAAAGAAAGAGGGAGCACAAAGGAAATGCACAGAGAGGAACATGAGACTTGATGTCAAATGGGTTCACAGGAATGCCTATGAAACATCTGAATAACACAGCCCTGATGAGACAGCAGCAGCAGCAGAAAGACAAAGACAAGAAAAATAAATAATTCAAACCCAACATAACCACAAATTGTTTTGTGCAGATATGCAGCTCTGCAGATTTGATCACTTTTGAATAATATGCAAGGAGGAAGCAAACAATACACTCAAAAAGGCACCAGAAAGAACATTTTCAAATATATATCAGATATTTTCCTATGCCGTACCACTGATAATTTAAAAAAAAAAAAAAGGCAAAAAAAAAAAAAGCATAGGCTTGGGGGCTTTGAGGTTTTCAGGTTTGAAGTTTGTTTGTTTTGTTTTATCAAGAGAGTGACAGACAGGAAATAAATAGCAACACAGAACACCAAGGCAGCTAATTTTAGCAAAAAAAGACTGAAAACTTATTTAACTTATTTCTGCAATTTTTGTGTATCAAGATTGGGAAGAGAATGTCATACTTGAAACCAACAGTCTAAGGTGATTTTGCAAACGAATTTTGCATTTACACTTTTGTCAGTCTTCAGAAATACAAATCAACAGACTGTTCTGCATATGGATAAACCAAGATTTATCTATCCACATCCTTAGGACAAAGTTCTTTCTATTGACGCCACTGCATTTCTGACTGAGGAAAAAAGCCCCATAGCTGGAGTATTAGTGCTGGTCCTAAGTATATGCTCCATGAAAACACCTGAGACACTTCACTCAGGAAAACACGAGTCACTTCCCAGGCACATTTGTTCAACCATTTAAGACCTGTTATGAAGAGTTTCAGCCTCTTAAGAGAATTCTGTGATAAGAGACATAAAAGATATAAAATTTAAAGGTGGAAGGCAGTATTTATGTATCTGCTTATTCCTATGAGAGATTTTAAATCCGTCAAGAATAACCAAGAAATGTTTTCAAAAATGACAAAATTTTCCATCATGCCTGTAACAGGAGAACAAGAGCAAGAGCATGACTTAATTTTTGGTTCTACTGTTTTCTGTAATCCAGATACTGAACATAATGGGTCACATTTATTTCTCAGATAGATTCAGTGATCCATAAGAGTTACTATCAGGACAGAAAAGAGGTCTTAGGTTAACTTGAATCTGAAAGAGGACTCTTATTTTTCACTATTTTCAGATATATTAAAGTCAAAATGTTTAATATCAAGGCAAATCCATACCAGCTCAGGTATTTCTGGGAGCAGCTCCCAGGATAGAAGTACATTAAACAGTGCTGCTGTAGCTTTAAGCATTTTAATTGCATTATTTGTACACAATGCACATGGAATCACTGGATTTGCATCATAGGTAGACCCTTCAGTAAGTAATTGCTTCTTCCTTCCTGCCTCAGAGACCCCATGAAAGGAAACAGATCCTTTTTTAAATTGTTAAATCAAGCAAAATACCCTAGAACACAACTTTTCCATAACTCTGGCCAACTCAAGCCACTGCATGCTGCAGGAGAGGGATCACTTCCTCCCCTGATGCTGCTGCACACAGCCAGGCAGGAAGGATCCATGCTGAAAACGCCTCATTAGCAGGGAGAGGACACTCAGAATTGAGAAATTTCATTAAGTCACTTCAGTAAGTCACATCTGCCACCCAGATTTAGTGGAGGGAAATACTGTCAAGCACAGTTGGATGTTCAACCATCCTGTCATTACTCTGCCTCCTCAAACTTCACAAGCTCAACTGTGCCAAGTCCCCATCAGAAGTACTTCTGGAGCACTGGGAAATTAATAAAAGTGGCATATTTCAAGCCTAGATCTGACATACAGGCTCCTCTTTGTATGAGGAAGTTTTCATTTTTAATGAAAGATTATGTTTTTTCTTTTCTAAAGACAATGGAAGCTGGTGGGCTGACCCAGTAAACAAAGCTCAACTGTCACCGTATTTTAAAACACTAGTCACAAACAAGTAGTCCATAAGCAGTAAAAATAATGGAGAACTGTCTCCTAAGAATTGTATTTTTTAATATATAATATGGGATAAGACACACACCTTTCCTTTAGGGGGTACTCTTAGCAGCATGTACGTCTTCCAGTCAAACTCTTATTTTGGTATCCTTTTGAGTTATGTCTCAGAAAAAAATAGGGAAAATTGACTGAGGTATTCAAAGTTTTATGGGGGTTAAAAATAGAAATCAAATAGGTACAGGCAAATTAGTGTCATCTGCTACAAATAATGTTTTCAGGAAGTCAAACTATTTAGCTCAGTAAATAAAGTGGAGGGCCATTTTATACTTATTCCCATTTTATAAGAAAAAGACCAAATAATCTATGCATGAAATTTAAAGTATTACAAGCCACTATGAGCTCTACCAGCTGACAGTACCTAATACACATTTGCTATCTGAGAAAACATATGGTTAGCGAAAAACAAGGCTGATCTCTTAATCAAATCATGAATATCGGTCCTAAAGAAATGGCTAGAAAAGTTGATGTGGAAATATAATTGAGGAAAGTTGCGTGGAAATATAATTGATGAATATTTGGAAACGTCAGGAAGGTAGGGCTGGGTTGTTTTTTTGTATGGGATATATGTGTGTGTGTATATGCCTTTGCTCCTGTTCAAACTGCAAATACACAAAACATAGTCATACACATCGCATGCAAACATAATAACAAAATGTTCTGCTGTGCTTATGTCTCACTGAAATCAAAAACAATGCTCTTTCTTCCTTATCTGCTGGTAACACCACCTGTAGTCACAAGAAAAGGCGAAAACACATTATCTTACTTTACAAAAACCCTTCTACCTGCTTTGCTATGCTACACAAACTTTTAACCCTACAGCATAGTCTGTTCTCATTGATTGCTTTTTTATCCCGTGTACCAGTTACTGGAGAGTAGGAAAGCTCTTTTCCCACTGCCAAATTTTTTTATTCAGGAAAAAAAAACAAAACCAAAGAAATGTAAAATACAAATTTTCCATGTCAGAATCTGAGAACTCGGGGTCAAATGCAAAGAACTGGCAGCTTCATCTGGAGCTGCAGTGCAAACAAAAAGCCTCCAGGGAGAGGCATTCTCAGCGAATCACTACCACCTGGTGCGGCTGCTGGGGTACCAGCTCCTTCCAGAGCAGTCTCCAGACAGAGCGTGTGAACCCACATGTATGTGCTGCATGTTGTGGGCTGACACCGTAATTTATCAACAGAAAGTCCTGTGGCAAGTCCAGCTAAAGGAACTCCCATCTTCTCCCTTGACTGTCATTCCCACCCTCCTACCATGGCTCACCAGCCCCTAAATTACTCTGGCACAACTCTGTGGGGCCCTGCTCCAGGAAACTGTTCCAGCTGTGAAAAGACCCTAGAAATAAATTTATGCATTTATTTAATTCACAGCATGATCTCTCAAACTATTGTTCTGGCGTAACTGAGGGGTGGAATGGCACAGTGTGGTGGGAACAGGAATACCTTGTGCCAGTATTGTTGACAAACAGTTTATGATTGTGAAATAATGGCCTTACAAAGTTTTCTAAGTGCTCCGAGCACTATTCTCTTAGATTTTCAGCATCTAGTCAGTCTTAATATACACTCTAGAAACAGTTTCTAACTTCCACACTACTTCAGACTCAGGAATGTCTGCTTTATACACAACTCTGTAGTTCTAAGAGCTGTCTGAAGGCCAGAGCTCTATGAACAGCCCAGTCTTGTTACCTAGTCCCTTCACAGGCTGCCCATATTCAAAGAGAGGTTCAATTATTTAAGTGTCACCTCCTAACAAAAGCAGGGAGTGGTAGAGACTTTCCAGGAAAACTCCTATTACATGATGCTAATCCCATAAGGTCGTAACACAGACAAGTGTGATAAAGACACTCTTGAAAATTTTAGGAACAGCAGCTAGCTTTCCCTGAGCCCAAGTGATGAGCAGCCCAGTGAGGAAGTAATAAATTAAAAGCACCAAGTGGCTGCTTCAACTCCTATGCTGCAGGTGAGGCCATGATAAAGAGCACAGCATTTCTCTTCCTCTCTGCAGGAAAAGGCTGCAGATTCACTGTCATCCTCCCGATGCAGTCAATGAATACTCTGCTCCAGTATAGTATCCTCAGGACTAAGTTTAATTTCAAGCACTGCAAGTCCTACAGAACAGATGAATGCTGCTGCTAATCTAATCTGTAAAAGAGAAATCTTTCTTAAATAAACAGAATATCTGTGTACACACAGAGGGAATTCTGCTCAGTTGTTTGGATATGAACAGCATATGATCAGGAGAGAATTTCAGATTCAAAATTCAGACTTTTTTTTGTTCCTGCTGATTAGCCACATGTGACTCAAGTGTGCCAGCTGGACTACATGCCATTCTGAGCTCCATAATCCTCCACATGCCATGTCAAAAGAGTCAAGACTCCAATCAAACAGGATTTTTAAGTTGATTTGTTGGACCTGGTGTGTTAAAATAACATCATCTTCACTTTTGAGCACCTAAATTTTCCTTTTTCTCTCCTCCATTGCTTCAGCTGAGGATGGAAATAGCAGCACTGCTCTGCTTGGAAAGGAATGGTAAAAATAAGCAAAGTTAGCAGAACCCGCAAAACTTCTCATATCTTACACTACTAGAGGTACATGAAGATAAACACATAAAGCACAATATTAATATGATGGAAAATATACATCCACATAGGAAAAAGCTTTTCAGCCTCAGCTTTAGGTCATCAGAACTATGTCACACAGGACTGAGCCAAATAAAATGCAAGTTAGTGTGTAAACAGGGATCCTACGTAGCCTATTTCAACATTAGTATTAGTGCAGTTACATTTTATGACTTCCACCTAAAAATTCTTATTGCATGTAGAAGCATTACTTAGTTCAAATCACCAAAATCCAAAGTTAAATGAACAAGTCTTTTAAAAAAGCTCTGAAGTACTTTCATGTGATGAATTATTTTCCTTAATGTCCTTTGGGTATTTACTGCTGTACACCAAAAGGTGATATATGCCCTAGGACAACAATTTCTCAGAGCAAGTAAGAGTGGAGCTGCCCATGGAGCTGGTCAATCATTTAAATATTCCAGGAGAGGAAGCATTTGTTGTCTCACTCTATGCAGCTGTGGTTCTAATGTTAATTTATTTACTTAATGTTAGCTAATTGTAAGTGAATGCTACCTTAGGAACTTGGGTGATTATATAATTGCAAATGTGAATGAAGATTTGTTTGGTGGTTTGGGACATAACGAAAATAACTGGCCATTTACTGAAAAGCAACCCAGTGAAAAGGCTGGGAAGAGAAGTCCCAGCATTTCCGATTCTTATAATCTTTCCTCTAATTGGACTTCCTTTATCTCACTCCTCCTAATGCAAGTAAAAGGCATTTTTTATGATCCTGAACAACCAACATAACTGATTAATCACTGTCACATGGTCTTATAAAAGTACTGATTTTTTTCTGATGTGCATACAGTAGAGAAACAGTCAGTGCTTACCTGTGCATTCAAATGAAAGCCTGAAGCCTGTAAATACATGGTATAGCTGGCTATTATAGCAATAAGCCTGGCAAAATCCACTATTTTTCTAATCTTTAAAATAGCTCCCTCTTCTGGCATACTCTGTCCATACTGTGCTTAAGTACCATACCTCGTTCTTTACCAATTTTTAATTCTATTTGGTTCCTAATACTTAACAAACCCATTTCAGTGTTAAGGCCCTTACTATGCAATGTGGCTGTGAAGGAAAACTACAGCTTTTGGAAGCACAGCTAATTCTAATCAAGTATTTATCTAAGATTATCCACAGATTTATCTTTATTACCTTTTGAAGGTACTCCAAACTGTACCCAGACCAGTACCCACACCTGGACAAGAAGTTTGGGTGGCCAGTCCAGGGGTCGCATTTGCAGGATAACTGGACTTGGAAGGGACCACCCAAAGTCTTATAGCCCAACCCCTGCTCATGCAGAGTCAGAGCAGGTTGCCCAGGGATGCTCACAGTCAAGTTTTGATAATCTCCACAGCTGGAGACTTCACAACATCCCTGGGCAACCTAAACCCTCAGTAGGCAGAAATGCTCATGGCAGTGCCCATCCCTTCCTACTGGTTCTACACAGTACACAAAAATTTATACTACTCACTTTAGCATCTTAATTAGGTGTTTACTAGGTGTTAGGCAGGATGAAATTGGTCCTTAGAGTCCCTTTTTTGAACCAAGTGGCATGGACTCGGCCTGATTCCTCAAAAACCACACCAACAAAACATCAAGCAAAAAGCAAAAACAAACAAAGCAAAACAAACAAACCAACCCGAACCAAACTCAAAAACCCCCGCAAACCACATGAGAGCTCTTATAATCACGTGGATAGTGACAAAACTGCAAAGGTAACAGATGAGGACAGATATTTTTTTTCCTAATGTTGATGCTCTGGTACTATTCATTCAAAAAAAACCCAAACCCCAAAACCAGAAAGAGGAAAAAAAAGCAGCTTTTAATGCCTAACGCATTCAGATAGAGCAGGTTCTCAACTTTGTTCACAGAACTCTTGCCAGAGCTCGTTCAATGACTGTAAGCACAGAGCATACATGACCCAGAACTCAAAAGTTTCCTTGCCCAGAAGGTAAGAAGTCATCTTTCCTCTTAACCTGGCTGAACACTGCCAGCAACATTCCTCTTTCCTCCAGTTGCATTTCAAAGGCAAATTGTGAACACTGCTGTGTCCTGGGGGAGAAGACTCTGGCTGCTGACTGAGAAAGCAGAGTCTGAGAAGATAAAGTACCTTCCTTGAGTAACTCAGTGGTCTTGACTCCAAAATCAGGTTTTGCTTCACATAAACAGTTCTGATTCATCCACATTAAGTGCCAAGATTCCACATAGGATTCTGCATTACATCTTGGCTAGGGTTGCCAGAAGCTACACATTGCAATCTCATCTACTGATACTGTAAGTCTTTACTAGATCCAACTCAGTTCTTGTAGACAAACAGTTATAACATACAAATTACTTACCAACAAGCACATTTAATCACATGTATTTTGTATAAATCAAAGCCCATTGTAAAACCTAATTGAAGGGAATTTGAAGGGAATTGGAGTAAACATGCTTTACAGTTTGTAGAATGAGGAAATAGATTCTTTTATTATTAAGCGAACCCCTTGGTCTCAGTGGTGACAGTAGACCTCTGAAGAACTATTCATTTCAGTAACTGCTGAGCAGAGCAAATGATTAATAACTTTCAAAAAGCTGGTTTAGTGGGAGCCAAAAAAACAAAATACAAAGGAACTAAGCTTTAGGGCTATATAATTAATTTGACTGCAAAGTATTATATAGTGATTTTTATTATAACTTTTCTTATGCAAATATCGAGGGTGATGACTGTTGAATAACAAAACAGCAGGTGAAGAAAAAGCTAGATAATGTACTGAAAGCTTTTCAGAATCCCTGTAATACAGTCAGAAATAGAACTTGAAAGACTTTAAAGCTAACAGCAAGTGTCATCTCAAGGGAGAACACATTAAGGACTTGTCATAATCCAGGCAAATGGTTTGCACTGTTTTCACTGCTGAAAAATAGTTACGCAAATGAAACAGTGCTGTTGATGTAAGTACATATAACTGCTCCTAGCAGAGGATGAGAATCCACATCCTCACTTTGTGTTGTGCATAAGCAATTCACGACTCAAAGAACTAGCACAGGAGATAAAATCTTTGTACTATAACAAAGTGTCGGGTTAAGTCCTCATAGCCCTTAAACATCACCAAGTCACTGCATGAGTTGGTAAAACAATAAGAGGATCCAATAGCCCAGCAGCAATCCAGCTGCAAGCAGGCAGATCAAGAAACTTGGCAAGCATAGGGAATACTTTGCAGGCAGGCCAAAGAACCAGATTCTGAAACTATTTCTGTATATTAATGAATGAAACTTGTGTAATCTGCTTTGCCACAAAAAGTTATTTACATTATACATTATCAACTGTGAGTTAAGCTTCCCAAGCACAAGAGTGAAAATAGCAAAATTGCCTTGTTTTTACAGCAGTGGTAATACCAATTAGGAAGCCTGGAACGAAGGTATTCCAATGCACTCCTGCAATGAAATGCAAGAAAAACTTTGATGAAAAGCAAAACATCATGAGCTAAACAGCATGGTGGTTTTAAAATTTGTACAGTATTTATTTACAAGGTTAAATGTTTCATAAATATACAGACATAAATAGACAGATACTCTTAAAACAGCAAAAAAATATTCTGTTACACTTTGTGGATTCTGGTTTTCAATGAACACAAGTAATCTTAAATATTGCTGTAGTAGATTTTGTACTTCACTGCTAATTTTACACTAAACAAACACTGGAAGAGGGAAAACAGACCTTTAGGACACAAGAGGAAAAACATTAATTCCTGTCCTTTCCATAATGCCTACATTTCCAGAAAATCATGGACCTGATCCTTCAAATGTACGCATTTAATGTTACTCTCGTGAGTAAATCTCATCAATTTTAATAGAAAAGAATTCATATTAAGAAAGGCAAACAAGTATACATATATATTCTGGACTGAGGAAAAATTGAACCTTTTACATAGTAATTATTTTAGTAAACACATTATTATTCCTATACAGAGGTTTTGCTTACACAAGGAAAAAAACTTTATGGAACAAAAAAAGTGCATATTAAAATTTTCAACTAATATAGTAAAGCTTTTTAAAAATTATAAGTTCACACAGACTGCCATTAATAAAAAACCATTAGCTTCTTGCAGTTAAATGAGATTGAACTCTGCTGCATGTTCTGTATTCCAACTGCTTAAAGCACAGTGAGGTATCAGTCCTCAAGAGACAGAATCCTGCCTCATTTAAAGTCAATGGGAATTTTGCCATTGATTTCTGAGTAGAAGAATGTTTTGGAATTAGCTTTCCCTCTCTCTCTTTTTTAAAAAAATAAGCTGGACCAGAGAGAAATCCTCCTCGTTCCAAAGCACATGACTAAAACACAAAAAGAAAATAAATATACAGGATTTATTCTAAAATATCTTGCAACAATTCAATTGAGAATTTTATCTTTGTTTTCAGTAGCCCCCCACAACCCAGCTTTGTTTGACTACATATTAACAAAATCATATGCATGAATTTCATTAGGATTGGAGAAATCTGTACCAGGGCAGTTTAATATGCAGAACAGGGTAATACATGCAGCAGAAATAACCACCTTCAGTCCAGATCGCTCAACGTTTGTCTGTGCATACTTTCCTTTTTTGAACCAGAGTTGCCTTTGTCTGGATAATTCTTCCCTTGACTTGTACCAAGATGTCCTTTTGCTCCTCTTTCCTTTGTTCCATAAAGAGTCTCAACGAGGGATATATGCCTTTCAAGTGTGAAAATTGCTGGACTCCAGAGGGGCTTCATAATTCATACTTGGGAAGTTACAAAGGGGAATGTTATCTAATCCTAACTGTTAAGGTACAGGAACATGTTATCAGATAACTCAAATGTCTGTATCTTTCCTCAGGCTGTGTTTTTTGTGTTGGCAGATAAGCCTTCCTTTAAAGGCTAAAAATGAGGCATTTATCAGTAGGAAAAAAACACCCAAACATTTGATTTATATGACGTAAAACAGGACTTTATTATGCTATGTCCTAAGTCCTGCCAGCCACAGCAAGAAACTTGGGCAACTTGATTCACTACTGAATTTGGGCAACTAGAGTGAAGATAGCATTATTGTGGTTGCTGTGGTTTCAAATTGTGACAGAACTTCCAGTTTGTTACCAACATAATTCTGAAATAAGAGTAAAACCATAAATCAGCTGCTTGCAAAAGCTTGCAGACCATGACAAAAGCACACTGAATATTTCAACAATGTCTATTTCTGGATACCTACCCAGTTAACATAAGATGTTATTAAGGAGTCTTCACAGAACTGTTCTGCAGGAAATAAGCTCCATGTTGCCCTGTCACTACATTTTCTTGCATGAAAAGTTTCCTATTATGAATATGGAATGTGTTTGAGAGTCAGTATATTTTGAGCAGAATAATTTACATGCCTTGTAGAGCTACTCTCTCTTGGATGCTAGTGTTTGACTTTTGTGCTCTTCCCCTACATCTTTCTAATGATATGTTAGCTTTATAGATTTAGTATGTTATAATCTCTACTACCAATCCAAACACAAGGGTATCACATCCTGAAGACAGGTGAAAGCTCCACAGCTTGGGGGAAAAAGAAACTCTTAACTTAGCTTTTCAATTAAGCCTTTCAGACATGCCTTAACTGGAAGAAAGCAGCAATTGAAAAGCATTAATTTAGGCTCGTACCTCCAGAAAACTGTTTAGTAATTTGGATCTGTACAAATAGTCTTTCACTAAAGAGTTACACCATGCAGCATCTAGTTTAAAGGGTTATTCCCATGAAGCAGGAATAAGAGGCAATCATGGGAGGCTTATTTCTTCTTTTCAGTTAGGGAAAGAATTTAAACTTCACTGTCACTGGGTTTAAAGTTACACTATTATTCAAGTCAGAAGGCAAGGGCACAAAATCATTGTGCCCAAAGATACTAACATAAAATATTCGATGGACCTTTCAAAACCTTGCAAAAAAACCCCCTGCAAAACTGAATCTGTGCTTACTTTCACCACTAAGTAAGGATCAAGCCATACACTGTCCCATAAACAGCAACAGGGTACACTAACAGTGAGCCAAAGTTGTGGATAATTAAAAAAAGTGATTATTTGCACTATTTATTCTGTGGGAAGTAACAATAATATGCAATACATTCAAATAAATTATAGAAAGCATTAGAAAACTGCAAACTAAGGCAGTAAAAGTCACAATAACTGCGCTTGAGTGGACTTGAGCTCTACTTTTGCTAAAGGCAGAACTCCTGCAGTTCACTGGGAGACTTCAATGAATTTAGGACTTCTCCATTAATTTTAACATATGCTAAATGCAGATTTAGACCTCCCACTTTAAGATGGACACATTTAAATAAAAATCAGAACTGTATGTTGCTCATTGAGTTCAAGAGGCTCAGCACAAAAATTCAAGTGCAAAAATCTAAGTTAAAAACCATTTACTTTTAAAAAACCCCAACTTAAACAAACTACTGGATCCAGAATTTTTCCCCAAATATGGCTTTCATCTTTCAGTTGGCACACAGCTGACATTGCAGTAACACTTCAACATGCAAGAAATACATGAAAGGAGTGCAATGAAAAGAAACAAACTAAAAACTGCAGTGCTCCCGGCAAACCACCACCACACCAAGGAAATGAGAAAGACATCCTAGTTTCTCAGTACTGCCTTACAAATACAGGTTACAGTAGCAATTGAATGTAACAAAGAAATTTCACCATTGCGATATTATTGAATTTTTGGCCACATGCAGAAGCCAAAATCTACTGCTTTAGGTACAGAAGTTTTTGAAACTGAATGTACTATTTTCAATCAGTGCAATTCTAGACATTAAAAAAAAAGAAAAAAAAAAAGAGACCCTTACCAGGAATAATCATGAATAAGAGCCGGGGTAGATTTTTACTTTCATCTTTTGAGAGGTCTTTCCAGGGCCCACACTTTAAGACATGGGTAGCAGCTCCACAACAGTAGATAAATTCTTCATGTAATGGGACTGGCTCTTCTGACCCTGACTTCATGTTTGCTGTTAGGCAGAACAGGTACTGTTACAACAGGTCAACAAACAGTTGCATAGCTGGCTCTTTGCTATTATACCTTCCCACCACAAAATTGCAAAAAGCCCCATTCAAACCACCCTCATCCTCCGCCAAACAGCTGTCATACCCAGGAAACTGAGGTCCAATTCAGTATTTGATTTTTGAAGAGGTTATAGAAGGTGCTACACATTACTACTATATGAAAGAAAGCGTCTCTCAGTTTTTGTCACAGAAATACAGTGATGAACTTGGCTATAAGATCTATTCTACCTTAAAGGCAAACAATTTTAAATTCCTTATTCGTGCTGTCCACTGAAAAGATTAATCTGAAACCCATCTGAAAGCAAACAAAATAAAAATACCAAACAAAGAGAACTTTGTTCTTGTCTTTGTAAATTCTGTGTGCCTCATAATAAAACTGGATATTATAGCATACCACCATGACCTTCTAACCATCAAAAGCATCTAGTTAAGGATAATATTAGGCCTTTCAACCATTTTTGCTTAGTGAAAAAGGACCATTCATTTTTCAGTACAAAGATACAAATTCTATTTCCTAGTCAGTTTGTGAAGCTATAAGCATGTAAACGAAAGCCTAAAAGATATGCAAAGTTTGCAAGATGATTAGGCAGGGCCAACTACCTTCATAAGCACTGGAAAATTCTCAGTGGTACATACCTTGAAAGGAGCACATCTGAGTGAAATTTTAAGTAATGACACTTGACAACATAAAAAAGGTACACTTGTAGAAACAATATTTCTTCCCTTTCCTCAGTTTTAATCTAAAGCTTTGAAAGATTTAAGGCAAAGAACAGCCAATGCAGAACAGACAATGTTGTGGTTTGTATTAACAAGTACCACCTTCGAAAAAATTGAGTACAGTACAAACAAATTACAGGGAGAGGAGTTCTTTGATACTTTCAATGACAATACAATTCTGTGGATCAAGCTTTTTCCTCCCACCTCCCTATTTCACCCCACCCCCCTTAAAAAAGGGTTTTTTTTAATGACAGAGACACTTTTACTACTTCATTATTCGCCATGTTGTTGTCTAAGAGCGACTAAAATGTAATCAAAGTGAATTGTGTCAAACTATAAAAAGCTGTATTTTTAATGCATTATTCTGGCTTTTATTTCTTCATTATTTGAAGCTGAAAGAAGCCAAGAGCAGTTCTGATAGCAAAACCCAGTTATTTCAACAACCACAGTAAACATTAAGCTTATCACGCCTTTTCTGAGGGGTTTACAACCCAAGAAGCAAAAGTAACTAGTCCTTGCCAAAGAAAGTAGGCTCTATACAAAGTTTCTGGTCATGAACGATTCTGCTGCAAAGGTTCATTTTGAACAACTCCACATGGAAATCCCACTGACAACACTTCATTCACAAGAAGTATTTGCAACGTAAGGTCAGAAGCTAAACAATGAAAAAAGAAAACTCAGCAATACATTTTGGACTGGAGGGGTAGGATTTGCAGGTTTCACACAGACCTCTCGTAATAGCTTTGGTGAGGTATTTAAGGTCTCATTTCAAATACATACAGTGAACATACACAGTCTTTCTGAAAGAAAGACTGCACATACTGGAGAAGAAATGGTTTTCTGAAAAACTGCCCATCTGAGAAAATCCCAAATGGTTTCCTAGTATTAACTCCATGTAATACCTGAGGGATTTTCTATTTATTTATTGTTAGGTTTTTGTGACTTTATGGCCTTTGGTAATAGGGATGGACAGAAGAAAAAGACACAGAAAAGACAGTGGATGTACTCCCAGCATGCTACTCAGGTCTGTTTTACAATGCAATCAGTAATATCCAAAAATACCTCTGGATCTCCATCCCTCTTCGATAAATGAAGCTTTGAAGAACCGTATTTCCATTACAGCCAGCTATCTTTGGCATGAATTGCCTCTATTTCCCTTAGAAATATCTTAAGATGGCCTATCAATTCCCAAACAGATTTAACAGGCAGAGGTCGCGAGAAATGAGGTTCCTACCGGCTCTGTCAGCTGATGGAGAGGGCAGAGTTTGTGCCACAGCAGCTCCAACAATGCTGAGGAGAAGACAGAACCACCAACTTGACCAGTGGGAGTTTCACACAAATCATCACAGAGTCAAAGAGATGCAACTATGTAGGAAATCAGGCCTTATTACGTCCCACACAGTTTTTCTTCCTTCTCTTTAACCCCTGCTCATAAATTCTCTAAACATACTAGGGAAAAGTATTACAAGAAATGCAGCTTCTGTCAACAGTACTTAATCTAGTAACAAAACTTTGGTTAGAATACAGAAATACAGGCTTTGACTCACAGAGTTTTAGCACTAGATTAACACACCCTTAATGTAGGTGTCTACCTCAGAGCAAACTCCTATTACAGGATACAAAGATTTAGCTGTGAGTGTATGGCCTGATCAGGGACTAACCATGGGACCAGCCTCTCAGTTTCCACCTCGGGATAAGATAAATCCTCCCCCGGTTTGCAAAGCCTGTAATGAAAACTTGAGACACGCACTTGCAAACCAACACATACATAATTAAGTGTTTTACTACTGATCTGGATGCCACCCACAATAATTTTTTTCAGATAGGAATATTTGGAAACAGAGTTATCCACAAAGAGCAGATTAGTTCTGACATATGGCTAAGTCTCTTCATATTCATCTTTGGTTCAACTGACCCTAAAGAAAAATGTTGATAGTAAAACTAAGTTTCCCTTGCACACATTGTGTTATTTATGCAACTCTCCTGGTAGCATATTTTAACTGCTCCATCCTACACTATTACTTGGACTTGGCATTTGATTTCAAAGATAGTTCGGGAATTAAAAAAATTATGATCTGCACTGAAAAGAGTATTTAGTGACAGAATTGTAACAAACTCAGACTAGCACCACATAATGTAATTAGAGTAAGTCAATTAATAATTGGCATATAAACTATTCAAAAACAAGACAGGACAACCAGGCTGGTGTACCTGATCTGAAGCAAGAGACAGAATGGTAACCACAAGGGCAAAGGTAAGTTGTTTAAAACAATGATGAAACCAAAACAAAGGAGAAAGGACTATTAAGGCAGATTTGGCATATGTGATTCCATAAAATCTTAACAAATACATCTCAGGGTGTCCATGGCCAGGGTTACTGTGATGCCACTTTATCCTTTCTGGTAAGTCACAATAATATTGGAACAAGCTACACAGGAAAGTGGTGGAATCCCCATTTCTGGAAACGTGAAAAAATGTGTGGATGTGGCACTTGGGGACATGGTTTAGTGTTGAACATGGCAGTGCTGGATTAACAGTCAGACTTGATGATCTTAGAGCTCTTTTCCAACCTTAACGATTCTATGTGAGACACGCCTTAAAACTGCAAAAAAGGCAACCACCATGTACATGTTGGAGTGTGCAGGGAGCTCTAGGCCAGTCAGCCTTAGTTCACAGAAAGTTATCAAACAAAATTGCCCCCAGAGTTGTACTCAAGCACATGACACAACCATCAGTTTACCACCAATGTCTTTAAAGGATCAGTGTTGGGCCACAGTGTTCAGTGTCTTCATTGAACACCTGCACAATGGGACAGGAGTCACTCTCAGCAGGTTTGTGTCTAATACCAGGGGGAGAAAGACACACACACTGGAGGGCAGGGCTGCTATCCAAATGGACCTTGACAGGCTCGAAAAACAGAAACTACATGAAAGTCAAGGGCAAATGGAAAGTCCTTGCACCCAGAGTTCAGTAACCCCATGAAGCAACACAGACTGGGGGCTACAACTAAGTACTTACACAGCTGCATAAAGAGTAGCCAGCAGTTGCAGTGAAGTTTCTCTATTCAACAGTAGCGAGGACATACCTGAACAGAGCCCACTTTGGAGGGTCAAATAAATTACTAGGCCAGAGTTGTAAGGAAAAGCTTTATAAATTGTACTTTTTCAGCCTGCCGAGCTGTAATCAGACAGCAACCTAGAGCCATTTGAAAGAGACCTGCAAAAGCAACATAGCCAAACTTTTCTTTGCAATGGCAGATGGCAAAACAAGAGGGAACAGCCACAAGTTGTGTCTTGACAGCTTAAGGCACCATAAAAACATTAAGTTGCTAAGAAGGCAATAGAAGATTGCTAGGAAGGCAGTGAAATCTCTCTTGCTGGAGGTTGTTAAGACTCATCTATACAAAACAGTAATTTTGATCTGAAGAGAAGAATGGACTAAATTTTCTCCAGAGTTTTCTAGAAATCAGTAGTATACAGTTCTTATGGCCCTAAAACACCAGAAAGCATAAAGCGTGTGAGGTGCAAGTATCTCAGCCAATTTTTCTAGTACCTTAGCAAATGCAGAGTTTCATGCACACAGTACATGACAATAATTAAGTATATAGGTCAGAGAAAAGACATCTAAATTAGACCAGTCCTCCAAAAACAGAGCAAACTGAAGCAGATGTATTCTATGCATTAGCTGTACCAGCTTAAATACAAAAAGAAACCCTGCCCTAATAGATGATCTTATATGATTGAATTCAACATCCCCATGCAAAAGAATAACTGGAAAAACAATAAGATTCCTTCAGCTACCTGCTATGCTAAGGCTCTGACATTTCTGCAACACTATCCCCAGAAGAGAATCCTCCAGACCTGACGTAAGCTTCTTGATTTGCAGACTGGAATTTAGATGCTTGTAGGTAAGACCTAGAAACCAAAGGGACAGACTGACCAACCTGGTAAAAAAACTGCAGAGGAACAAGGGAATGGGGGACAACACGATGTGACAGACGAGGGACGACAACACAGGATGCCTAGCTCTCATTAAGGATTTATTTGGACAAACTACAAACTATGAATGCCAGATTGTCTAAGGAAAAACAAGGAAAAACAGAGGCCAAAGACTTTGCAAGCTGTTGTGACAGAAGTCACAAATCTTGACAATTCTGTATAAGAAAAGGAGCAGTAGCACATAAAAATGAAACATTTCTTCATTCTACTTTCCATTACAATTCTCTGTCAAAGTCATATACTAATCCCTTTTACACTAACTCTGAATTATGTCAGGTGTTATATGTAAAAATGAGCAAAGCTAAAAAGTTAACACCTCAAATGAAGCAATGTAGTTACACAAAATAACCCAATAAACTCCAAACATCTCTGTCTCAGGTAGTTCAAAGCAGCAGGCTGCTTTTCTCTTAAACAAGGGAAGTAATTAGAAAGCCTTGTTTTTAGGGATCACTGGATGACCTAGCAATCTGATGCCTTTATTTGTTTTGTTCCTATATCATCATCCTCAAGCCATTCCCTCAAACAGTAAAACGGCTGGGGGGAATTTCACTAATAACTGTGCAAAAATATCAGTGAAACACGTGGAAATGAGGTATAGTTCACTCATGCTCAGGGCTGTAATGATAAACAAGTTGAAGTGCAGAATGAAAACAGGAATCAAATTTCTGACCCTTGTTCAGAGACAACATACAGGGGACTGTGCACAGAACTAAGGAGAAAGAAACCTATTTTTAAGAACTAGACCTACCTGCAAGACCTCTGTATCGTCACAAAATTTGGATTTTATTGCCATTAATAACCTTGTAGCAATGACCAAGAAAGTGTACTATCCTTGTAGAAGGGAAACAAGGAAAATTACTTCTGGGTATCAATTCTGTACAAGGCAAGTAGTCCCTTGTCAGTGCCACACATGAAACCAGTTACTGAGAGAGTTTTTCAGCAAAACTGTTAGCTTGGAAAGGCCTGTTTGCGGATTCAAATAAGGAATAAACGGATCTCCCACCAACCCTGTTCCAACAAGATGCTTTGCTCTGATATGAACAATTTGAAAGGCATTTTGGGGGCAATGAATCATGAAATCAGAAAAGATTTTCAGATCCGACAATGATGCATTGTCTACAATACCTATATTGGTCTGGTATAAAATTACTCAACAGAGAGGGTGATCAATATCCTGGGTAAATGGAAAGCCCCACGATAACTTTTAACCAACCTTCATATCTCACTGAGAGTTCTGGCTTTAAGAAGTTCTGCATGTACTAATGACTACCAAAAAAACCCTAAAATGGAGCTCTTGTAAATTATCATACTAGAACTATTACAGCACTCTTGGTCTTGATTTCCACACTAATCTCAAGAGGATGAAACAGCAAATGAAAGACTTCCATAGGGATCAGGTGCAATGGTAACCTTTATGAAAGCAGTCAAAGTACTGACTGCTGGTCTACAGCACTCAACAGTCAGCAACATCTGAAGTTTCACTGCAGTTCTGGCAACAAGGCACTAAGTTTGATGACTTGATCTCTTTTACTCCTTTGGCAATCACAAGCCTCAGCTTATAAAAGGTCTCAAAACCCCAGTCATGCTTATTCAGTGCTCCAAGAGCAGAGTCCATGTCCTTTGTTAGCAGGTAGATCAAAGCTCCTGCATTTGCCATTGCAATTTAACACTTGGATAGAAACACATACACTGGAGTCAGAGCGAACATAAGCAAACCCTGAGAAGTTACCCTGGTGTGGCTGAGTGTCCCTGAGGCTTTATACAATGCCAGCAACTATAAATGTATCCAAAAGAACAGAGACACGACATTCTAAAAGGAGAATATGTTTTAGCAAAGATACTTCAGCGTACAGTGGAAGAGGTCCTACATAATACATCCTGCCAATCTATTTAATCACAGATGGTCACTTTTACTTTTTCAAGTTGTGAACTGTTCAGTGCTACCAACATGAAAATGATCCCAAAAGAGTTCAAGTTTGTCTCAGTTACTGTTTTTTCTTAAAGTAACTTCATAAGCATAATTACGGTTGGGAACCCACGGATTACAAGAAATGGTAGCTATGCTCCCAAGAAATTCCCAGTTTCCCAGTTGATACACAGGCCTGATGATAAAGCTAAGACTGCCCATGAGCTAAAAAGAAGTAAGAAAGAAAGTTGCTGCTTAAAGAAACAAAGGCACTCAAAGAAGCAATGATGGTTTCACTTGTATTAAAAAAAATAGGATGGCTTCATTTGGTGTAATATGGGGTATTTTCCAGAACAGAATGTGGGATTTTGGGAAACTTTTCAATCTCAAAGGCAAAAAAAGTTGTTTGTTTGCTCATAGTATTGAGATCTACTGGAGAACTGAAGTAACTTTCAAAGACAGCTTTCCCTCCAAATACTGCATTAAAGCACTGGACCCAGACAAAAAACTTGAGGATTTTAAAACTGAAATCTCAGAGAGGAATAAACAGAATGTGGTGGGCATGAATAACATGCGGGTATAAGAAATATATTTTAAGTATATGTTCTGAGATTGAACTGCAATGTTAGGAAAACGTTGGTCAAATAAAGATAGAATATCTATGTGAAAGAACATAAAAAGCTGCCGCTGAAGTACAATGCCTACATGGTAAGAACCATTTCCAGGGGAAAAAAAGCTATGCCAAGTCTTTTCTGATCAACAAATTGCAAAGACATAGCAGACTCATGTCAACAGAATCTTGTAAATAAACTTTCCCAGCTGCCTGTTACATTAGAAAATCAAAGGGAGATAAATCAGTTTGGAATGAATAGTATGAGAAAATTGTCACAAATACAGTAAAGTTTGCAAAGTATGTAATTTGTTTATTCAAATTATGTTGTACTTTGTGAGGCACTGGGCAAAACTGAAATGTAACACCATGACTACAGACTGGATTAAAATCTGGCTGAAGTTAGAGGTGGGAATGTTGTATTTCATGCACAAGAATCCATCATGCTTAAGTTTGGATACAGAGAAAAGAAACATTAGTGGCCTTAAAATTTCAACACATATCACCACACTAAACAGAGCACGTTCAAAAGTGAACAGCTAACTGATTTATATAGGGGAAGAAGATGTGGCCTTTCATGGGGTATTGCTTCAAAGGAGAGACAGAAATATCAAAATATGCTACAAAAAAAGGTGGAGGAACAGGTAATCAAGGACACACATATGAAAAGAAATTGAAAACAGTATTGAGAGAGGAACATACACATGCAAATAGGTTTGCTTGTGGTCAAAGTTTGGATAAACACTAGTTCACTAAACAAAGATGACGCTTCTTTGTCCTTTGGTTCCTACTGTCTCTAAGGAAAAAGAATTCTGCAATTTTTTCAAAAGAAAAAAAAAGCAAAGAATTATTTGGCTTTGCAACCATATGTTCTATACTCTTATTTTTTCTCCTACTTCAAAAAAACTACAAGTCCCACATTTCTGTTGCACAGATGTTTCAGTCATACAGGTAATCTGGACAACATTCAATGAAAAACAAAAATCCATTAATAATTGCAAATAGTGGCAACCTAGGCAACCTATATATTCACTTAAACCACCGCACCCCGAAGAAAAGCACTTGAGGAAACTTCCATCTTTCAGCAGAAGTATTACCAGGCAAACCCAGTATAAAGCAATTGCTATTTCATCTTATGTTCAATAAATCCTTTTCCACCTTCTTTCAGAACAAGATTCACTGCTCCATAGAGAGCAATCTTTCTTTTTTCTTGTTAAGTAATGCAAAGTTCAAAGAGCATAATGAATACTAGCAAGAAGCAGGCATCAAATAAAAAAAATATATCAAAAAACATACATCAATACAATTAGGAGCATCACGCTACCCCTGATTTGGCTTTCCCCATTGCTGATTTCTCAGCGTAAATATCCCTATAGAACTATTCCTTATTTATTTGTTTGCTCCATGTTTCCGTGATAGTTATTCTCCTTTAAGCTAAAATGCACTTTAAATTCAAAACACTTTTTTCTTCTCATGTAATTATTTCAACTTGCATGTGTTCTTACATCAACTGGTTTATCCCACCTTCAACTTCGCTCTCCAGCTGTTGCTGGTTTTCCTGCTTTCTAACAAGGGCATAAAAGAATTAGTCAAAATCCCATCTCCTCACAGTAGACCAACTTACTAGTCACAACAGCATTCTCCACTGATGTCTCAACCTGTGTTTGCTGCTTACCATCTCCTCCTTATGTTTATTGCAGCAGCTGCACATTCTGATACTCATTTACCCACCTAAACAGGTTAGGAAGGCACTGTGAGCAGAGACCCAGAAACAAATAGAAACAGACTGTATGCAGCTCTGTGCAATAGACAAAGGAAATCAAACAGGAGAACCAATGAATAGGAGACATCAATAAAATATGTATTAGATCCATTTCAGAGTCATTATAGCAATGTAATTGTCTATACTACTAATATGAGGCCTGGAGTCCAAATTCTTCCCAGTAAGAAGCACTGGGGATGTTCCTCATTCTGCTGATGAGGGGGACGGGACAGGGAGTTGAACAGTCAGGCTGGACACAGTGGTGATGTAGTCAAAATGCTTCTCTCAGCACCATGCTGTAGGAAAGTTTGCACATGCCAGTGCTCTGACATGCAGTCCTGGTCACAACAGGATCCAAGCCATTCTGGGAAAACTCTCGCTTGTTCCTCACAATACCAGTAACCCTTGAAGTTACTCCATTACAGCATTTTGCACAAGGTCCCAGATCCTCCCATCGAGATAGTCCTGCTAAAGCCTGACAACACATGACTACATAAGAAAACATACACGAACAAAGCCTGTGCTTATCACAGGTGCTAATAAAAATCTGGTTATAATCTCATACCCATTTTATTCCCAATTGGTGCTACAATTTCTTCAGGGAGGTTTAAGTTTGTATCACTAAAGTGTTCCTTTTTAAAACAAACAAAAAACCAAGAAATTTGAGTAAAGAATTGGTCAAAACAAATTACAATGGGAACAGATTCTCAACAGAAACAGAAGATGAGATGTAAAAAGAAAACCAAATGAACGCCATGGTTACTGGCAGCAGTAGGAGGAAGCGAGGACACTGAGGAAAGAGACAAGGATACTGACAAAAGAAACCCTGTCAAACCTGAAGTTGTAGCATCTCTGGTTAGACATTGTTCTGGCACATCAGGATTACCTAACATATCGTAACAGGGCACTTTCCACACAGTCCACAGCTGTGTGAGGTGGTTGTGCAATCCCAACTAGGTAAACAGTTCCCTCATTCATTTCACTACTGACTGGGTTCTCAGGCTGGCATTCATGTGAAAAGTCAATTTGTTTCAAGCTTAATTCTCCATTAAGCTCAGACCTTTCATAGCACACATTTTTTTCCTATTATGAATATTCTTCCATCAGAATGATTTACTTCTCCTAGTATAGCATATTCAGAAACCTTACTGGACATCTAAATGCTATCATTCAAAGTGTAAGCTGGAATCCAATTCTGTCAAACATTTCACTGAAAATTCAGTGTTACACAGCGGTTTGTCAAGAGCAGAAAAAAAAATACTTTTATTGCAATTAGGAGCATGCCTGATTTAAATAAGTGAAAACTACCTGTCCTCCATATCCTGCAAATGTGTTTTCTGTGCAAATGCATGCGCAGCACCACTAAAGCTGAAACCTTGAAATTTTGCTTCTAATACTTGGTAAAAATAACACAGACATTAACCAAAATGGGGACCATCATTATAATAAATCAGGATAAGGAAAAAAAAAGTGTCATTTAAAAGAAATCAAAGTTATCAATAAAACGAAACCAAAGCAATGAGAACAGTGCAATTAGGAAGCTTTAGAGTAAATCTTGTCAAATTTACCAGTAAGTTCTTTGGCTTAGCAGTCATATTGGTAATTTTGTTTTACCATCACCCATACACAATTTATTGTAATTACCTTGATGAATCAAATGAAGCAGACAAATAGGTAATGACCCATCAGTGTCTACTCTAATTTAAAAAGTAGAAAATACTAAACAGAACTAGCAGAAAGCATGCTGAAAACCAACAGAGGTGCCTCCTGAGTCAATGGATATTTGACCCACAGAACTACTCGAGGCTGGATGTTGGGCAAACTGGAGTTCCACATGGATCAAAGGCAAGGACGAGATGATGGAGAAATCCACTATATATCTTTAAGACTTCAGTACATCTGTTCCAGAAAGTTCCTGGGCTGCAGTATGGTGCAAGCTGAGTGGATACTTACAGAGTGGGACTAGGGAAAGTAGCATCACGTATGCTTGCCTTTTTCACAGGCATCTGCTTAGGATATTGTCAAAGATTCTTGAAAAATCACTGACTTTGACTGTTTTTATACAATCCTTGTTGTAATTCCATGATGGACAGCATTCTTAGTGCTATTGCTTACCCAGTTCTGTAAATGTGTGACCACTTCCCTCGCTGACATCATAAGCAAGTGCCACAAGAAAATAGGTGCCTGCAATAAACTCCATCAATAGTTGAACGCTTCTAGTCTCTGAGACACACAGAATACAGATTCCTACCCAGATTCTGTCACAGGCCCATGCAGACAGACTCTCAGACTTTACCTGGACACCATAAAGTCCCAGGTGTATACAACACCTTAAAAAATAAGAGTCTACATAATCCAAGCTGTTCAAGTCTCCTCATGGTAAGGTTTTATTATTACTACAGTTCAGTTGCAGGGAATGAAGCTGTTTCATCATTTTTGCAACACAACAGAAAGCTTATCAGCAAGAAAGCTCTCAACCACTGTCACGCCTCAACAGTGCTCCACCTTTACCTGAATGTCTTTAACTGCACATTCCCGTACCAGCACCCACACCGCCTCCTGACCCTGCTGCTCACCTCCTGAGCGGCACAGGCTCTTCTCCTGCTCTGTAGCAGACACAGGCCCGAGCGCAGGTGCCGACAGAGCAGGGGATGCTCTGGGACCTGTGCTGAGCGCCAGCCCCACACACAGCGGGCTCCGGAGGGCTCACTGCCCTTCCAAACCAACAGCTCCTCTAATAAAAGCCACTCCCTTACACTTAAAAGACCTCATTAACGTCTAAGAAATTATAACCATATTTTCCTCTTTTCCTTTTTACAGGCCCTTCAGGTCACAGACTTTTCCTACGCTTCTTGTTTCGTAACATTCCACTGAGATAACAAGCATCAGCCAGAATCCGAGAGACGCTTCACAGGAGCACGTGCTGACATTTGGGAAAAACACCACGAGCAGCATCACCTCAGCTGTTTTCTGGGAGAGGAGACAGCGCTCAGCACCCTCCCCTGCAGCCTCCTCCCAGCCCGGCACAGAACGAGCCCGGGGGGCACGCAGGGTGTGTTACCGACCCCGGGCCGGGGGACCCGACACCGACCGGGGCTGGGGGCACCTCCCTGCCGGGAGAGGCTTGGGGCGGCGGGGGGGGCCGGCCGCGGCTGGGGGAGCCCGGGGCAGGGCCGGGCCGGGCCGGGCAGGGCCGGGCAGGGCAGGGGCGACACGTACCTGGCCCGTGCGGGTCCCGGCGCGGTGCGGGCCGAGGCCGGGCGGAAGCGGCGGGC